>CM039727.1:18223532-18610220 GCA_022539455.1 Dendrobium nobile
AAGTCCGAACTCCCTCCATGCACGCCCGCATTTTGAACTCCATTATGCGTCCCAACTCGAGTTCATGCCAGGCATCCGCGTTCCCGCCAGACATTTCACATTCCCGCCTTTCGTCTTCATGAATCTTGCCCGATATTTCGGGTTCCCACCAGGCATCCGAGCCGGCTCATGATCAATCAATTCGACCGAAGTCCGCACCTCATGTGGTGGTACGGCAGAAGTCAGGCATCAGGTTATGGTCTGGCAGAGCTCAAGCCCTCAAGTGGTGGTATGGAAGAACTCTGGTGTCAGGCGGTGGTTCAGCGGAGCTCAGGCCCTCAAGTGGTGGCCCAGCGGAACTCTGGCGTCATGAGGTGGTTCAGCGGAGCACAGGCTTTCAAGTGGTGGTCCGGTGGAGGTGAGGGCCTCAAGTGGTGTTTTGGCTGAGCAACGACGTCAGATGGTGGTCCGGCAGAACTCAGGCGGTGGTCGAGGAGGAGAGAGGTGGCAATAGCGATATTTGATCTCTCTCTTGCTCTCTTAATTGGAACCCCCCATTTCAAGAGGGAGGAGGGGTCTATTTATAGGAACTTTTATTTGGTTCGGTCACAGGACGTAGCTCTACGTTCGGCCGCCAGTAGAATCGCGCCACGCGTTCTCACTATTTACCGCGCGCCCTGATAACCCGGCCCGGAACGGACCTAGGATGGCTCGGTATTTCTCGATTTTGCTAGGTATTGCTCGGTATTGCTCGGTATTGGTCGATTTTGCTCGGCAATAACCAATACCGAGCAAATATCGAGCAATACCGAGAAAATACCGAGCAATATCGAGTTGTACCGAGTTTTTCTATAAAACTCGGCACAACTCGGTATTAGCCTTCACAGAGCGGTATTTCTCGTAATTGTCAAACAATAACTAGCAATACCGAGCAAATACCGAGTAATACCTCGCAATACGCGGACATAGCATTCCCGAGTTCCGGTCCTGGCCAAGTCGTCGGGCCGCGCAGTAAAGAGTAAGAGCACGTGGCAACATGTTATTGGCGGCCGAACGTAGCTCTACGTCCGGTCAGAGGACGTAATAATTGTTCCTATTTATAGATTCCTAGAGTGGCATGATCCATAAATAGGTGGGAGACCAAGGGCATATGGGGAGTGGCTTGGATAGACGGCCGATGTTGAATCCCTTGATTATTGATCGTTTGATGGACATTTGAATGTCTTAGTGATGTTAGAATTCAGTGACCTTGGGCTCATTGGATTTGTCTTGTTGAGCCGCTCGATTCGACTATATGAACGTCATGTTTGGGAACTGTATGGTGATCCAAATTGTGGTTTGAACCCTCCAACAGCGCTTCGGACCCTTGATTTGGTCCCATTTGGGCTCAAATTGAGTCGAATTTGGTGTCGTTGGGTTCTTATTTCCAACGCGTTCAGCTCGACTGAAAGTTTGCTGAAATCAGAGTTCGGATGGTCCTAATTTTAATTTCGGATGTTTCCAACTTGATTTTACCTTGAGATTCGTGCCCGATCAAAATAATTTTTTGATGATGTATCAACTATAATAAAATTTTGCTAAAAACCATAAGTTTTGATCCAATTGAAAATAGGTTTAGATTGCTTCTCAATTCTAATCTTAATTCATACCAAATTTTTTCATCGTTCTCTGATCTGATGGTCTTCGCTGGTTGAAGTCTTAAGGTTAGTTATTTTTTATATTTTTTTGCTTAATTAAGTTAAGTACATGTTGTTAAGTGTTTATTTTGTTTAGAGAAGTATATATTTACTAATATTTATGATTTGTTTCTCTAATCTTTTGGATAAATCTCTTTATTTGTTGAATTAATTTCAAAATTTGTTTGGTATAAGTAGGGAATTAAGCATTTAGGATATGAATGTTGCAAATCTTCTGTAGATCAAGTGATGTAGTTTACTTAGAAATTTAAAGTGGCATTTAGGATGTGATTGTTTGCAAATATTTTGTGTTTTTTTGGGTTCTTTTGGCATGGAGAAGATGAAGCTTGATACATAAAGTTTTTAAAATTTGTGTTACTTGTGTTTGGAAAGAGATAATTTTGTGTTACTTGTGTTTGGAAAGAGAATTTTTTTTAAAAAAAAATTGTTTTAATTTGTTAAATTATTATTTCTTTTATTTTTCTTATTTTGTTTATAGCATTTTTTAGATTTACAGAAATTTCCCATAAGAAAAAAAAATAAAGGAAGAAAATTAGATTAAAAAAATTATGATGGAAATTTGAATAATTGCTAGTTTTAAAATAATTGAATTTATGTTATGCACATTATAAAATATGATTAATTTTTTACATATCACATTCATTATAAAATAAATTCAATAAATTTGAGATTCACCCTCACTGAAATTTTTTGCCAAGGAGAAGATGAAGCTTGGATACATAATTTTTGAAATATTTTCATCTATTATTTATTAAGCAATATTTATTATAAGAGCTAAACTATTTGAAGATAATATATGTTGAAGTAAATATTTTGGTTAAGTTTTGCATGTGTTTGAAAATAGATAATTTAAAAAAAAATTATATAATTATTGTTGTGATGATTTTGCAATTTATTTTATTTGGAGTCATTATTTGGTAGAGAGATAATTAGAAATAATTTATTGGGTTTTCAAAAATATATATTATACTAAGCATTTAAATATTTTTATGTCATTATTGAATTATTTTGGTATTTATAGTAATTATAACTTACCTTTAGTGGGTACAATTAATGTAAATTAAATTAGAGGTATATTAAGATTTGGTGATTTGTTAATCTTTCATAGTGAAACGTACGAGTTTAGTAATGAGTGGATATGGTGCAACCTTCATGCTAATGTATGGATGTGAATTACAAGTGGGTGCTAATTTTACGCCAAGTTATTATAGGGGTTGGAATCGTCCCCTAAATGTTCCAAGAAATATCAACTTAGAGTAGCTTAATTAAAGTACAATCGTACAAAATTTTCTTTGAACTTAGTCTGTCGAGTGCCTGTAGGAAATTAGTTTATCGCTTCCCATATTGAGGATGATGAGGTTTGTGAAATTTAATTATGTCAAGCTGCAACAAAATTTCTTATCATGCACGTTGATATCGAAGAGATTAGTGTGATTGGAGATAATACTGTACCTCTAAATTTAGAAAGATATTATGTTTTAAAATTAGTAGATCAAACTAAACTTAAGCCATATAAGAACTTCATAAAAATTATATTAAGCTACAAATTTTTTATTATCATATGCAGCCGCAATTGAAGTTGTGTCTGAGTTAGATATCATTTGAAGTTGTTCTCAAACTCTTGCTAAATATACTATAAGTCTGCTGTATTCAGGATCTCCTTAACTCTTGACAGAACTCCCATTAGGGTTCGATAAGACTCTAACAAGAATTGATCCTCTCGATGACGACACCACGTGTGATAAAGAATAAAATGATCAAGATCGAGCATTGATCTTCCAATAATCTCCTCTATACAACTTTCCATATCGCATCTGATCTCATAAATCTGACACTTGAGGAACTGCAATAGTACCCAATGCTGAGTATCCACTACAGGAAAAATATCATTTTCTGACGGCTATTTTCTTAGGAGAATGGCCGAAATCCGCCGAAAATTAAAATATATGATGGATTTCCGGCAGAAATATTTGCAACGGTAAAACCGCGTCGAAAAATTACTACCGGCATAAAATAGTTCGCCAAAAATTTTCTGAAGAAATTCTGGTGAAAAATCTGTCAAAAATATTATTGGCGGATATTATATCAGCCAAAAAAATTAAAAAAAAAAAATTGAGCCCACTGCAGTCCTCGCTAGGTCCAGCTGGGCCTTCCTTCCCACCCGCTGCCTGCAGTGACCCGCCTAATTAAGCTCACCACCCCAGCATGGCCCGTAGCCCGCCCTAGCTCACACCGATTGACCCGCCGCCGACCCTCCCAACCTCAGCTCATCTACGTTTTGCGGTATTCAAACTAGGGGTGTCAATTCGGGTCAACGGGTCGGGTTCGAGTCGAACCCGGAACTGACCCGGCACTGTTCGGGTCAACCCGAACCCAACCCCTTTTTTAAAAACGGGTCAAGTTTCCGGACCCGAACCCGACCCGATTCGGGTCCGGGTCAACCCGACCCGACACGAATGCCCCAGAATTGCTAGTTTTCGGGTCAAAAATCGGGTCAATCTTCATTTTTCGGGTCAAAATCGGGTCAAAATCGGGTCAAAAACGGGTCAAACTCGGATTTTCGGGTCAAATATGAGTTTTCGTGTCACTTTCGGGTCAATTTCGTGTTTCCGTGTCAACCCGAACCCGACCCGATTTTTAAAACGGGTTGATTTCTTCAACCCGAACCCGACCCGTTTCGGGTTTGGGTTGACCCGAACCCGGATTTTTCCGGGTCGGGTTCGGGTCGTGTTTCGTGTCGTGTCAAAAATTGACACCTCTAATTCAAACCACCACCATTCAGCACCCCAACTACACATAAGACCATCATGCCACCACAGCAAAAACATAAAAAAAGATGGGATTTTTTTTATTTATAATATAAATTACATAATATTTTATTTAAAATAATTAATTTATTTAAAGATCAAAATAATTAATATATTTAATATAGTTTATTTAAAATTTTTAAAAGCTGAGTTTATATTTTATTTAAAACATAAACTTAATAATAATTAAATTAATTAAATTAATTTATAAAAGCTGAGTTGGTTTAATTTAATTTATATTTAATTTAATTTATTAATAAATTATTAAAAATTTTAATCTAACAAAATGAGTCATTTTAAATATTTTTAAATGTCATTTTCCAAAAAAATTAAAATTGCATCGGAAATCTACTGGAAAATTTGCTTGAAAATCCGTCGGAAATTTATCGAAAAATCTGTCAAAATTTCCAATGGATTTATTTTTTACGGAAAATCCGTCGGAAATCAACGTTTTTCTTGTAGTTATCCTCCTTGAATCTCTGGTGTACATATCTTCAGTCCACATCTCTAGGATCATTGCTGACCATGTATTGCTTAACATTCATAACTTTGTCATATACATGCCACAATGTGCAATCTTATTCTTCGCTCCAAAAATGCATGCAACATCAAAGATATTCATTTGTTTTTTCTTTTGTTTCAAGAATTTCATCAATGGGTAGCTCCAAACTTTCTTTCAAACAAATGCAACCCTCTTGAATCATCTTCTTCGTTGGAGTGCTCCAAATCAAATCTATAACTGGTGAATACATGATGATCTGTTCAATAAGAATATGCAAATTAGTTTAACCCTTGGTAAGCCATTGCACTGTATGTTTATACCCTCATGTGAGTATGAGGGAACCAAGCTGATATGACAACACACACTGAGTTGTTATTATAAAGTGTTCTGACAACACATAATGATCTATAAATATAAAGTGATTCTACGAACAATTTTGCAGATTTGATTGGACAACATAATTCATAAAAAAAGCATTGAATAGTACAATCCAATTTAAAAATTTTATTGTACAAGCTAGAAAAATTGATCACATAACTCTTCATCTTGTTGCACCACTTGTAGACTTTTTTTTTCAAATTTAAACTTTCAAAACAATACTCACAATATTTTTCTTTAAAAAAAATAATAGGGGTAATTCGCCCCTTCAACGGAACGAGCGACTTATAATAAATTACCTTTTTTCATTATTTGTCTACTCAGCATAATGACTATCTGATTCAGCTTAGCCTAGTAAGCATAAGTAGTTCAATTAATGAGCGGTTTTGTCTATTTTCAATATTTTATAAGACCATACTTAAGCTCTTAATACAATTTATAATTATGCTTAGTCTTAAAATTTTTCCTTTTTTTCATCTCATTCATACGTGTCAGACAACAAAAGTCATACTACTTGTCGCCTCTGCCCTCCGGCCCACTAAAAGCACTAACCACTTGTGCATCTCTAAATGCTCGTCACTAGTTTTGACTTTTGACCACCCTCAAAAATAAAGTGATTCCACTCATGTTTATTTGCAAAGGAAGATATTTTAAGAGTATGATTAAAATATTTACATATTATTTATTAGTTTGGGAAAGAATGTGATCATGCTCCAATATAACTAAGTTTTCATTTGGGAAAGCTTTATTATTGCTTTCTAAGGTAGCTTTTTAGTATAAAAACTTTTAATTAAAAAAAATTGTATTAGAAAGTTGTTTTAAAAAATAGCAAGAAAGTTCTCCCAAACGATGCCTATGCGTTTCAAATTAATCAAAGCATTTTGCCTTCACCACTCTGCATAATGGAAAAACATTAAGGTTCCGTTTGAGATGACTTTTTTATCGCTTCTTAAAGAAACTTTCTAGTACAAAAATTTTATTTTTTGTACTGAAATCCAAATGTGCAAGAAAAGATTAAAAATAAGAAGTTTTGTTATAAAAATTGGTTTAATTTTAAAAATTCTGATAATTGGGAAATATATAAAGTGGCTCGTAAGGATGCTAAGAAAACACTATGCGATGTAAAGACATTAGCTTTTAGTAATTTATATAATAGATTAGATACTAAAGAAGGGGAAAGATATATGTATAAGTTAGTCAAACAAAGAGATAGGAGTAGTAAGGATTTAGTTCAAGTGAAGTGTATTAAGGATGAAGATCAAAAAATATTTTTCTTAGAAGATGATATTCAACAAAGGTGGATGAGATATTTTGCTAAACTTTTTAATGAAGATTGTGAAAATAAGATTGATTATAGTGACCTTAGCACCCTAAATAAAAATATAGATTTCTATTTTTATCGGCGTATTAGTAAAACTGAAGTTAGAGAGGCTTTAAAGAAAATGAAGTGTGAAAAAGCTGTTGGACCTGATGATATTCCAATAGAGATGTGGAAATGCTTAGGAGATGAAGGAATTTTATGGCTTACTAAACTTTTTAATACTATTTTAAAGACTAAAAAGATGCCAGATGAGTGGAGAATGAGTGTGTTAATTCCTATTTTTAAGAATGAAGGTGATGCACAAGATTGTGCGAATTATAGAGGTATTAAGTTCATGTGTCATACTTTAAAACTATTGGAGCGAGTTATGAAGCATAAGTTGCGGCGTGATACTAATGTTTCTCAAAATCAATTTGGATTCATGCTGGGTAGGTCGACTATGGAAGCCATACATTTATTAAGAGGTTTGATGGAGAAATATAGAGAAAATAAGGAGGATCTACATATGATATTTATTGATTTAGAAAAAGCATATGATAAAGTTCCAAGAGAAGTGCTATGGAGAGTTCTTGAAAAGAAAGGAGTCAATAATGCTTATATTCAAATCATTAAAGATATGTATGCAGGAGCATTTACTTGTGTTCAAACACAAGGTGGATTGACTAAGTATTTCCCTATTTCGGTTGGGTTACATCAAGGATCAGCCTTAAGCCCATATCTTTTTGCTTAAGTCATGGATGTTCTCACTAGACATTTGCAAGAGGATGAACCTTGGTGTATGCTTTTTGCTGATGATATTCTTCTTGTTGATAAGACTAGAGAGGGAGTTGAAGGTAAACTTGAATTATGGAGGTCAACCTTAGAGTCTAAAGGTTTTCGCTTGAGTAGATCTAAAACGGAATATATGGAGTGCAATTTTAGTAGTAATAGACCTAGTGAGGGGATTGTAACTTTGGGCCATCAAGTCATTAATAAGAGTACACGTTTTAAATATCTTGGATCTATTGTTCTGAGGGATGGTGAAATAGATGGGGATATTATCAGTAGAATTCAAGCTGGATGGTTGAAGTGGAGGAATGCATTGGGCTTGTTATGAGATAGAAATGTACCCCTCAAACTTAAGGGAAAATTCTATAAGATGGTAGTGAGGCCAACAATGCTTTATGGTGCTGAATGTTGGCCATTAAAAGAGAAGCATGATACTAAGTTAAGTGTGACAGAGATGAGGATGCTCAGGTGGATGAGTGGCTTTACCCTTAGAGATCGGACACGAAATGAGCATATACGTGAAAAGTTTGGAGTAGCTCCATTAGAAGATAAGATTAGAGAGAGTCGCCTTAGATGGTTTGGTCACATAAAACGAGGACCTTCCGATGACTCGGTTAGGAGAGTAGAGGTATTAGATTTGACTTATGTTAAGAAAGGTAGGGGTAGACCTAAAAAGACTTGGTTAGAAAATATTAGAAATGACTTTTCTTTATTAGATTTAAACGAGAATTTAACTTTTAATATGACACAATGGAGAAAAATGATTCATGTAGCCGACCCCACGTAGTGGGATAAAGGCTTGATGTTGTTGTTGTTGTTGCTGTACTGAAATGCTACTTTAAGAAGCTTTTCCCAAATAAAGCCTAAGTGCATATGTATCATTGCCATAAAATGTAACATCAACAGAAGTGATTCTCTTAAATTAGTAAATAAATTGAATGACACAACTACAATATATCCATATTATTAGCAACTAATAAGGCCATTTAATGGCATCATTTCAACAAAAAATTATTGGTGAAACAAGCCATTAGAACCAATTCAATTTTAGTAGTATTTCTAACTTATCATTTTCAACTACATGGAGTCAACCCTAGGCTGAATGATTAGAAGATAAAGAGGATGTGCTGGGAGCAGTGGCAGTTTTTCTATTGATATAAATATATATTATTTTTTTAATTATTACTTTTGGTAGAGAATTTTGATATAACGTTGTTTTTTTTTTCCTATTTATGAAGTTTTGCTTTCCTTAGTAATCAATATAATATAAAGTGGACAGACTGTTTTACATATATAGTCGTGAGCAGTAAAATTATTTGTTTGAGTTTAAACATTTATCAGGGAAGCATTAAGAATCCTAGCTAAAGCAGCCATTAAAAAGTGCATTCGTGAGCTCCACTACGGTTTTCCCTTTTTCCTACGTTGCTTCCACCGCCGCCTCTTCGGCCGGGGGCCTCCCCCATGGCTGACCCCAGTTTTCCACCTCTCCCCTCCACATCCACTTCCTCCCCTCCGCCTTTCCCCACTGTTCTTCCTCTTTGGAAGAATCTCCTAACCACTACGCCTAAAATCTCCTCTGATTTTTCTCACTCCCTCTCCTTCGTCCCAACCCAAAATTTCACGGCCAACTTTACTGCTGATCAGTTCGTTGCTGGTGCCCCATAATGGTCTCTTTCGTTGGTTTGCTATTCCATCGGGAAGCAGCCGTTCTACGAATCCCTTCTTACGACTATCAAGAAGACCTGGCAGCTCAAAGGTGATATCTCTCTGCTCACCATTGATGAAGGGTTCTTCTTGCTCAAATTTACTACCATAGAAGACTATGAACATGCATGGACTAGCGGCCCGTGGTTCTTTTTCGGCAAGCCTTTCATTCTGCAGAAATGGAGTCCGGAATTTGTTCCCAAGCGTGAGGAATTTCCTTCTATTCCCCTGTGGATTAAAATTATGAACCTGTCTCTTTCACTCTGGACTCCGGAAAGTATTTCTAAACTTGCTAGTTGCGTCGGAATACCTATCGCAGTAGATGCTCTAACGGCGGCTAAAACCCGTCTGACTTTTGCTAGAGTGTGTGTACAAGTTACTAGCAACTCTCCGTTCCTTGAGGAAATCTTCTATAGTGTTGATGGCAAATCTTCTCCTTTACGTGTCCAATACGACTGGAAGCCTGAGCGTTGTTCTCAGTGCAGCTCAATCATGCATCCTCCCACTCTCTGCCCCAAAGACCCTATCATAAAACCTTCTGGCAATCGTAATCCCAGGGGCAGGAGTTCAAGTCGGAATCCGCGACCCTCTCCTCCTCCTAGGCTGACAATTCCCAAGCATCCCCCAACTACCAAATTTCTTCCTAACTGTGCTCTTACTACCCAGCCACCAAACCTTACCCTATGCCAAATTCCTTCAGCTGGCCCTTTGATACCAAATCTCAACGCTCCATCTGGAGAGGTTCAGGACCTCTCCATCTTGCTTCCCTCATTACAAGAACCCCCACCAATAAACACTACAAACAAGTTTCAATCTTTATTTGACCAAGACAAAACCGAAGAAATGCTCCAACATGCTTCAACACAATCTCAATCCCCAACTCAACCTAAAAACAATCTCCTAGTCAATACTAACCAAAACCAAAATAGCCCACCCCAGACTTCACCCAGTAACCATCAACCAAATATTCCCTCAATCTCAACTGAAACTTCCAGCTCCACTTCAAATACCCCAAAAACCCAAAACACTATCTATCAAAACCAAAAGCAAACTAGAGGCAAGCAATCTAAAAAGGCCTCTACACCCAACCACAAATCATAATGTCCCTCCCCAACATTGCAGCTTGGAATATTCGTGGTTCAACAACCCGGACAAAGTGAATAGCTGTAAACTTCTTGCCCGTACTCACAACCTTGATCTCCTCTTTATTTTGGAAGCCAAAATCTCTGTCCCCAATCTCTCTAATCACTGGTTTCTTGCTCAGCACCAAATATTTCCGTTGGAAGGAACCTGTGATATTTTTTTGTATTCCAACCCAGGTCGTATCTGGGTTAAATGGAATAAGAATGCCGTTAACTTTACTCCTCTTCGTATGACTAATCAGCTCATTCATGGTTTTATTAGTACCTCTGCTAATACTGTTTGTGCCATTACTGCTATTTATGCTAGCAACTCTCACTCTGAGAGACAAACTTTATGGAGAAATTTGCAAGACATTGCTGGTACCATTAACACCCCTTGGGCAGTTATTGGTGACTTTAACTGTTGTCGAAACTTGGGTGATAAAGCTGGAGGTGCGGCTCTATCTACCTCCAAACTGGGTGACTTCAATAGTATATATGGTTTTCAACACCGGGATCCAAGAACTTTCATCTGTTGGCCACTTCTACACTTGGCACAATCAACAACAACTTAATCCCATCCACATTAAGCTCGATCGTGTCCTTGTCAATGACCAATGGCTTGCCTCTTTTCCTAACTCTTTCTATAGAGTTGCCGATCCGAATTGCTCTGACCATACCCCTCTAATTCTGGTTAATTCCAATGATTACATACGTGGCCATCATTTTCTTTATAAAAATTACTGTGCCAGGATCCCGGAGTTTTGGAGTTTTCTTGTAGAAGCTTTTTCTCTCCCCAATAAAAGTAGCCCTTTATGCTCCTTCAACTTCAAGCTTAAGACTCTCAAAAATATCATGAAGCATAAGCATTGGTCCAATGCCAATCATTTTCAAGCTGAGATTGATTCTCTTAAAGCTCTTCAACACACTATGAATACTCAGCTTCAACTCGACCCTTTGAATCCTCAGCTCAATGGCAATCTTAACCTTATCAACAACAAGCTTGCTCTTTCTCAAGCAACTTTAACTTCCTGGATCACCCAACGAGCTAAGGTGAAATGGCTCACTCATGGGGAAGATGACCTGAAGTTCCTATACTCAAAAATTACAATCGGATCAAGGAAATCACCAACGAGCATGGGACCTTCTATTCTCAACCTCATATTGCTAAGGTCTTCATCAATCACTACAAAAAACTTTTCAATTCTCCCATTACCAGTGACTTGGATCACACTACCTTTGATTTCCCTCCCGAGAACCTCATCCCCAATCATCTGATTTCATCTCTAATTGCACCGGTTTCTATGGATGAAATTAAGAGTATTGTGTTTGCTGGAAACTCCATTTCTGCTCCGGGACCAGATGGATTTACTTTTGACTTTTATAGAGCCACTTGGGTGGTCATTCAAAATCAACTTTGTAGAGTTGTTACTTCTTTCTTTAACACTGGGTTTATGCCGAATCAAATCAAAGCCACTGCCATTGCTCTTATTCCTAAGCACCCCCATGCTAGCAATGTTAAAGATTTCAGGCCCATTGCTCTCTGCAATGTCATCTACAAAATTATTGCAAAAATTTTAGCCAATAGGATGAAGGAGGTCTTGCCCCTTATTATTCATCCAAGTCAAGGTGGTTTTATCCACAAGAGAATTATCTCCGATAACATTCTCTTAGCTTCTGATCTTCTTGGCTGTTTTAATCTCAGTGCTAAGCACAATTACTTCTGTGCTAAATATGACATTACTAAAGCCTTCGACATGGTATCGAGAGAATTCCTTTATAGTAGGCTTGAAGCTAAAGGTTTCCCTAACTTATTCATTTCTTGGATCAAGGCGTGTACCACTGATGTTCACTTCTCTATTTGTATTAATGGGATTCTTGAAGGTTATTTCAACTCTACCAATGGCATCAGGCAAAGATGTCCCCTATCCCCTTACCTCTTTAGTATTATCATGGATGGTTTATCTGCTAAATTGGACTTGGCCTCTTCCAACAAACTTTACAAAGGTATCACTGCCGGGAATTGTGAGGTCTCCCACCTCATGTTTGTTGACGATTTGCTGGTCTTTGGCACTGCTTCCATTTCAAATGCTATCACTCTTAAAACCACTCTTATGGAGTTTGCGGCAGTCTCTGGTCTCAATGTGAACCCCCAAAAAAGCTCTATCCTGATTTCAAAAAATACTCATGTGGCTGGGGAGATCTGTGATATCATGCATATTCAACAGTCTCAAACCCCTATCAAATACTTGGGCTTGCCTATTTTTTATAAAAAGCTGAAATTGATTGACTTTCAGCCCTTGATCCAAAAAATTACTTCTCTTTTAGAGGGTTGGAAAGCCAAAACTCTTTCCTTAGCTGGGAGAATACAATTTATAAAATATACTATTAGCAACACTCTCGCCTACTGGATCTGTGGCTCTATAATACCCAAGGGTTGCTGTAAACTGCTTGCTAGGCTTTGTGCTGGATTCACCTTCTTTGGTAACATCAATCAGAGAAAGCTGGCTACTATTTCCTGGAAAGTCACTTGCTACCCTAAGATTTATGGGGGTATGGGAATTCCCTCGATCGACTCTCTTTACCACAGCTATGCTTGCACTACTATTTGGAGGTTCTTAAACTCTAATTCTTTACTTTTTTCTTGGTGGAGAGCTAAATATAGATCTTTGTGGAATCATTTGGTGATCAAAAAATCTCTTTACTGGGAGCTTATGTGCAAGAAAGCTATTGAGATTAAAATTTGTATCATTTTCTCTGTTAATGCTAGCAACAACTTATCTGTCATTTGGGACCCGTGGTGTGGGGGTCATTCCATTGCTGACTACCTAAAAATTTTCAACCCCATTTCATGCTATTCTCACATGTTTGACTGGAAAGTCTCACAACTTATTCTGAATGACATTTGGAATATTCCCAACTGTATTGACAGCCAAATTGTCACCCTTATTAATTTGGTTAGCATCGACTCTACGCAGGAAAATCATTACTGGAAGGATACTCAATACCCGAAATTTGCTGATTTTAACGTGCAGTTATTTATTGGCATGCATAAAGTCCCTTGGTTCAATTTTATCTGGCATAAGAAGGCTGCTATCCGTTACTCTGTTTACGCTTGGCTGGCATTTAGGGGAGGTTTAAAAACTGCAGATGTGTTTGCTGCCCGTGGTATCATTGTTACTAATATATGTTGTTTCTACAATGAGGACCTCGAAACTATTACTCACCTCTTTTTTGAATGCAGCTATACCTTCAATATTGCTAAATCTCTGCTTCCTTGGCTGCATAAGCTTTTTATGAGACCTAACATTTACCAGTTATATGATAGTATTTTGGAGCAAGGTTTTAAGTCTAATACCAGAAATTACTATCTCCTCACTGCTTCTTCTATGATCTACTTTATTTGGAGAGCGAGAAATGATAGGTTATTTGGTGGTATTGTGGATTGCAATGTCACGATTTCTGCTAAAATTCGGAAAGCTGTTATGTTTAAAACTCATGACTGGAACAAGGATTGATTTCTGGATCTTGGGTATTCTGGTTTGTTTAACCAGCAGCTTCTTGACCTATTTGCTGAAGTATATCTTCTCCCTGCTTAGCAGCTTCTGGAGGAAATTTTGCATGTGCTACTAGAGATGTCTAGCAATTTTGAAAGGATGATGATGACTGCTGATTTATTTCAGCCGCCCCTTGGATGGTCTCTGCGGCAACCAAAGGCAATGCTTAAGTACAGACCAATTCGTTTTTGACCCTTCGAGCTTTGAGCATTTACCAGAGTCCTTGCCTTTTGGCCTTAGTTTTTTTATCTTTTATGAATTGTAATTTTCTTTCTTTAGAATCCATGATCTCATTTTGTTGTTTGAGATTTTGGATTATAGCTTTTGCTTTCTTACTTACTTGTAATTCTTTTTAGAAATGGAATGGGCTTAAGCCCCAAAATTTCCCAAAAAAAAAAAACATTTATCAGGCTTTCTGTACTTCGACTCAAAGAGCACATGTTCAATTAAGATTATGGATTTTAATTTGTCAAAGCATTCTACATAATTTTTAGGAAATTTTATAAGTAATTATTATAATACACTACCTACAAAATCCTTCATCAAAGGAATTTTTATTGGGTGCAGGCACCGAACGTAGCTCTACGTCCACACGCCAATTAAAAAACGTCTCGTAGTGACCCGAAGACCGACTCGCATAAAAGTCGTAAATAAGCACGTGCGTTACCTAATTGCTGCACGGCCCACCGACCCTAAAAGAACACAAAATTTTAAAAGAAACGCGCCTTTTTTTTAGGTTTTATGACATTGGCAGACTTCTTTTTGAAACGTGAGACAGGATATCTCCACAGAAGAGAGCTGAGAAAGAAGAGGGAGGAAGAGGATATGAAAATGAAATTCTTTTTGGATGACGTCAAAGAGTGCGAGGAGATGGAAGACTTCCAAAACGTCGAGGAAGACTTACCGCGGCGATTTATAGGAGATAAGTATGGAATATTAACGGTAAGTTTATAACTCCAAAGAGGTTTTAGAATTTATCATTTGAGAATGTAACTATGTGATATGTCTATTTTTGGATAGTGTGAAGCTTCTGGGAATCACTTGTTCTAGCTTTTCAGTACCCCTTGTCAGCACTGAGCAGTACCGCTTATCGGTACCCTGTTTCGGTACCGAGCAGCATCGCTTTGTGGTACCGAGCAATACCGTTTTGGATTTCTTGTTCCTCAAGAACTTTGAAGTTTGAGGAGAGAAAGAGGCCTTATTGAAGATCATATTCATCATTTGAATTGGTCTCTCAAGTCACTAGGTGTGTCATTTCGGTTGGGTGATTTCAAATCATATGCTTGAGTTTATTTGTGTAATCAAAAATTTTTTTAATATTCTTAAATTTATCTATCATGCTTGGGTAGAGAATTTTTTAAAAATATTGTGTAATGCTGATATTGTGTATTGTTGAAATTAATTTTAATATTTGCTAAAGTCAATATTAGATTGTCATATTATTATGTTAATTTTATTATTTTTTAATAATATTATTATTTATTACATCATCCGATTTAACCCCGATTCGACCAGTGGAACCGTGAATCTCCTCCTTCCAGTTCATTGTTTGGTTTGATTTTCACAACCTTGTTTTTGCATTGTTGCATGATAGTTTCCATTGAACTTTTACCCCCCAAACTGCAACAGTCAAACCTCCATTGCATGACTACTATCGTTGGACCTTCATCGATCGACTATCGTCATTGGACTTTTCGTCGACTGGCAACCACTATTAGACCACCATTCGACCGCCACCATCAAACCCATGGTCACTAAACCTCAAAAGTTCAAATTGACACTACCACACTATTTGACGATTAATACAAATAATTATTTCATTTAAAATAATAAATAAATTTAATTAAAAATTAATACATAAAAGTTTCATTTCAATTAACCTTATTATTTAATTAAAATAATTTTTATTCATTAATTTTTAATTAAAAAAATTAAATTATTTTTAATAAAAGTTTTAATGAATAAAATATATTTAATAAATAAACAATAAGCAGTATTAATTTTATTTAAATATATTAAATATAAATAATTATATATTTTAGTAATTTATTTTTATTTAATATTTTAATAATATTAAATTTCTTATATGTTTAACAAAAATTAATTTAGAATTTTTATAAGCTATAATTATAAAAACAAATACAGAACACCCTTAAAAAAAAGGAAACTCATGAAAACATAAATTCTATTACCGTTTTCTTAAAAAAGTAGTTTGATTTTTTTTTTTTTTTAGAAAACAATTTTTATTTTTATTTGTGCTCCTATTTAAATTAAATTTATATTATACTCCTTTTACTTATTTTAATTAAAATTATGCTCCTAAAAATTTCATCTCTATACACAACCTTTTTAGGTTTTCTGGGATAACTTTTTTCAAATTTCTAAAATAACTTTTTTTAATAGAAAAAATTTTAATTCAAAATATATTTATACTAAAAAATCACTTTAAAAAAATAATAAGAAAACTATCCAAATAAAATTTTAATATATAAATTTTTTTTAAAATACTTTAAAAAAATAATAAAAATATTATCCTAACAAAACCTCAACAAGTACAGCCCATCTCATTAAAAAATAAAAGAAAACAGAAAAAAAAATGCTATGACATCACATTCCTTTAACCAATCAACCTTAATTTCTACAAAAGTCCCCAAAATAAAAAAACCAAAGAAAACCACCGAGGAAAAAAATATAAAATTTTCAGGAATTACATGTACATTTTCCCTTCCTGTTCTAGGAGCGCTTCTAAACAGAAATTCTCCTACCAGAAAACGCCAATCTCACAACAACAGCTCATTCCCAACTGCATTTTTCATCACAAGTAAAAAAACTATTATCCTAATTACATACAAATAAACCATGGCCACCACCTCTCTACAGCTACAGAAAACAAAATGGAGATTTCTTATGATTCCTCTTCAGAAACATCTATGCGACTGCTCGATCATAATTTCCTTAGACTATCCACCCTATCAATCACATCCAAAGCTTTAGTACGATTGATATCAAAATCAATAACTGGCAATGACATTTTCCTCGATTCGTTCTTGCTCATTCTTGTTGGTGTATTGCTGCTGCTTTTGGAGAGTCTACTGAGCTTGAGCAACTGTGGCCTCTCCATATCAAAATCTTGGCTTTTACTTATTCTAAAGGATCTTTTAGGGAGCACTATTTGTCTCAGCATCTCTTGCTCTTCTTCTGTGAGTGTTGATGTGGAAGTGGAAGAGTTGATTGGACTTGATTTGCTTGAAAGAGCAGAAGATGCAGAGTTCTGAGAGGAAGAAAGGAGTGTAGATTTGACTGGGGAACGAGAGGAGAAGAAGTTCTTCCCTCGCCTTGAAAGGTTAATGAAATGGTGGAGCCATACAATCAAGTCTAGTATGTAGGCATCAGTGTTATCTTTGTCAGCATGAAAGAAGGTCTCAACTCTGAGCATGGTGGAATGGCCTGCTGGCTTATGAGCCACCTCCGCCCTAAAAGGAATAGCAAGCAATTCAATTCCTTATTTATCTAAGGCTTCATTTGGAACGGCTTTCTTACTGTTGCTTAAAGTTGCTTTTTAATACAAAAATTTTAATTTTTATATTAGAAAGCTACTTTAAGAAGCAGAAAGAAAATTGTCCCAAACGAAATCTAAATAAGAAGAAGAAAAGATGGTAGAATAAAGTTTGAATAGAGAAACTGACCCTGTGCTTGCCCATTCTCCAACCCAGCCAAAGCCATGGTGCGCTCTACAATTGCATTGCAAAAAAAATGCTCAGGGAAATTAAATTATTTGAATGTTTTAAGAATTATTTCTACTTTAAAAGATACTGGAAGTAGTTGGAAGAGAGAGAGAAACTAAATATATAACAACTTCAATAAAATTCATGGCGAGGGGCGGTACGGAAGTTGGCTTACTTGGTAGTGTTATTAGCAATTGGGACAAGCCATTGCAATGTTTTCTCCATTTCAGCCTTGATTTGAGGGACAGTCAGCTACAATGAAGCAGTACGAACAAACATATGCAGTGAGAAATCCAGATAACTTTTGAGATTTCTTTTAAGGATTATATTTTCTTTATAGCAAGAAAAGTAGCAAGTCTCATGTACCTCTTCGTTGAGCTGAAACAGTTGCAGTTTCGATCGTAAAGCAGATTTTATTGTAGGTGGCAAGTTTTGGTACAATGAATCTCTCGTGTTTGGTGGCACAGAACCTGAGCGTGATACCTGCACAGTAGTAGTTTTCTTAATGCCAAAGATAATTAATTACTTTGCTGAGCAATAACAATATGATTTTGTAACAAGTTACTGATTTTAAACCCAAGTGGTATGGATTTTCAATGTCTCACAATACAACCACCAACTAAAAATAGCGTGTAATGGTTGGGTAGTGAAGACTGGATGCCACCGACGATAAAAACAAACAAATTTTCTCTATTAGAATAAGGGAAAACTTACTAGTGTGTCGATTTGATTGATGATATTTGCATAGTGCAATGCAAGGCCAGCTGGGCCCAACCGTTGATGACTGTTGAAGGAACGCACCACAGAGTTATCACCTTCTAAAAGTTCACACCAAAATAAAAATCAAAAGAGAATAAACTAGCAGAAGATGCACTGGCAGGGAAAATAAAACATGTGAATTTCAAATGCTGAGGATTTGCACTCATTATAGTTAATCAACATAGTCTATAATACTAACTGATGAGAAAGCTAGCGAAAAGAATACAACACTTTCTGCAAGTAAAAACAGCTACATGCTAGTGTAAGGCTTTGTTTGGGACGGCTTTCTTACTGCTTCTTAAAGTAGCTTTAAGTATGAAAATTAATATTTTCAAACTTAAAGCTACTTTAAGAAGTAGTAAGAAAGTCATTCCAAACCAAATCTATGTAAAAAAGATGAACAATCCTTCTAGTATGGTTGATCTTAAACATTACAATATTCGGTGTCATAAATGACACGGACATTTTGCTGTCCACTGAATTATAATTGAGTGCTACTGATTTTGACCTTTAGTAGGTTTGTGGTTCTGATTATCATTGTGAAGCTCTATTGGTCACTGGCCAGTGGGAGAGGTAGCATTCCTGAGTTGGTTTTCCTTGAAATCTAGCCCTAATAGCTTTTGTACTTAGTTTTCTTTTCAATGCAACTTTTTAAGGGTGATAATTCTAATACTTTCAGAAGTAGAAGTTCAAGAAGCAATACCAGCACTTCCAAAGGCTTCATGGATCTCAAAATGCATGAAGTGCACAATGTCTACTAGCTTTTCCATGACCTGCAAGTGGGCAAACAGATTTTCTCAGAACAGAAATGCATGACTGTAAAAGTAAATGTATGAGAGAGAGAGAGAGAGAGAGAGAGAGAGAGAATATGTTCATATTATTGATATTTGGGGGGTGCCGCACAATGCCATTGACTAACCTCTTCCAAGTTTCTAGACCACAATGATTTCTTCTTTAAGCTTTTTACATGCTTCCCTTGGCTTTTGAGTTCATGCCTTAGAATTTGAAAACCTTCTCCTGTATGGAAATAGAGAAGATACATTTGGTCAAGAATTTTTATGGACAATAGTAAGACGTTCAAGAAAAAATTGGCCTCTCCGTTTGATGCTATAACCAATCCCAAATAGTTGGGATAAGAGTCAAACAGATGTTGGTTACATAATGCCATGATAAAAATTTAATACCGTATTAGAGCAAGCATTATGTGCATACCTACATACTAAAAATAACACCAAATAATAGATAATAATGAAATTGATGTTTCATGTGTACAACGAAAAGGGCTTAATTCTTATGAACATCATACTGGAAGTTTTTATACACATGCTATATGACCTCATTTCCTTTGGTTGGGGAGAGGCTAGGGGTTTAAACAAGCCAAACCTACAAAAAAGCAGTTATATTAATTCATATATGCAGTTATGCTCCGTGTGTGTGTGTGTGTGTGTGTGTGTATATATATATATATATATATATATATATATATATATATAACATTGAGTCAGCTCAATTCAACTCAAATTTTACTCAATCTATTTGATTAGGGGTTGGCTCATTATTTGACTAATTGATTCAATCTAACAAAAACAACAACAAGCCTTTATCCTACTATGTGGGCTCGGCTACATGAATCTTTTTTCTCCATTGTCCAGTTACGGGTCAAATTCTCATCTAAATCTAATAAAGAAAGGTCATTTCTAATTGATTCAATCTAAAAGAAATTTTATTTTTAGCATTGGAAAGAACAATTTGGTGTCCTTTATTCTTTATTAATGCAATATTAAAATTACATAAATTTGATCTGCATTACTCTCAAATCATTAATCTCGGTGAAGCAGGATATTAAAGAGAACGGGGAAAGAAAAATAGAATCATATGAGTAATGCACAAAGTTTCACAACTGTTCTTAATGTCATATACAAATAAAAGGAAAACCTTTCTAAATTTCACCTGGATTTTCTTCTTCTTGGAGTTTTCTACGATAATCTTGGTCAAATCTATCAAAAGCATGCAACTCGTGATAGAGCTCCTACAGAACAAAAAGAATACCAAAATCCATAGTCAGTCCCATTAAACGGACATACCAACTTTAAGATCAAGCACGACATCCAATCTGGTGAGACAATGAAGAAAAATTTTGTGGTACTTCACAAAAAACAAATTTGGAAATCAAGTATAAAGAAATTCAAGCCGTTTGGCATCTAGTATCTTATAGCTCGGTTGTATTCACACAGCCAAGTCAATTGGAGTGTAAAAGATAAGGTAAAAAAATGAAGGAACAAAAATAAAAATCAATTATCCCTAGTCACAACAAGGTGGATGCCAGAAGTACCAAGCCTTCCTAATGGCGGACTTCGAAAGCACCATTTACAAACACTTTCTGAGCCAATCTTTAACAATCGAACAAAAACAGTCCATGGAATAACATTTCAGTCAATAAGAAAACATAAATTATTTTTATTTCCCTTCACAAACATAGCGCAAGTGCTGCACACATGATTGGATTATAAAGAAGAGGGCATCCATAAACGCTTAGCTAGATTCATAGATGTTGATGTTTTTCACTTTTTGGATAATGCCAATTAGGAAGCGTGCTGATGATGGGGTTTGGTATGACGAGGGTTGGTTTGCTAAGGTGTCTTCATTTGTTGAGGGGGGGGAGGGTTGGTTGGTGTAGCAGGTATGATTAAATGCCACTGGAGCTTAGTCAAAAAGAGGAAGACCAAATGTAAGTCAAACCACCCCTCAGACCTTACAAGAAAAGATTAACCAAATAAAGGTACACCAAATCTGTGTCCAACCAATAACTTGTATTTTGAATATTTGATTTATGAAATACCTCAGATGATGCGGGAAACTCGATCAGATCCACTACAGGAAAAATACCTATTACCGGCGGAAAATTTTCCGCCGGTTAAACTCATGTAGGAAAAATTTTCCAGCGGCTATCCGGTTAAACCAACGTAGGAAAGCTGCCGAAAACTCTGCCTGAAAATCAGTCATAAATATTTCAGCGTAATCCGCCAAAATATCCGTCAATAATTAGCGATTTTCCTGTAATGATCGTTGTCGACCCTGATTCAATTTTAATCAGGTCACCTATCTCATTGGCAGATTTTTTGTGCAACAAAATAGAGGAAGAACTCTTGTTTACCAAGGGGATTAGATGGCATCTACGAAGACCATGATGGGGGCTTCACATACGGGAGAAGATGATGCCCAAGGTTTAGTTAGCCAGTGATTGAGCAGAGTGAAGAGTTGCTAGTGGTTAAAAATTGAGATGTGGAAGAGTTCAATCCTTCATAAGAGAATAGAAGAAATTCTAGCTAACAAGACTTTCATGTGTACATGCAATGAAAGAGGAGATTAACAGAGAAGCATGCAGTAAAGATGAACAGGGAGTGATGGGGATTGCATGGTGGTACCAGCACAATGATTGGAGAGTAAGAACATTGTGAAGAGTTAGAAGAATTGCAAGTTGGTAAAAGTAAATTGATTGGGGAGCAAGTGCATGACCAAGATTGAGAAGAGAAGGTACATGACATTAGCACCCCTTTGTTGGATGAAGGGGAGGGGAAGTGGAGCATTACGACACATCATTGTGGGCTCCAAAATTTCATGCCTCGATCTCTCTGTGCCGCCTCTTTCTTGTTTGTTTAAGTAGGCAAGTAGAGTTTTAACGAGTTTAGGTTTCCGGGTAAATTTTTCAGAAGGCAGATTGAGTTTTAGATAAGACACTACCCAGAGATTTCGCCCTCATTTTACGAGGACTTTATGATTTGAGTTCTAGTTTCCTATAGGCACAAGCCCCTATAGTTAATTATCTCTCCCGATAATGAGAGAGAACTTTAAATCTATGTTGCACCGATACGGATACGGCGACACGGATACGACACGATACGGATACGGGACACGCCAATTCTTAAAAATACAGGATACGGGTACGGCGCGGACACGGCATTATAATTTATAAATCATACATAAAAATTAAGAAAACAATCAAAGCGTAATATTTGAAATTACAAAAAAAAATGACAACAACATCATTTGTAGCCTTGTAGCTTATAATATCAAAATATAAGTAAGCATTAAATGTCTAGTACAACAACAAAAGCATAAACATAAATTATCTAGCACATGAAGTTTCAACTATTCAATAGAAGGAATGATATAATTATCTTCTTCATTGGTTTGTCTTTGAACTTATCTCATCTTCAATAAATATCATAGCTTTTAATTCAGGCTCATCAAGTGAAAGATTAGTAATTTTTAATATTTTCATATCATCAAGAGACATAAATCCATCTCGGAAATGAGAAAATCTTGCTCGCAACCGCGGAAGTAAATACGAGTCTTTTTTCGGATTTCTTTTTGTTTTTCAACGGACACGCGTATCGGATACGCGTGTCCTTTTGAAATTAAATAGTATTTTAATTGGATACGGCTTTGGCGTATCCGACACGTATCGGTGGAGTATCGGAGGTGTATCCGTGTATCGGTGTATCAGATACAGCACGCCTTCATAAATAGGTGTATCGGTGCAACATAGCTTTAAATTAAGGCTAATCGTAAGATAGGTCACATATGTTGCAAACACAGCATATAATAGAAACACTTTTAGGGTTTGAGTTTGAATTTGAATTTTGAAGTTTATCAGCGTATACTTAAAATAGGTGATGGGGAAAATGAAGACAAGCCCGATCAAGGTCCCATTGTCATCCCGGGCTGTCATGGTCCCAGTCTACTTAGTCAGAGGAGGTAGTCGACCGAACCTGACATAAAGCATCTTATCGTCAGTCATGGATTGCTTCGTCCAAAGATACCTTGTAGATCTAGAGTGGTGTTTGTCTAAGGGATAAACCTAAATCAGCTTAGCTAATAGAGGGCTTTATGCATATCGAATATACCTTACAATTCATTACTCAAAGGTTTAACATCGTTGGGGAACATACGGGCATACAGGCTTTGGCCGTGATCATAATATAATGTTGTCATTTTGTGGCAAAACTAACTAATCAAAGGGCACGTGCAACATCCCTGCTAGCAAGAGACTATTTGAAGATGAATCTTAGTGATACACCCGACATGATATTCGGTCTTTGTAAGCTTAGGTTAATTTCAAAGTTACCCTCCCTGAACAACGATTGCAGGAGGTGGATGGGTTTTAACTTTAAATTTTAATGATTAAATTTTGAAGTTTTTATGGTCTTTTGAGAATTGATCCCTACGATTGAAATTTACTATCAAAACGGTCATCATCAGAGTGACGTCAAAATCACTTGTATTTTCATAAGAATTTTAGAGGTATTTTAAAAGTTTGTGATCCCCTCTGATTGATATTAGCTTTCAATATGACCATCATCAGGGTGACATTATAGTGATTTGAAAATATTTTTAGTTTATAGGAATTTGGATGAATTTTGACAGTGTAAAATCCCCTCCAGTTGAGATTTACATTTAACACGGCCATCATCGGGGCTTGTTGACGATTGGTTATTTGAATCTGGTCAACTTTATTCATCCACTAACAAAGGAACCCGTGTTTAACAATTGACGATTTTAAGAATGATAAAATCAAATATTTGTGTTTTATGATGAATTTCATTTAGATAGTCGTTATGTTTGATGATCAGACATTCGTTTGTTAATCCAAGTTAGGTCAACTCCAGTCCTTTCAAGGAGGAGGATGAAACTTGAAATATTTGACATGCGCAACATTCTCGAACCGTTGGATTTAGGAATTAGATGTGACGATTAGAGCACATGCGGTATGTTTGATTTCATATATGAACTGCTAACAATCTTTTTCCAATGCTTATAATCTACTTAAAAGTCTTTAGGGGCAGGCTTTTCATAAACATCATCTTGCAAGTTGTTTAGCCAATAAAGAGTTTTCTTCAACCTTGGAGGTCAATCATCAGATCAATGTACACCACATACAGCAGGATCACTAACAAATTTGTACACATGCTTGCATGCGAATACTCCATATTGCATTTGGATTGTCATATTCCTAGCATTTATCTTCCTTATTAGGAATTCTAAGAGGAATTTGTTTCTTGTTTTCATACATGAATTGCTAACAATCTTTTCCTTGGTAGTAAGGTTTCTTTTAACGGTGAAGTGGATTTCAATGTCATTAAGTCATTGCGTAAGGCTTGATTCATTTGAAAATTATTATATTTTGACTTGATTTTGAATGTGTGATGATAAGTAAATTTAGAATGCGCATTGACTTCAAATCCCTCCTAATCTTCAAATTAATCTCCAATTTATTATTATTACTATTTTTATTTAATAAAGTGGGGCCTTCTATCACTTTTAATTTCGCCAGCCTCTCCCCACGAGGGGAGGTTGGGAGGCATTTGTCTTTGATTCTACTCGATCGGATCTAAGATACAAAGGCGCAGGGTCTTCGAATTGACAATCATCCTGTCATGATCTAAGATACAACTGCATGGGGCCTTCAATTAAAAATAATCTTCCCTCCCATATCAAATATTAATGGTGTGGGGCTTCAATTTGTGCATTCCTGGCCGGATCTAAGATCCACAGCACAAGTCTTCGACACCTATTTAAAACTCTCTTTTTCTCCTTTATTATTATTATTATATATATATATATATATATATATACATTCTAGGAGAATAAAAAGGAATAGGAAAAACATTTAATTTAATTAATTATAATAATCATATCCTACGGATCTCCAACTGCATCCCTCAAATTACTGCCCATGGATCTCCAACTGCAACCTCGGATAGCTGCCCACGGATCTCCAACTGCAACCCTCGGATTGTTGCCCACAGATTGCTGATGTGGCCTCCCCTTGCCTACTTAAGTCAATAATATATATCAAAAACTCCCTGAGTGCGGTTTTGAAAACAAACGAATGTGTTGTTCAACGAACATGGGTAGTTACGTGAGTTAGGGCTGGCTGGAAGATAGAGGTCAACAATCATCATCATCATTATAAAAAATGGTGGCAAAGGAGAAGAGGATTAGCTGTCATATGTGGGAAAAAGGAAGGTACTGTAGAGAGCCAAATGGAGACAGCAAAATAAAGGGAAGAGTGTTGGTTGTGAGCATAAGGGCTAGACAGTTGGAGTTAAGGTTTAAGAGAAATAGTAAAGATAGCATCTACATAATTGGCAAGCAATTCTATGAACTAAATAAATTGATTTAAGCAAATGATGTGTAGACACATTCATAATTTAGCTACACAATCATTAGCTATTCCAACAATCTAAATAAACTGATTTAAAGATGACACAGAAACGTTCCGATCAGCTATTAAAATCAGATCCAACCCGACAAGTTCATACACCCACAATACAGACACAAAAAAATCCCTTTTAATTGCATAATTAGTATCAAACTAATATGCACATTTATAAAAGATAGTGCAATAGAAAATAATCCTGCGGGCTCAATTCTTCATTAAGCTTACGTGGTGGAAGATTCCATATTGTGAAATCTCTCATTTAAAGATATGTTTTCAATGCTTACTAAAACTATAAAAAATCAAGAAAAAAGTCAACGGAAGCATCAATTGCTTGAAGCTATTTTATTAACATAAACGCAATTTTCTATAAGTAAAAGTTTTGTTCAACTATGAAAATTAGGAAGCAAAGGCACAAGCATTTGTTGAACTAAGAATTTTCAGAAGCAAAAGTACACTAATCAACCTTAGTTCAAGCTATTCCGTG
Organism: Dendrobium nobile; assembly: GCA_022539455.1. Classification (NCBI taxonomy): domain Eukaryota; kingdom Viridiplantae; phylum Streptophyta; class Magnoliopsida; order Asparagales; family Orchidaceae; genus Dendrobium; species Dendrobium nobile. Next base: position 18,249,560 of record CM039727.1, read on the forward strand.
AAATAGTTAAATGGAATCTTATGAAACTATTAGATAACAAAGCACTCAAACTAATGCCAATTTACATGGATATATAAGTGATCAAATCAAGTAGAGATTTGATAAATAATGCATTGACTTCAATCATTAGTCACATAAAATAGGCAAGGACAGAATAAGTACAAGCATGAAGACAATTAACTACGATATTTTCATGAAAAAAGTGTATTTTTCATCAGAAACTTCCTTCCAATGCATATTCTCTACAAACTTAGACATCTTTAATAATATGCTCTAAAACTAGCTTATGCAAAAGTCACGGAGAAGTACAAGATCAAAATATGATTATCATGAATAAAACATACAAATGAAATCAGCATGCATAGTTATCAGGAAAACTTTTGAACTATATACGAGCAAAAAAAAAAGCACTTACAGCTGTATATTGGACCAATGTCAATAGCTGCTGCATAACTCCTGCAGCTTGCTCCTTCAGCTGTTGTCGTGGTGTGATTTCTGAACCTAATCTAGACTCAATGAAATAGGAAAAGATGCACATTAAGTTTTGAAGTGCAAAACAAAGGACATCTATCAAATTGAAAGTATGAATACTTACTTAGCAAAGTAGCGATCCAAGTTGTGCCATTGGGGATCTTTACAGCGGTTACCAAATCGAACAACTTCCCCAGAAAACACTTTCAACTCCTCCCTGACAAGTATTAAAGGATAATATGGTCATGCAGATATCAAAGGCAATCTATTTTATTTTAAAAAAAAAAGTTCATAGCATGAATTTTTAGTGCAGTAAAAATTCTAAATTTTATCAAACAAAATAAAAGTGAATTCAATCAAACTTATAATAGAAATTGCCTTGCAAACGGACCTTTTATCAGCAGCAGCAATTCTTAGCAATTCATTTCTATCTGTGGAAACTATACGCTGAACAGCTTCAGAAGGAAGCACCACTTCTTTCAAATGCTTTATGCTTTCTTCTGAAAGTGAATGCATAAGATTGGCACCTTTTACGATTGTGTTAGCAACCTCAAAAGCCAGAATGGATATTTTATTTCCTTTTGTTGCCAATCCTGATGAAAAACCACTGCCAATGTTCAAATTAGTCATGCTACTGCCTAGTGTGTCCAAAACCTCCACTGCCATCCCAAAACCAACAGTACCAGCTCTTCCTAGAAGCGAACTTACTTCTGCAACCTGAATAAGCACAAAATTAAGTAAGCACCAGGGCTTTTTCAAAAGCCATGACATATTCACTGGAAAAGGATCGAAATAAGTACTTTGAGCAGCTCACTAAGGCTTTGTTTGGGACGGCTTTCTTACTGCTTTCTAAAATAGCTTCCTAGTACAAAAATTTTTAGGTCAAGAACTTTTTGTACTAAAAAAACCATTTTGGAAAGCAATAAGAAAGTTGTCCCAAACGAAGCCTAAATAATGGAAATTTTATCAATTGTAAACAAAAAGTAAACATGAACCACATCTATTAGATACTAATATGAGTGGCAAGAATCGCAAGAAAAGCAAAGTGATGCTGATTAAAGAAATTTTAGGATCCTTAAAACAGCAAACTTTGCATTACTTTCAGTATTACTCACAAGAAATTATTCCTCTACTTTATTTTTAAGGCATTGCAACTTCAAGCAATGAAAGACCGTTTCTTTTGTTAGAACTATAATTCAAGTTAATTCACAATTAAGCATTTTTTTCAACTAGTTGCAATATACGGGTATACGGGCATGAAGAAGAAGAAAATCCTCACTCCTAATTTCTGTTATTCAGCCTGAAAAAGTCAGGAAATATAGGCTTTACTTAGCTTATAAGCAAGTAAACAATAAAAAGACCAATTAGTAACAAAAGATTCCAGTTTCAGGGTTACTGAATGCCTACTAGGATTAGAACAGTAGCGATACATTGAATTTTGAAAATAAAATTTTCCCTCTAAATGATTAATCATTCTAAAAATAATCAAATTCCTTTACATAATTTATGAATTCCAGCTTGCGCCTCGAGCTAATGTTACTAATTGCAACATTGCCGTCTATTCTCATGCCTTTTGTGCTAAATTGTACCGTTATAAAATCCCTTGGCTCATGACATTACCATCTATAGTTCCCCCTACAGCAATGGCAAAACTAAGCAAACGGAAAATAAGAAATATCTAAAGAAAGGGCTTGCCTTGTGTGTCCCAGATTTGGCTCCAGCGGCAGCCTTTGACTTAGCCGAAGTGGATTTTTCAGAAAGAACTCTGGTCAAAGCAGGTTGCCTTGGCGTCGAAATTCCAGTATTTCCAAAATTTGATAGCATCCCCTCTGAGAACGAAAAGGATTGCTCCAGAGAACGCTTCCCCACAGCATCACCAGCTTTAAGACTCTTCAAACCATAAGCCTTCAGCTCAGACGGCGAAGATAACTTCTCAAGATCTCTTCGGCTACCCACACTGATCGTAACATCACTAGGCGATTTGTCCACTGCTGAGCCCTTGGAGCAAAATGAGCCCATTGCACTAGAAACAAAATCTTTGAAAACCCTAAAATTCCCTTACCCCCTTTCCATGCAACATCAAATCACCGCAGAAAACTTCAATGATTAGCTAGAAACCCCTGCAGCCGAAGGATGATCCAAAACAAATCACAAGATGCAACAAGAAGGAATAAAGAAAAGAAACGAAGTGAAGAAATAGTTAAAACAGATCGAAAAAAATGAGATGAGCAACAACACGCCAACAAAAACTCACCTTGAGCGCCAATCGAGAGCAGCGCCGGAGTTAGGGGAGGAAAAGAGTGAAAAGAGTCTGATAGATCGAGCAAGAAGCAATCTTTTTCGGCAGAATAAGATCAGGAACAGAAAAGGAACAGAGACGGAGCTCAAAATGGAAATCTGAGAGAGAGGGGAAGAGGATTTGAGCTGCAGCTTAGCGCTGAGTTTGCCGATGTCAAGGGATATAAGCGGGCACACGCATTGACGTGTAGATGGTCAAACCCAAACTCTCTCTTTCTCTCTCTTTCTCTTCTTTGTCTCCCTCCCTCCCTTCTCTTTCCTTAGTCGTAAGTTTCGTTTCGGCATTCATATTATTGCCATGGTTGGTAATGACGAATGCCGGCTAATTAAATTTCCTCTGCGCGACGCAGCCAGGGTCAGCAGAGACGGAGCGAATAAAATAAACAAATACATAATGTAGATTTGTACTTCGATGCATCTTTGAATCAAAGGGCAAAGCCTTTTTTAAAAAAAAATAGAAAATATTTTATGAGGTGATTATTTGACTAAAGGGATATAGATTCAAAATTATTTAGATAAGATTATTATTTCAAGAATATTTATATCATTTTATTTAAATATTTTATTTTATTTTATAAATAATATATATTATCTAAATTTTGAATTTTAATTTTCGATTAATATGACCTTTAGTTTGAATAGTTTAAAAAATTTAATGGACCTACTGGTTCGACAGATTCAACCGTGAACCTATCAAAAGGTCAATCGGATCCAACATAAAAATTTGTTTTGCATTAAACAAGACTAAGAACTGTTTGTCTTCATTTTTTAAGATCGATCAGTTTAAATGTTTTTATTTAAATAATTAAACAAATTAATTAATATTAAATATAATATTAAAATTATAGTTGATTAAAAGAAATATACAGTCACCACTTCTCTAATATCAAAAAAAAATTTAATAAAAAGAGAGGACATAAATAATTTGATCATACAAATTGTATTATCAAAATTGGCCTTATAATTTCTTATAGATCCTACTAGCACTAAATTATCTTATATATAAGTTTAGCTCATGAAGTTAGTATATTTTAAATGATCAAGTATACAATATGTTCCTAATAGCTTTACTTTGTGAAATAGCTAGATTTTTGTTAATTGTTGTTATTTTTTTTTAAATTAAAAATTAGGTAGCATCATATGCTACCTACATATCCACATAAACTTAAGGGGGGCATTTTCATTTTTATTTTGAAAAGAGTGATCCAAAAACCTTGCAATAAATTTTATCAGTAATCAATTTTACATAAGATTTTTTTTTTATTTACACATATTGACTAATTGGAGAGAGTTATAGAGCATAGGTTGTGGCGTGATACTAATGTTTTTCAAAATCAATTTGGATTCATGCATTGTAGGTAAACTATAAAAGTTATACATTTATTGAGAGGTTTGATGGAGAAGTATAGGGAGAACAAGGAGGATCTGCATATGATATTTATTGATTTAGAGAAAACATATGATAAAATTTTCAAGAGAAGTGCTATGGTGAGTTCTAAAAAAAAGTTAATAATGCTTATATACAAGTCTTTAAGGATATGTATGCAGGAGCTGTTACTTGTGTTCAGACACAAGGCAGTTTGACCAAGTATTTTTCTATTTCAGTTGGATTGCATCATGGATGAGCCTTAAGCACATATTTTTTGCTTCAGTCATGTATGTTCTCACTAGACATTTGCAAGAGGTTGTACCCTGATATATGATTTTTGCTAATGATACTCTTCTTGTTCATAAGATTAGAGAGGGAGTTGAAGACAAACTTGAAATATGGAGGTCAACCTTAGAGTCTAAAGGCCTTTGTTTGAGTAGATCTACAACTTAATATATAGAGTATAATTTTAGTAATAATAGTTCTTGTTTGGGGGGGTGGGGGGTGTCACAACCCAACCCGATCAGGACGGATCCTATCATGTTGAGCTACGACAAGCGAACCCAGAATCTAGTTTTGGGATTGCTTTTCATACTTTCTTCCAATATGGGTTGAAATACAGAACTACAGAGCCACTAAAAACTTTCAAATACAGAAAAACTCATCCACAAAGTATTTCTTTCCATTCATCAAAAAATCATATACACTACAGTACATGGCTTCAGACAAAAGGTACTAAACAAAAAAGTAACTATAACCATGACTGTACAAAAATCTAAATGACAAAAATACTTATAACTTCATATCAAATTCTGTTCGGCTAGTCCACAACTTCCTTCCCTTTCCCAGATCCTGAAAACCATAAATAAAACTACGGTGAGCTAACAACTCAGCATGATCACACTAGCCGATCTAAATTTCCAGACACTCTCATTTCAAAAATACTGTAAATCACTAAATTGAAAATTATAGAACCTCATTCACTGTTTCAGCCAGCCGTATAGAATTCAAATATTCATCAGAAATCCAGATAAACACACAAAATTCAGATAATCACCCTGAATCAGACAATCAGACATAATTCAGATGTTCGTAAAGAACAGATAATCATACGGAATCAAATAACAGAAACAGAAGAACTGAATAAAAATTTGTATTACATAATTGTACAAATCACATTTTAGATTAGATTTCAAATCACATTTCCCTAACCCAGACAGAATTTCAAAGGATTACAGCCCCTTATGCCTCCCTTCCCTAACACAGACAGAATCTCAAAGGATTATAGCCCCTTATGCCTCCCTTTGTGCTTACAGCACCAGAATATATCAGATATACAAAATTATTCAGATTAGATTTCATTTCTCGGACCCAGATAGAATCTCAAAAGATTCTGACCTCTTATGTCTCCCTTCCCTGACATAAACAGAATCTCAAATAATTCTAGCCCCTTATAACTCCCAGCATATTTCATTCAATCACATATACATATACATCATCACATCATATCATTTACAAAGTAATTAAGCTTGTATCAAAATATCGTCATATTGTATAACAGTAGACAATAGAAAATTCAACAAGGCAAAAATACATATTTTTAGAAAATTACCAAATTACCAGAGATCGTGTAAAACAACGTTTCAAAACTTTTATAGTACTGATGCACCTTTTTTTCAATATTCAGATAATTTTCTATTCGATAAAAACCCCACAGATTTCAAAATATCTAGTGAAAAATTTCTATAAAGTATTCAAAATGCATAAATTCATAATCTATATAACATACCAAAAGTTACACGGTAAAAGATTTATCAGTGCAAAGTTATTCTCATTTTTTGCTAACAGACACAAAACTTTAATCAGAATATTCGTCAAAACTCACATTTCTAAAAATTGAGACAGGCATAATGTGCCTTACCTGGAGTAGATCAACTTTCTCAATTGAGCCGACGGACAAAAACGAACCAAAGTCACCCAAAATGTAGTTTCTTCCTCTTTCTCCATCTCTTTCTCTCTCCTCTTTCTCTCTCCTCTTTCTCTCTCTTCAAAACGAGTCAAACAGTGCTTAACAAGATATTTGCGATCGTACGAATGATATTTAACATTCGTACCGGGACGATCGGCTCTGGACTGCCTTCAGACCACATTCATCATACATACGATATTTAAAGTTCGTACTGGGACGATCAGCTCTGGACTGCCTTCAGACCACATTCATACAGAAGATAATTGTTTTTCGTCCTAGGACGATCTCCTCTGTATGCAAATCATATGGACGATAATTATTTTTCTTCCTGGGATGATCGACTCTATTCTGAGCTTGTTCTAATCATCCAGACGATTCGTACAAATGAACGCTACCAAAATTCAAAAAATAACTTCAAATTTAAGGGTTTCACAGGGGGGTTATGACTTTGGGTGATAAAGTCATTAATAAGAGTACACATTTTAGATATCTTTAATCTATTATTTAAAGTGATGGTGAAATAGATGGGGATATTATTAGTAGAATTTAAGTTGGATGGTTGAAGTCATGAGCAGAACAGGGGGGGCGAGCAAGGGGCACGTAAGATTGACAAATTCTGATAACATTAAGATACTCAAATATTCAATAAACGTTCCACATTCAAGGGAGTCGATATCGCTCATCCATTCAAAACACTCTCAACATGACCTTGATATTCTCCCTATTTATTGGTCGTATTATTCCCAAAAAACTATTTATAGACCCTTCATTCTTCACTGAAGGGGGATCAAGCAAGAAAGAGAAGAAAAAGAGGAAAGGAAGAGAAGGGAGATAATAGAAATCAGAGTTCTCTTGTCACCAGACTCCTCCTCGACCACCACCGAACCACCATTGGACCATCGACCATCATTAGACCACCATCAAACCACCAAATGTCGTCGGACTTATGCCTGGCCACCTTCTATTGTCGGACTCCTGCCTGACCACCAGTTGTCACTGTATTACTGCTCGTCCACCAACCGGCGCCGGATTTACATTCGGTCATTCATAATCACCAAAATTTTGTCTGATCACTGCTCATCACTAAATTTCAACCTAACGGTTAACTATTGTAATCTGATCATCCTCAACTTCAAGGATGGATCAATCAGCTATAATCTATTCAAACATGAGTGGATTTATTTCAATTGGGCATGGTCTCATGGTTTTTTCCTTCAGGGTTTTTCACGTAAAAAATTCTGATGCTTCTTTTATCTCTATTTGTGAGCTTGATACTTGTGTAATGCTAAGACAATTTTTTCTACTTTACCGCTGCAGATACTCTAACCCACAATAAGGATATTCTTTTATCATAATTTTTTTTGTTGGTTCCAAGAATTTTTTGAACAAAAATTTTATTTTAAAAAACAGTAAGAAAACTATCTCAAATGAAGCCTTAAAAAAATCTCATTTTCTTTAAGATAATATTTTCAACAATTATCTAAAATTTTTAACTTATTTTAAATAGATTTATTTATGATTCGTTTGAGATGACTTTCTTAATATTTTTTAAAATAATTTTTTAGTAAAAAATTAAAAATTTACTTTACAAAATAATAAGAAATTCATTTCGAACCGAACCTTAATCACAAACTTACGCTTTAAATTACCTCAAAACAAACTGGAAATCCACTTTGTTACGTACTACGGAGCAGTCCTTTTGGAGCTGTGTACATATTAAATAGGAAAGTTAATTTTGAATTATAATAAAGTTTTACAAACGAGTAAGCTTCGAGAACTATAATAAGTAGGAGTGTTAAAAAGTAAAAACTCTAAATCAATTTTGAAAAATAATCATTTCGGTAAGATTCAGTTCAGTTTGGTTAATTTCAATGTGAGTGCACCATAAATCAGTTTATTTTATTTTATTTAGATGCATTATTGATTACATAACATACAAAATTTTAGAAGTTAGTTCTTTAATCAATCCATGAAATTTATTTATTTTTATTCCAATTTAAAAAAAAAAGGTGCTGAATGTTGCCCATTAAAAGAGAAGCAAGATACTGAGTTAAGTGTTGCTGAGATAAGGATGCCCAGGTGGATGAGTGGCTTTACCGGTAGAGATAGGATACGAAATGAGAATATATGTGAAAAGGCTCGAGTATCGCCAGTGGTAGATAAGGTTAGAGAGAGTCGTCTTAGATGGTTTGGTCATATAAAACAACCTTCTGATGACCTGGTTAGGAAAGTAGAGGTATTAGATTTGACTTATATTAAGAAAGGTAAAGATGGGCCTAAAAAGACTTTATTAGAAAATATTAGAAATGATCTTTCTTTATTAGATTTAAACGAGAATTTAACTTTTTACATGACATAATGGAGAAGAATGATTCATGTAGCCGACCGGCCCGACCCCACGTAGTGGGACAAAAGCTTCTTCTTCTTGTTTTTTTTTTTTTTAGCTTCTTCTTCTTGTTGTTGTTGTTGTATTCCAATTTAAACTTAAAATAAATAAAAATTTCAAAGATTATTTGATTTGACGAAAAGTAAGTGTAAAATATTTCAAATGTAATGGTTTTAGGAATTTTGATGTTTTGTCTGATGAAACAGTAATACAAAGCAACGCCTAAATTTGGCGAATTATAAATTATAAATTCATTATTGATGTATTCATAACTCGACTGACTTGAGCAAAATCCCTAATATACTGCAATATGATGCTGTTGAAACTTTTTTAACTAAGGCTTCGTTTGATTGAGAGTTTTTGGTCCTTATTCCGTTTTAAAACGATAAATTCATTTCTTCTTTATTGTTTGGTTCGTCAAATCAAGTTCTCAATGACTCCATTTGTTTCATTTTTCTACTGTTTTAAGAAAACTTTTTTTAAATATGCTTCTCCGATAGAAAACTCCACTTTATGAATCAATATTATTTAAAACTGTCTTTTACAAAAGTACCAAAAAATCGAAAGTTTGAAATATGGAAATACCCCTTTCCAAAATTTGAGAATTTTCCAGTATAATGTGAAAGTTTGAAGCTATTATGAATCTCCCCTAAAATGGTGGTGAGCAAATTGAAAAAAATATATATATATATATTGGTGTTACTCAATAAATACTATAAGAGGGACTGAAGGAGAGAGAAAATCATGGAAAGAAAATGAGTGAATATATCTCATCACATTTTCTTGTTATTCTCTCTCTCTCTCTGAATGAAAAATAAACTGAGCATAATATCTGTTAAGTATTTACTATGGCGATTTTGAAAATTAAAAAAGATATCCGTATAATATACAGGACTCCTCCCTCATAAATTTGAGACAAGTAATTTAACTCCCATCATTATTGAAGGGTTTTAAAAAAATACTTGATATATCATCAAAAACATTATCTTGATCGGGCACGAATCTCAAGATAAAAATCAAGTTGGAAACTTCAAAAATTAAATATGGGATCATTTGAACTCCAATTTCAGTAAACTTATAGTCAAACTGATCAACTCGGAAATACGAACCCAACGACACCAAATTCAACTCAAGCCGAGCTCAAATGAGTTCAAATCAAGGACCCGAAGCACATTCAGAAGGTTTAATCCATAATTTGGATTACCAAACAGTTTCCAAATATGACATGCTTATAGTCGAATCGAGTGGCTCGACAAGAAGAATCCAACGAGCCCAAGATTGTTGAATTCCAATATCATTAAGACCTTCAAATGTCTGATGAACGGTCCACAATCAAGGGATTCAATATCGGTTGTCCATCCAATCCACTCCACACTTGCCCATGATCCTCCCTCTATTTACGGGTCATGTCATCCTCAAAAAATTATAAATAGCCCATCATTTTCTCTTGAGAGGGGGCCGAAGCATGAAGAAGAAGAAGAAGAGAATGGTAGGAGGGAAGAAAATCCTCCTCGACCATCGCCGGGATTCTGTCTGACTTCCACGGGACGCCATAATTATGCCCGACTTCCACGGGACGCCGAAATTCTGTCCGACTTCCACGAGACGTCAGAATTCTGCCCGACTTCCACGGGACGCCAGAATTCTTCCTGACTTTAAAGTGATGCCGGAGTTCCGCCCGACTTTCAAGTGATGTCGGAGTTCTGCCCGATCTCTAAGTAATGCCGGAATTCTATTTGATCTCCAAATGACTTTGGAGTTTTTTCCGAATACCATCTAACGTCGGAGTTCTCCCTGACCGTCAACTACAGTCCTTCCGACTTACGTTGCTCGCCGACTACAGTCCTCCCGACCTCCGTCGCCCACCAACTACAGTCCTCACGACCTCCGTCGCCCACAAACTACAGTCCTCACGACCTCCGTCGCCCACCGACTATGGTCCTTCTGACTTACGTCACCCACAGACTATAGTACTTCCGACCTCCGTCGCCCACCGATTATGATCCTTCCAACTTACGTCATCCACCGACTACAATCCTTCCAACCTTTGTTGTCCATCGACTATGGCCCTTCTAACCAAGCGAATACGTCAACAATGACTCTTTGTATTCCCACCATATAATGTACTTCATATGATGTATATCATGCCAATGTCTTGCCCCTAAGGAAGAGCCTCAATTGTAATTGTCTGCAAATAATAGAGGATTCATTCAAACTGGGCTAGGCCAGGGGCGGAACAAGCTTCAATTTTGAGGGGGAGATAAATACAACACAAAAATAATTAAATATTAAAAATAATAATATTATATATCTATATATTACAAAAAGTTTAAAAAAATTAAGCAAGAAAAATAAAGAAAAAAAGTGTAATTAAACTGTCATGAAAAGTATGAAAAAGAATATTAGAACGAAATGTGAAGAAATATATAGATATTTTATGACAAGTTAGGACAAAAGAGTTTTTTAGGGAGGGCAAAAAAAAAATTTTAGGAGGGGCAAAAAAATTTTTTTACTCTCCTATGTAAAAAAAATTTTTTTTACTCCTATAAAAAAAAATTTTTTTTGGAGGGGGGGCAATTGCCCCCCTTAAGCAACATGTGGTTCCGCCCCTGTGCTAGGCCCCATGACTTTTTCCCCTTTTCAGTGGTTTTTCACGTAAAAATCTTGGTGTCTCCTATAAATGCAACACCCTCTCTCTTTATTTTGTGTTGGATCATCGTACAAAACTAAGACATTAAGCTTTATATTTCTTTACCTCCGCGAATACTCCAAGACGCAACAATACTTAAATAATCATACTAAAGTTTTAAGATGCATATTTAGTACTATTGCATGTTGAAACATTCATGATATTAGAGAGAGAGAGAGTTTAATATCCTAATTTTGTATGAATATCCAACACACAAAAATAAACAGAGAAGTATAAGAATTAGAGGTGCAAATGAGTCGAGTCAACCTCGAGCACGATTCGCCGACTATTTGTGGTTCGAACTCGACCTCGACTCGAATTTTATGATGTTGGCTCGAGCTCTGCTCAATAGCCCAAGCTCAAGTAACGTGCTCGAACTCAACTCGTTTATAGACTAGATAGCTCGACCTGAAGTGCATTTTTTTATAACTTTTGTTAATGAGCTACAAAATAATTTTTTATATGAAGATGAAATTCATATGCCAAGAATAATTAGAATCACATTTAATGAAATAAGATGAATAACATAGAAAGAATCATTTTAACAACTAAAGAATAATGTTACAAAGTTTTTATAGAAACATTAAACTAAAACCAAATTTTTAACAAAAAGATCACTAAGTAACAATATTTTAATAGTAAAAAGGCAAATAATAGCATAATACAAAACAACATTAAATTAAAACTCAATATCAAAAGATTAAGGAAGCATAAATTTAACTCTAATACAATAGTGAAAGAAATTTACAAACCAGCATTAAAATAAAAACAAAATTTTAAAAAATTGCACTAAGTAACATCTTAGCAAAGTTTGCAAAGAAATGTTAAAGTTCACAAAAAATCTCATTTTCCTCATATATCTCCATACTTTTTATCACTTTGTCTTGTCACAAGCACCTTCAAATAATCAATCCAAAAATGATAAAAATAAAAGCCTCACCTCCGTGTTTTCTCCAAATACCAAATAAATCTGAATGAGTTGAATTTGCTCTACTGCCTAAAACAAGATACAAAATCAAGTTTCTGAGAACGGGAAGCCTGGATTTAGTTTTGATATATTCTCAAAAAATTATCTTGATCAGACACGTATCTCGAGGCAAAATAAAGCTGTGAAATTCAAAAATTAAATTTGGGATCACCTGAACTCCGATTTCAGTGAACTTACAGTCAAATTGAGCGTCTCGGAAATACGAACTCAACGACACCAAATTTGACTCAATCCGAGCCCAAATGAGTCCAAATCAAGCACTCGAAGTGCTGTTAGAAAGTTCAAACCATAATTTGAGTTACCAAATGGTTTCCAAATATGACGTTCTTATAGTCGAATCGAGTGGCTCGACGAGACAAATCCAACGAGCCCAATATCGCCGAATTCCGACATCATTAAGACCTTCAAATGTCTGATGAACGGTGCATGATCAAGGGATTCAATATCATCCATCCATTCGACCACTCCTTATTTGCTCCTGATCTCACACCTATATAAGCTATGCCACTCCATGAAATCTATAAATAGATCCATCATTTCTCATGAGAGGGGACTCAAGCAAGATCAAGAAGAGAAGAAGGAGAAGAGAAGAGAAGAAAGTTTGGAGGGAAGAAACTCCTCCTCGACCACCGCCGTTGGAATTATGCCCGAGCGCCATCAGACTTTTGCCTGAAGGCTGTAACTCAGCCAGATTTTGGAATGACGCTGGAATTCTATCCAAACGCAGCCAGAATTCTTTCAAATTTTCAAACGATACCAGAATTCTGCTCGATCTCCAAGTGACGCCGAAACTTTGCCCGACGTTGTAGTTGGATTTCAATACAAAAGTGTAGCATTGTAATCTGATCTTCCTAAATTTTAAGGACGAGTTAGCCTCTTATACCTTAAACAAAACACTAGTGGAACTTTTTCAACTGGGCGTGGCCCCGTGGTTTTTTCCCTTTCTAGGGTTTCCACGTAAAAAATCATGGTGTTTCTTTTTCTTTCCTGTTTGTGTGCTGGATATCCGTACAATGCTGAGACGGAAATTTATTAACTCTATCGCCCCGTATATTCTAACCCGCAACAAGTTTGAAATAAAAATCATGAATCGGAAAGAAGACGATGAAATATCATCATTAATTAAAATAAAAATCATTCAAAACCCTACAACAATCAAATTTCTAAGAACATACAAATCTTCTCCTTAGACCATTTCCAATGGAAAATCGCATTTTTCACTCCAAAATGCCGTGAAACTTAAAAATGTCGCGATTCATCTCCAATCAAACTCCATTTTACGAAGGTAACGGTCTTTCTCTTCTTTCGCACGTTTCTTGGCAAGTTCGGTAGAGGCAGAAAAATAGCGATGATGAATAGTGCAACGCCAATTTTGGCATCCCACTGTTCAAACGCAAGGAAATAGTAGAAGTTTTACTATTCGGCTGGCGCTCCAGGGCGACAGTATTCAAGTGTTTAGAGTTCCATTGGAGATGCTCTAAGTTCGGCTTGTGCTATCATTGGAGGCTGCATGGGTCATTGGCTGTTGGAATGGAAAGCCTAGAATTAGGAACTAAGTTGGAAGTCGAGAATGAAGTCGAAGGAATGAGTGGAGAAGTTTCATAGTTCCACATTCACCTTTTCCCCTTTCATCATTCGCTACTTGGTTTTCGTATTCGTGTTATACCCTTGATTACTTAACCCATTGGTCCCATAATCCTACACTATATAACACTTGATTACTTAACCCACTGGTCCCGTAATCCTACACTCTTGTCCATCTGATTTGAGTTTTTTATTTTATCTCCGAGGACCGACTATTTGAGTTGCTCGACAAGCTGCCAATTCTAGCAGTATTCTGATCGAAATTGAGCTCGTTTATATCATGAGCGCGAAAAGCTGTTCAAACTCGAGCTCGAATCTCGATAAGTTCGGCTCATGAGCTTGTTATTGAGTCAAGCTCGAGTAATCTTTCAAGCCAGCTCGACTCATTTGCAACATAATAAGAATTGTAAGAGCACGAGAGTTCTTATGTGAAAAACACAGGAACAGGAAAAACCATTGGGCCCGACCCAGTTAAAATGATCCCACTAGTATTTATATTTGGTTACAAGTGAAGCTCTTCTTCAGAGGAAGATATTGAGAAATTACATATTACATTGTTCAAGTTGGAAGAGTCATTATATAGGAATCTAGCATAAACAAAGTTAGGAGTCAGAGTTCATGTTAAAAATATGCAACATTTCTTTAAATGATGGCATATGTTGACATTATTAGAGATAGTAAGTGATAAAGCCATAAAGTGTTGGAGTTGTTGGTTATGATAGCTAAAAGATTATATGTCAGAGGGCTATAGTTCGTAGATGATGAAGGCTAGAGGATCATATTTGGAAAACAAAAATTGTCGAAATGACCATAGTTGCATGATGGTGGTCGCAGTATTATGGTCGGGCAATAAAGGTCAAAGGATTATAGTTTAGGGGCAACAAAGGCTGGAAGTGTTGTAGTTGGACAACAATGATTGGAGGATCATAGTTGGTGGATGACGGAGGTCAAAAGACTTTAGTAGATACGCTATGTAGTTCGAAAATATAGTATTCAGGCGACGTACAATGGTCGGAGGACCTTGGCCGAGTAACAATGGCTCGATAATCATAATTAGCAAGTGATGAAGGTTGGAAGAGAGTTAGGCAATGATGGTCAAAGGACCATCGTGTAAGGGCCATTGCAACATAATGACTGGATTAATCTCGTGTGATTTTCATGTTCAAAATTTTATAGTTTTTTATGTTTTATGGAAATATTCTGTATTATTTTTATTAAAAATTAGTCATAAGGGGTTATGTGTGTGAAAATACCTCAAGAGAGTCGCAACACTACATTTTGAGCACTAGGACATTCAATTATTTATGTTGGAGCACTGGGGTGATGTGTTATAGAAGCTATATTCTAGGCATTGGGTTCTCCCTATATTCTGAATAGGATTTAGAATTTTTTGGAGTGTTGCAGCGTTGGGTCTTCAAGCACTGCTATATTGTGCTCTAAATTTTTATAAATATCAAGTTCCACTAAAAAAATCAATTATCAATTCATTCTCATCCATTGGATCTATCAGCTAGAGAAAGAAAAAAATGAAAGTGTTTATGACACACCAAGAGGGGAGTGTATTGGTTCTTTTAAAATCTTTTTGAAAATTTTGAAAATCTTGTGCTTAGAAAATAAATCTTGAAATATATGAAAGTGATTAAAAGTTTAAATTAAAACTTCAAGCAAAAACTCATAAGTATATTAAATCCTAAGATTCTAAGCTATTTTCTCTCAAACTCCATGGCTTGCTTGAGAAGGAAAGGTAGAGAGGGGGAGGCAGAGGAGAGAGGGAAGAGAGAAAAAGTCAATTTTGGCCATTTTTGTCCATTGCTTTAGCTAGGTATATTCTTCTAATCGTTGCAAGTCGCCCAAATCTCTTACTCTGATTTTCATTGATGTTGAATTTGATGAATTCAATCTCTCCTAAATCAATAAAATATATTTTCTCCTTATTTACTGCATTTTTATCCTATAACATTTTATATATAATAGATATAAATTTTATGAATATTTTGAATATAATATTATTAAATTTCATAAGATAAAAGGAAATTATGATTTGCTTAAGTTATAGAGTAATATATTGATATCATATATTATAAAGATTTAGGCATTTTATGTTGTTTTTAATAGATTAAAGTATTTTATATTGTATTTATTTGATCCAACTGATATGAAATAAATGTAATATATTAATATAAGCAAGGAAGATTAATTGTTAACACTATAATTAATTCAAATTGGTTGTTAAAACATAACACCGTACGTAGGAGGGGCCGACAGGCTTTTTTCTAAGATATTTCGCGGTGTTATCCCAATTTTAGCTTAAAATTGATTGACCGAATTGTATCAACGAGCTAAGGATGATGACTCTTAATGATTTAATGATTTATTGAAAGTCACTTGTAATGTTAAAATGATAATATAATAATAATAATGATAATGATGAATATATATGAAAAATAAAAACCACATTAAAGTTAGATGTTCTTCTTTGCCTAAACATATACTGATGCCTACATACATTAAAAGTATTCAACTGTGGTTTGCTCAGACCTACTTTTTTGCACGTGTCAATTTTAGGCTAAGGAAAGAAAAAAAGCAGGTTGAGTATATAGATATTATAGAATATTCAATGATGCGTATACTTTCTATTAGCAAATCTTTTCTAGCATTCATGTTGTATGTCTGATGATTTTATAGTGATTTTGTATCATGATTATATTTCTGATGGATATTTTAACTATAAATATTTTGAAAATGAATAGAAATCATTGATGAGTTTATTTTTCTGTGTTTTAAGTTTAATATATAGCATCTCTGTATTTTTTGTTAATTAATAAAATGAAAAGAAATTCCTTTCAAATAGATTTTGGAAATTATCCCATCGCAATCCAACATGATGTGACCCATTTGATGATTGAGTAATATTAGGTTGGGTTGGGACACAAAGTTAACAAGAAACTGTGGTTAAAATGACCATAGTCAGGTGAAGATGTTTCGAGGACTATAATTGATGTGCTATGGAGGTCGGAAGAGTCATAGTCAAGTGGAAAAAACATAAAGGACTATAGTTGACGAGTGATGGTAGTTGAATTATTATAATCGGGTGATATTGATCAGAGGACTGTAATCTGACAATTATGATCAAAGGACTATAATAAGCAGATAATAAAGTTAAATAAGAATGACTTCTTGGCTTGAAGATACCTTGACATATGTCATTGGATAGAATGAAAATTTTCTAAATCCTTAAACATATGCAAAACTCATATATTTTCTCACAAATTAGCATAAAGTACATTTAATGATATATGAGATCTCACTATGTGCAAAGATTATGATATTGTATGACTATAATTCCTTTTGCACTCTAGCATAGGGAGTACAATTGTTATAACAACCCTAATTTTAACTAATATACATTTAAAAATCTTTCCAGAATTATGCCTATTGCAGCACAGCGTCATCGTGCTTTCAAGCGTAGCATCACTTAGAAACACTAGAGAGTGGTTCCTAAGTGCTATAGCTCTATATTTTATAGTTACTCTAGAATATCATGTAGGGTAGCGGTGCTGAGTCACTTGGGCGTCACTGTGCCGGGCACTAAAATGAATTTTAATATATATGTATATATTAAAACGCCATCCACTCCACTCTTTCCCTAACTCAGCCCCCTTACCATTGAAGAAAAGGAAAAAGAGGAGAAAAGAAAGAGAAACTAGGATTTTGGCCGTCAGTTCGTTTTGTTGCTTTTATGAAAGTTTTTCAAATTATTATAGGTGACTTCTATCATATTTCTGTTTTCAAATATTTGATTTCTGCCATTTGATTTCTCTCAAATTGATTTTATTGTATTTTCTCTTAATTTAGTAAACTTTTGTTGTATATTTTTGGTATTATGTAGTATTGATAAATTTGATCATTTTGATTAGTTGATTTTGCATTTTTTCTAGTTAAAAGGAAAAGTATTGCATTATGTATGATTTGAATATAAATAGTAATTTTGATATTTTTAATGAAATTATATCGTTAATGTAATGATTTGAATATGGGCATGTGATTAAGTAATAGCTTGTTGCTATTATGTTTACAATATTATGATAAGTGTGTGCAAATAAACAAAAACTGATTATTTATTAACGTTGGCTGGAGATTATGTATACATATATAAGATGGTGAGATGATGTACTTTTCTTTAAATACCATGATTTGTGGTGTTATCCTTTATTAGTTTATTGATTGGAAGTTATAAGGAGTTAATTAATATATCGACAGGTAATGGTAACGACTCTACTTAATGAGCTAACTGTTATTGATCTACTAGTTACTAAAAAAATATCAAACAAACTAGAACTTCTTGTTTAATATACATATAAGATATTGCTTGACTGTATTGATTTATTGTCATTGTACTAAGATACCTTCACTATATTGATTTATTGTCTATATATGGATGTACTATTATTATACTGATTTATTGTTATTGTACAATATTTACTTTTATTGAGCACATGATTCCTATTATTCCTATTATTGAGCATGTGAAATAAGATAATACTGATACTAGTACAACTGAGTATCCTGTGTACACTTATATATGATTGTTGGATTGTATTATATTGTATTGTTATGAATTTTGACATTTTTTTGTGTACTTTAACTTTATTGGTTTATATGATTTCTTTAATATTTGGATAGTACTATTATGATGTATGATTTAAGAATGATTGTTTACTGCTTCATTGCTTTGACATCAATATTATATTGTTTAATTTATCATATTTATCATCAGAGCGTGTGTTTTACTATTTCTACACAAATTCATAATCATATTGACTGCTACAATTATGAACTGAATAATTACATGCATATTATATATTTTTCGTGCTTTGAATTTAGTAGTAAGATTTTTGTAACATGTTAGGCTTTTTTATCTTCTTATATGTGGTTTAATGATTTCATATTAGGGAAAAGGATCAGGAGTGTCAAACTCATTAGATACAAGATTCTTCAAATTGTACTATAATTTTTTCTTTTAGTCTTTAGTTATTCGTTTGTGGCTAGGAGTGGGCAGATAGTATGTTATATTTGTATCGCTCATGACTATTGTGTATGATTTTTTTTAGAAATAAATACATATGTATATTAATATTTTGATTAATAAATTTATTTTTACTAGTATTTTATTATTACAAAAAATTAGATGGTTCTAACAGATATTATTAAAAGATAAAAGATACAATTCTTTCCAATTTAAATTCTCGGGCGTGACACAAGTAATGATGAGCTTGTTCTACAATATTTCAACAGATTGCTTGAGATGTTATGGTTATTTAAGAATATGCAATAACTTCTCATTTAAAACTCCTTCAAATTAGAGGACGACCAACACATATAAGATTCTTAGGTAATTTGTCGAAATTTAACAAAAAAAAATTGTACTAGTTATACATTTAGTTTGTTGTGTGTTATATGTCATATTTATATTTGTTGCGGGCTAGAAAATACGTGGCGATAGAGATTTAATTCTGCGTCTTAACGTTGTACGAATAACTAGCTCACACACAGAGAAAACAAGATTTTTTACGTGGAAACCCCTTAGAAATGGAAAAAACCACGGGGCCTAGCCCAGCTGAAAAATAATTCCACTAGAATTTGAGTCTGATTACAAAGGACTGAATCACCTACAAGGGCGATCAGATTACAACTAGTAACTGCTCGATTGGAGTCAGGTGTTAGACCCGGTGTCACTTGGAAGTTCGGGTGTTGATAATCTGGCCTTGAGCAGAACGTCGGGTCTTCAACAGGACGTTGGGTCAGAACGTCGGGCCTTAAGCAGGACGTCGGGTCTTCAACAGGATGTCGGGCCTTAAGGCGGTGGTGCAATGAAACTCCGGCGGTGATCCGGCGAGGTTTCAGTGGTGGTCCGGCGAGGTTCCGGCGGTGGTCGAGGAGGAGCTTCTTCCTTCTCTTCTCTTCTTCTCTTTCTTGCTTGGATCATCTCTTGTGAAGAATGAGGGCTCTATTTATAGATTTTCTGGAGTGGCATAGCTCGTTAATAGGCGTGAGATCAGGGGCGAATAGGGAGTGGTCGAATGGACGGCCGATATTGAATCATATGATCGTGCACCGTTCGTTGGACATTCGAAGGCCTTAATGATGTCGGAATTCTGTGATCTTGGGCTCGTTGGATTTGTCTCGTCGAGCCGTTCGATTCAAGTATAAGCTCGTTAAAATCGAAGACCGTTTGGTAACTCAAATTGCAGTTTGAACCTTCCAACAGCGCTTCGGGTCCATGATTCGGACCCATTTGGGCTCGGATTGGGTTGAATTTGGTGTCGTTGGGTTCGTATTTCCGAGACGCTTAGTTTGACTGTAAGCTCGCTGAAATCGGAGTTCGGGTGCTTCCAAATTTAATTTTTGAAGTTTCCAACTAGCTTTTGCCTCGAGATACGTTCTTGATCAATATAATTTTTTGACGATGTATCAATATTAGAAATTGTAAAATATATATAATACAATACATCATCTATCCAACTTCTGAGAAAAATCTTTTGGAAGCTATATATGATTATATAAAAGGCTGCTTTACAAAGCAATATGAAAGATGTCTCAAACGAAGCCTAAGGCTTTATTTGGGACTGCTTTCTTATTGCTTTCTAAAATAGCTTTTTAGTACAAAATTTTCTTGAATTTGAAATTTTTGTACTAGAAAGCCGTTTTAAAAAGCAGTACGAAAGCTATCCCAAACGAAGCCTAAGTCTAAGGTTTTATTTGGGACAGTTTTTTTAATGCTTCTTAAAGCTACTTTTTTGTATAAAATTTTCATGAAAGCAGAAAAAATAGTGATAAAACCCAAATGAATCCTAAATATGATCCCAATTATCTCAAATAAATAATTTATAGGTAAAGATGAGATAATTCTATTTTAAATGAATTATTAAAAATATTTCTCAAAAAAATAAATAAAAAAATGGCGAGGATATCTTATTTACTAAGATTCCGATTATTTTGAATCATATAGAGGCAAATTTAATTAGTCCTATTACTCAATTGAAAAAAGATAGGCTCATTCAAATATTCAATGCTTCGAAGGAACGCTCCATACTTTCGGTTGGTGAATTCTCAACGGGAATTAAATGATAGCAGCTTTGATATCTTTGGAATATTTTGCCGTTTGGACGAGCATAATAATGTAAGCTTAGAGCATCTCCAACTGAAAATTTCATTTTTCACTCTAAAATATCGTGAAATTATAAAATGCCGCGTTTCATCTCCAATGGAACTCCACTTTTCACACTTTTACAGGTAACGGTCGTTTCTTTTTTCCAGCGGCAAGTTCGGCAGAGAGGTAAAAATGGCGGAGATGAACAGTGCAACGCCAATATTGGCGTCCCACTGTTCACCCGCAGCCAAATAGTGGGAAATTTGCGGTTCCGCTGGAGCTGGCCAGGGACGCCATTCAAGCGCTTGAAGTTCGGTTGGAGATGCCCTTAGCTCTTGTTTATTCGAGAAAACTCTCCTTTTGCTCTAACTTAGATCTTATTTGGTATAAATTTTTTACTAATATTTTAAAATAATTTTTTTCATACAAAAATTTATTGATTAAAATTTTTTATTAGATAGTTACTTTAAAAAATAGTAAGAAAATTGTCCCAAATAAAACCTTGGGCTTGTTCGACGATTGATTTCTTACTGTTTTCATGTTTTGTAAAGCTGTTATAAGAAAAACAACTTTTTAAAGTTATTGTTGAAAGCAACTTTCTAGTATAAAAATATTTTGAAAATTATAATCACGGTCTGAAAAGCAAAGCAATATTATTTGATTGCTTTGCTTTTCAGTTCGTATTCTTAACTTCTGTTTGGCCATAATTTTCTCATTGTTTTCAAGAAAATTTTATGCTAAGAAACTGCTTTCTACATCAGCTTTCAAAATAGTTTCTTTCTTCACAACGGGTTTTCAATCACTTTTTATTAAAAATATAACAATTTCAAATGAACTCTTAGATAGGGCTGCAAGCGAACCAAACGTTCGACGAGCTACTCGTTGTTCGGTTCGATTAAAGCTCGTTTGTGATCGTTTAATTAGTTAAACAAGCAAACTTAAATAATATTTTAAATACTCGATTCTTAAATAAACAAACTTGAACACTAATGTGTTCGGCTCATTTATGTTCGCGAAAAACATCATTTAAAGTTCATGAACAAGCTCGATAAAAGCTTGATTCGTGTTCGATTTTGAGCTCGTGAATAAGCTAGATAAAAATAATTAATATTTGACTATAAAATTAATAAATATAAATAATCATTGCCTTTGTTACATAGACAATTGCTTTTATTATAAATGTGTTTGTTCATTGATATGATCATGAATGTATTTGTTTGATAGTTAAAAAAAAATCGTTAAATATGTTCGCGAACAAGCTCGATAAGCACTGAACGAACGAACATGAACTGAACATGAACCGAACATGAACACTCATTAATTTAAATGAATCAAACATGAACACAAACAATAAAGCTCGAATAAACTTGAACCAAACTTGAACAAGCTGATATTAAATGAACACAAACATGAACACTCACATACTCGGCTTGGCTCGGTTCGTTTGCAGCCCTACCCTTAGACTCCATTTGGACAGTTTTTCTTACTGTTTTATGCAGCAAATTTAAGTAGCAAATTTTTAAAAACTATGAAAACAGCTATTCCAAACGAAGACTTTGGGACGGCTTTCTTCTTATTTTCTAAAACAATTTTTTAGTACAACAATTTTAAAAATTTCTTGAATTTGAAAATTTTGTATCAAAAACTCGTTTTAAAAAGCAGTTCAAAAGCTATCCCAAATGAAATATTAGATATGCGTGCTTGATTATCTAAATTCAAACCCAATGGAGATGAATTAAGAAGTGATTTTGACCGCTCACGTTGATAATCAATTAGCTGAAATTTTGGGTTAGGGCAGATTTAAATAAATTCTTAGGTCCAATTTGGTTTCCTAACCCATAAATTATGCAATGAAAGACACAAAAATATCAATGTATATTTAATTAGTCTTAATCAACGAATTAATTGCTCGCACCGTCTCCTCACGCCGACGGCGGAAAGATTCCATCCACTTAATAAAAATTATATATATAATTAAAATTCATGACTAATGATAAATAAGTGAAAAATAGAGCAATGTGAATTTTATTTATTTCACATATAAAAATTAGAATTTTTAACTATTTCACATATAAAAATTAGAATTTTTAACTATGATTGTTGCGGGCTATAATATACGCGGCGGTAGAGTTTGGAAATTCGCGTCCGAGCGTTGCACGAATATTCAGCACACAAACAGGAAAAGGAAAGAACACCAGGATTTTTACGTGGAAAACACGAAAGAGGGAAAAAACCACGGGGCCTCGCCCAGTTGTAAAATTCCACTAGTGTTTTTGCAAATTACAAATGGCTGATTCGTCCCACAAGTCGGGACAATCAAATTACAATTCGTTTCTTCAAGAAGGTTTACAAAGTTCTGCAGAATTCTGACGTTTCCCGAAAATCCGGCAGAGTTTCGGCTTATTCCGGTGGCGGAAAGAGCTCCGGCGGTGGTACAGGAGAAGAGGATTCTCCTTTTCCCCTTTCTCTTCTTCTTCCCCCCTTCTTCTCTCTCTTCACTTAAGTCCCCTTTGTGAAGAATGAGGGCTTTATTTATAGTTTTTCTGGAGTGGCATGACTTGTAAATAGGTGTGAGATCAGGGGCGAATAGGGAATGGTTTGAATGGACGGCCGATATTGAACCCTTCGATCGTGCACCGTTTGTTGGACATTTGGAGGCCTTAATGATATCGGAATTTAGCGATCTTGGGCTTGTTGGATTTGTCTCGTCGAGCCGCTCGATTCGAGTATAAGCTCGTTAAAATCGGAGACCGTTTAGTAACTCAAATTGTGGTTTGAACCTTCCAACAGCGCTTCGGGTCCTTGATTTGGACTCATTTGGGCTCGGATTGGGTCGAATTTGGTGTCGTTGGGTTCGTATTTCCGAGACGCTCAGTTTGACTATAAGCTCGCTGAAATCGGAGTTCAAATGCTCCTGAATTTAATCTTTGAAGTTTCCAATTAGTTTTTTGCCTCGAGATTCGTGCCCGATCAAGATAAATTTGTGATGATGTATCAATGATTATTTACTATTATTATTAAATCAAGCTGTTATATACTTATATTCATCATTAAAATAATTTTTTAGTACAAAAATTTCTAGTTCATGATATTTTATACTTAAATTTTATTTTAGAAAGAAAGTTGTCTCTAATGAAGCCTTAGACTGATCAAATTAAAGTTTGATTTGATGTTCTACATTTTAGAGTAAAAATCAATTGATTTAGCACATTCGTAAATTAGATCGATCAAATGCACATCCCTAGATGTCGATAAATTATAATGTGCAAACACCGGATCATCTGGAGGTGAATTAGAATGTGTCACGTCAATTTTTTGCTGTGTACCACGACTGTGTACTGGGTGACGTGACAAGTTTTGATTTGTCTTCGAACAATCTGATGTCCGCACAAAATAATTTCTTCTAGATGTAAATGTGAGTATAGAGAGAAAGGAGATGATGTTCTTTGTTCTCTCAAAAAAAATTTAACTAATTTTATTATTTAACATCAATATATTTTATTTTCCATTGTTATTATTCAGATGATATTTTGTCATCTTATATTATAAAAAAAGTTGCTAATATATGGTAATTTTAAAAAAACATAAGTTCTATTTAAAAAAATGAATATATTTATAATATTTACAGCATTTAAAAAATATTTATTTTACCCATAACAACTTCACAACCCGTTTCAAACAGCTGTCCCAAATGAATCGTTAATTGTATTAAAAAATAACCATTTTGTAATTATTATATAAATGTCTTATATTTTTTATTGAAATATTTTTTTATTTTAATTAACTGCTTAATTCTTCAAATGCAAAAAAAAAAAAAAATTCAGAAGGTTTTTTAAGTAATTTTTAATTTATCTATTGTTCTAATGCATTTATCCCCCTTATAAAAAATTATATTTCCTTCTTCATGATCAGTTTGTCAAACTAAATCGGCCGAAATCAGTGAGTTGCTAGCTTGCATTTCGGCCACCGACAGAATCTTCGTTGAAGAAATGGGAACATATAAAGTCCAAAAATATTCAAAAACTTTAAAAATATATTTAAATCATAATTATGTAGTAAGGAAATATTATACTTTATTTGTAAATCAAATATTGAAGGGTAAAACGGTCATGAGTTATGATGCTAAATTGGATAGGCCTTCGATAAGAATTTCATGGCGACTAAGGCTTCGTTTCTTTTTTAAAGTAGTTTTTTAATATAATTTTTTTTGTCCTAAAAATTTATGTACAAGAAAGCTGCTTCAGAAAGCATTAAGTCACCCAAAATAGGGCTATCAAAATCAAGTCACGGGTCGGGTTCAGATCCAACCTAGAACTGACCTAACCCGTTTGAAAACGAGTTAATTTTTTTGGACCTGAACCCAACCCGCTTCGAGTTCGGGCCAACCCTATAACGCCCCGAGATCTAACTTGGAAAGAATGTCGATCAATAGCCAAACAATTTACCAGAGTTATCTAAAACCTTCAATAAGCGATCTAACAAACATCTATAACATTTAAAACATCAATATAATAGTCGATTCATATCTCAAAACATCATGTACAATACTCAGGAACTAAACTATCAATACAAGTAGAGAAATCTATCCTGTCCTGAGTACAAAAGAATCATCTATCGATCAAAAGAAACTAAAACCTGAAGATCTGGATCAACTCCTATCTCCTGCTCCCGAACCCTGACCTGAAAATATCAACCACATATAATGAGCTTTACAAAGCCCAGCAGGTCACCTAATACCTATAACTGAAATCAAAGCACGGCGATGCTATCAATATGCATGTCAATCAATCACAGTCAATCAATCTATATCAGTCAATGGTCAATGAGTCTATGCAATCCGGAAATCCATGAATCAATGATCATCAATTCTATGCAGTGGAAATCCATAGTCAATAAAACCAGTCAATGCAGCGGCAGGCAATTCGATAAATCAATGCAATCAATCAATATCCGTCAATCAAATCAATACGGTCAAATCAATACGATCCATTTAATGAAATCAATCGAGGAAAGCAATACGATAAACTTCAATCCATTCTGACAAGAAATCTATACAACAGTCAATACGGTGTGGAACAGTAGCAACAGCGAATCTATAAAATCTAGGCGGCAATATAATGAATCCATACGATGTCCATGTCCATGCTATCAATGCAGTATCTATATCTATCAATATCCATATCAATGCTCAGTAATCAATGCTCGGTAATCAATCAATGAAATCAATGAAATCGTACGATACAGTAAATCCGATCAATCAATAAGGCAGAAATCGATAAAGCAATAAATCCGTAAATCAATACAGTAAACATGCAATTCAATACTATATACTGGACAAGTAAAATCAACTGGTCATGTTGCTGTTGTAGAATCCGTTGCTGTTGTAGTCCGTACGTTGGTCTATCAATAAGAGTCGTCACTCTTTTTGCCCGTCGGCCGCCCGTCGGCATATAAACTCCTTATAACTCCCAATCGTTATATCAATGATCAATGGTTTAAAGGAAAGCCCGTCGGCCCACCATCCTGTACAGGTCAATATCAATCTTCACCAACGTTCAACCAGGTTCCACTTGGGTTCCAGTATCAATAGTCAATTCAATCAATAAGCAATTCAATAGTCAATATTAAAGCAATCATATCAATAATCATATTCATATCAATTCAATCTATCAATCTCAGACAATTCGGAAATCATACGAAAATCGGGCAGAGTAACGGCAGTCGGTCAAATTTACACAAAAATCCTGCAAAAAGACACGATTTCCAAATTCTACCAAATTACAATAGAATATCTATAACATCAATGCAAGACTTTTATTCTATAGAAACCAAGTCAGAAAACATCCTGATAATTTTCTATTCGATTAAAATCGCGTAGAATCAATTCCGACCGGAAGAAAATTCGTAGAATACAGTCAAATCGTGTAGAATAATCATATCTATAACACTCTAAAAGTTGTGCGGTGAAAGTTGTGTCAAATCAAAATCATGTCGAAAAGTCGACTACGAAAACACAAAACAGATCACAACTCGATCAAAACACAACATCTTTGAAAACAGAAATAGGATTCGGAGTCCTTACCACGAGATCTTCACTTTTCCCAACAGCAGCGTCGGACGAAAAGCGCTCCGCGGTCTCCGAAAACCAGCTTTTCTCTTTTTCCTTTTCTCTTTCTCTCTCCTCAGATATTTTCGTTTTTATAAAATGATTTTCTCTCTCCTCAAAACGAGCTGATTTTCTTATATTTGTGAACTGATCGGCCAGGCCGATATTCACATCGTCCCGGGACGATCAGACCAAATCCTGATCGTCCTGGACCTCACCCAGGGCTATTGTCTGGCCGATAATTTCTACAGTACCTATCGTCCTGGACGATCTCACGATCGGCCCGGACGATCCTGTCCAGAAATCATCCAGAAAACACTCC
This sequence comes from Dendrobium nobile, assembly GCA_022539455.1. Classification (NCBI taxonomy): domain Eukaryota; kingdom Viridiplantae; phylum Streptophyta; class Magnoliopsida; order Asparagales; family Orchidaceae; genus Dendrobium; species Dendrobium nobile. The sequence continues at coordinate 18,276,892 of CM039727.1, forward strand.
AGAAATCAGCTGTTTTCCATGCACTGATCGGCCTGGACGATCTCAACTTCGTCCTGGCCGATTCTGGGAGAGAAATCCAATTCAGAGAGGAACAGTAAGGGAACGAGATACTACAATCTCCCCACCTTAGAAAAATGTCGTCCCGACATTTCCCTAAAGGTACGAAGCAAAACACGAAGCAAACCAAATCGATCGAAATCCAAATCCCAAAACAAAACTCGTCGAAATCCATACAATCACACAATGCAATCAATCAAATGTCAATATGCAATGTTCATATGTCAATATCAATCAGTTAGTCAAATCAATCTTACCAGTAGAACCCTCTGGTCGCTGTTGATCCTGATGCTGTAAACTCTGTAGACTGTAGATGCGTGGCACCACTGGAGGAAGTGTAGGAAGTCGTGGTGCAACTGTCTCCCTCTGATCTCTGACAGCTCTATCATCTATCCGGTTCCCTGATCTCTCACTGTAAGTCCTCGGGCCAACAGTCCTCTGCTGTCCTGTACCCGTGCCAGAATCAGTCCGTCCACCCAGTCCTTTCTGAGGACAATCTGCTGCTCTGTGTCCTTGCTGTCCGCAGTGAAAACACTGTCCCGTCAACAGGTAGCATCGACCTGCATGTCGTTTACCACAGTGAACACATGCTCCAGAACTACCAGACGATACTACCGATGCAGATCGCGGTACAGATCCCGATGCAGATCCTCTCGAACTCTCATATCTGCTTCTCTTCTCTCTATCTCTATCTCTACCAGAATCATCTCGTCGTACCTCATCTCTCCTCCTTCTGGTATCCTCGTACCTCGGTACCGGTGTCGCCAGATCAATCTCTATCAATCGAGCTCGCTCCACTAGCTCAGAAAACTCATGGATCCGGAAAGGTACTAGTGGATGCCTCAGCTCTCTGTTCAATCCGTGCAGGAATCTGTAACATTTTTCCTCGGCCGTAGGAATCAGATGAGCAGCGTACCTCGCAAGAGCAGTAAACTCGGTCTCGTACTCCATCACTGACTTGCGGCCTTGCTCCAATCTCATGAAAGCTTCCTGCATCTGTCGCTGAGCTGACGGTGGTACAAACCACATCCTGAATACTGTAGTGAACTCATCCCAGGTGATCTCAGCATTGGTCTTCCCCTGGAATTTCTCTCTCTGCTGTCCGATCCACCATCTCTCTGCCTCACTCTCCAACATGAATACTGCCAATGGTACTTTTCTATTCCCCGGACACTGCATGCTATCAAAAATCTTTTCCACCCTCATGATCCAATCCTCAGCAGCCTGTGGTCCTACAGCCCCTTTGAACAACGGAGGCTTCAGCTTGTGGAACATCTGCAAGTGTCTGTCTACCTCTTCTTCCTTGCTTCCACTCATCTTGCTCTGGGCATCCCCCATAACATGTGCAATCGCAGTAGCCAACTGCATCATACTCTCTGAAGGCATTGGAGCTGCGCTGTGTTGCTCATTTGGTACACTGGATTCTGCTGGAGGATCCATATCTTTTTCACCTGCACAATTCAAAACAAATGATACACACATGCAACGATGTATGCCAATGAAGCTCTTAAAGCTACCCAATCTACCCAATCTCTCAATCCAAACCTACAACTCTGGTAACAATCCATTCTTCCAATAACACTGCTCTGATACCAAAAACTATAACGCCCCGAGATCTAACTTGGAAAGAATGTCGATCAATAGCCAAACAATTTACCAGAGTTATCTAAAACCTTCAATAAGCGATCTAACAAACATCTATAACATTTAAAACATCAATATAATAGTCGATTCATATCTCAAAACATCATGTACAATACTCAGGAACTAAACTATCAATACAAGTAGAGAAATCTATCCTGTCCTGAGTACAAAAGAATCATCTATCGATCAAAAGAAACTAAAACCTGAAGATCTGGATCAACTCCTATCTCCTGCTCCCGAACCCTGACCTGAAAATATCAACCACATATAATGAGCTTTACAAAGCCCAGCAGGTCACCTAATACCTATAACTGAAATCAAAGCACGGCGATGCTATCAATATGCATGTCAATCAATCACAGTCAATCAATCTATATCAGTCAATGGTCAATGAGTCTATGCAATCCGGAAATCCATGAATCAATGATCATCAATTCTATGCAGTGGAAATCCATAGTCAATAAAACCAGTCAATGCAGCGGCAGGCAATTCGATAAATCAATGCAATCAATCAATATCCGTCAATCAAATCAATACGGTCAAATCAATACGATCCATTTAATGAAATCAATCGAGGAAAGCAATACGATAAACTTCAATCCATTCTGACAAGAAATCTATACAACAGTCAATACGGTGTGGAACAGTAGCAACAGCGAATCTATAAAATCTAGGCGGCAATATAATGAATCCATACGATGTCCATGTCCATGCTATCAATGCAGTATCTATATCTATCAATATCCATATCAATGCTCAGTAATCAATGCTCGGTAATCAATCAATGAAATCAATGAAATCGTACGATACAGTAAATCCGATCAATCAATAAGGCAGAAATCGATAAAGCAATAAATCCGTAAATCAATACAGTAAACATGCAATTCAATACTATATACTGGACAAGTAAAATCAACTGGTCATGTTGCTGTTGTAGAATCCGTTGCTGTTGTAGTCCGTACGTTGGTCTATCAATAAGAGTCGTCACTCTTTTTGCCCGTCGGCCGCCCGTCGGCATATAAACTCCTTATAACTCCCAATCGTTATATCAATGATCAATGGTTTAAAGGAAAGCCCGTCGGCCCACCATCCTGTACAGGTCAATATCAATCTTCACCAACGTTCAACCAGGTTCCACTTGGGTTCCAGTATCAATAGTCAATTCAATCAATAAGCAATTCAATAGTCAATATTAAAGCAATCATATCAATAATCATATTCATATCAATTCAATCTATCAATCTCAGACAATTCGGAAATCATACGAAAATCGGGCAGAGTAACGGCAGTCGGTCAAATTTACACAAAAATCCTGCAAAAAGACACGATTTCCAAATTCTACCAAATTACAATAGAATATCTATAACATCAATGCAAGACTTTTATTCTATAGAAACCAAGTCAGAAAACATCCTGATAATTTTCTATTCGATTAAAATCGCGTAGAATCAATTCCGACCGGAAGAAAATTCGTAGAATACAGTCAAATCGTGTAGAATAATCATATCTATAACACTCTAAAAGTTGTGCGGTGAAAGTTGTGTCAAATCAAAATCATGTCGAAAAGTCGACTACGAAAACACAAAACAGATCACAACTCGATCAAAACACAACATCTTTGAAAACAGAAATAGGATTCGGAGTCCTTACCACGAGATCTTCACTTTTCCCAACAGCAGCGTCGGACGAAAAGCGCTCCGCGGTCTCCGAAAACCAGCTTTTCTCTTTTTCCTTTTCTCTTTCTCTCTCCTCAGATATTTTCGTTTTTATAAAATGATTTTCTCTCTCCTCAAAACGAGCTGATTTTCTTATATTTGTGAACTGATCGGCCAGGCCGATATTCACATCGTCCCGGGACGATCAGACCAAATCCTGATCGTCCTGGACCTCACCCAGGGCTATTGTCTGGCCGATAATTTCTACAGTACCTATCGTCCTGGACGATCTCACGATCGGCCCGGACGATCCTGTCCAGAAATCATCCAGAAAACACTCCAGAAATCAGCTGTTTTCCATGCACTGATCGGCCTGGACGATCTCAACTTCGTCCTGGCCGATTCTGGGAGAGAAATCCAATTCAGAGAGGAACAGTAAGGGAACGAGATACTACAAACCCGACCCAACACGAAATACCTGAAACCTGAAAGAAGAAGCGTGCGAATGGCATGCCGAAGAAGCGCGCAAATGGCAAGTCGGTGGCAAAATGGATGGTCACGACAGGCCAGCGAGGAACCTAGTATTGTGTATGCAGACTCTGCGCGTCGACAGCAGCAGGCCGGCAAGGCAGCGATAGTAGACGCGGTTGGCATTCTGTAATGCCCTATGGGCTTGACGCAGATGGATGACTGATCGGACACATACAGCATGACTGATAGGGACTTGGCATTCGCGACTAATGGAGACACAATGGATAGACAAACTGTCTCAACTAATGGGGACTCGACGGATAGACATAGCAGGAAACAAGTCATATCAAGTTGATTTCTGGATTCCGAGTCAACCCGAACCCGACTTGGTTTTACAAACGGGTCGAAATTTTTAACCTGAACTTGACCAGGTTCGGGTTCAGGACAACTCGAAACCAAAATTTTTGGGTCGGGTTCAGATCAGATTTTCAGGTCGTGTCAAATATTGACACCCCTAACCCAAGACTTCATTCGGAGCAGCTTGCTTTTTAGATCACGACCACAACTTTTATTTGTTCACTGCATTTGCACTGCTTTTAATATTTTTTTGTGTTGAGAAGTTTTTCTTACAGCGGTTTTCAAAAAAGCTGCTTTCTCCACAACAACTTTGCAACAATCTTGATAAAAAGATACAAACATCTCAACCATATCTTAAGGAAAGACACACTTTTACTTAAAAAATCTAGCATCATTTAATCAAAAGCCCAAACCTTAATTTAGGGTAAATCCTATATATCAGAAAAAGGCTCCACAAATACAGAGCTCCATTTTTATGATGTGTCACATGTAAGGGCATCTCCAACCGAAAATCTCATTTTTCACTCTAAAATGCAATGAAACCAAAGTGTCGTGATTCATCTCCAATCGAACGTCATTTTGCCTCCTAACCGTCGCTCTCTTCTTTTGCACATATCTTCCGCAAGTTCGATAGAGACCAAAAAATGGCGCGCATATGAACAGTGTGACGCCAATATTGGCGTCACACTGTTCATCCGCAATCAAATGGCGGAGAAAAAGGCGTTCAGTTGCGACGTTTGAGGGCCTCCATTCGGTTGTTTGCCGAACGGCTGGAGATGATCTAAGTTCTTGAAAGAAATCCTTCCTCCAAGCATTAAAATAACTAAAACAAAAATACAACAACTCAAAAGCCTATTGGACTAAAAAAAGGTTTTCAGGTCAATAACATCTCAAAAAAATTCAATCTTTTGATCTCTCAAAAGGAATTTTCTACAATAGCTGCACATCATAGAAAATCCCAACCAATAGCTACCATTTTTCTATGACAAAGAACAGTGAAAAAACTCATGAAATGTTTCTGAGATGCCTATTAATTGATACAAAAGAACGTTTCAATAAAAAAATACAAGTTTTGACGAGTTAATAAGTCATAGTGTTTTTAAAGTCAAAAATAAGTATTCCACAATTAAGTGTTTCATGTTGGCAAAATTAAGTCAGAAGAAGACAAATGGAGTAGAGACTACAACAAAAAAGTTAAGGAATTTTTTTTATATAAAAAAAACCCCTAATAAATATTACAATAAATTATTCAAGAATAAACGGTAATATTAAAAAAAGCCTATAATGAAGACAAATCAATTTTATGAGATGAATATGAGATCAAAATTACGAGATTTTGATGATATTTGTCTGATAGATTTATCAAAATAGGTCATTTAGGCATCATTTGGGACAATTTTTTATTGTTTTCTAAATAAGTTGGGGTTCTTTGTCAGATTAGGTTTATTTTAAACCCTAATTAACTTAACCAAGCTTTGAGTGGATAAAAAAGCTAGAATTTTAAATTAAATCCAAATTGGTCAAGTATGACCCATATGGGTTCAATTAGCTTGTAGCTTAACGTAAGACATTCCTATGAGTCGGTTTGCTCAATTGAAGTGTATTTGATCAATTACAATAAATATGAGAGATTATGACAAATCAATTCAATCAATTTGAGTAGACCTGTCAATATTGGACCCGACCCGAAAACCCGATCCGAAACCGACCCGGAATTTCCAGGTTTGGATTGAACCGAACCCGAAGCGGGTCGGGTTCGGGTTGACCCGACGGGTTGCCGGGTCAACCCGAAAACCCGTTTAATTTAAAAACCGACCTGGAATTATCGCTTGCGGCTTGCCCCGGCTGCCCTGCCTGCCCCATGTGCGCCTGCCCGCTGCCACGGCTGCCCCATGCGCGCCTGCCCGCGTCGGCGTCACGTCGTGAGTTGAGTCCCGAGGAGGCGAGGACGGCGTCGCTAGCTCGCTGCACCCGCACTCGTCTCGAGCTCACGTCCCACTCGAGTGTCGCGTCGCGTGCCTCGAGTTGCATCCTCCAACGTCGGGTTCGCGTCGTCGACTACTTTCGCCGGCTGTTTTCGCCAACTGCTTTCACCCGCTGTTTTCGCCGACTGTCGCCGTCGCGGGTCGGGTCGGGTTAACCCGAACCAAAAGCGGGTCGGGTTAGGGTCCAGAAAATTGACCCGTTTTTTAAAAACGGGTCGGGTTGACCCGAGCCCGAATAATACTGGGTCACGGGGTCAGTTTCGGGTTCGACCCGAACCCGACCCGTGACCCGAAATTGACAGGTCTAAATTTGAGTAAATGGGCCAAGTGTAGGTTTACATTGAGCTAACTTGGATCTTAAGGCAAATTGGGCTAAGACACTTATTGGTTTTAAATGACAGATGAGAGCATAAATGAAGCGAATCACTTTGCTAAATTAGGTTGAACAAGGGTCATTTAAAATCAAATCAAATATGGTTAATCAATTGGAATGTGTCAATCATTTGCGTGCTTCAATGTGGTCAAATTGATAAAATGATCTAAGAGGTTCAAGTGAACAAATTGGCTAAATTGAGGGTCAACTAGAATATATATATATATATATATATATATATATATATATATATTCAAAAATCATATATACTTCTCAGGATCTATACAATTATAATATATATCATGCCCTGAGTACAAAAGAATATCTAAAATAACAATAACCTGAACTTAGAGGATCCCAATCAATCTCACACTCTTACTCATATGCTCTGACCTGAAATCATTTAACCACATATAATAAGTTAAGAGCCCAGCAAGTAACCAAATTCTGTAATTGAACTCAATGCATGGCAAAAAAAAATAATATGCATGTCAACAGTAAAATCGCAGCAGTAGTAATAACATGATCATGAATCAATGTAGAAATAGTAAAGCTCATATGCAGTAACAATAGAATCTACAAACATTAAAACAGTATAGTATGAAAGCCAGTAAAGTATCAAAATAAGGAAACCAATAAAGCAGTACGAAAGTCAAATCAATAATATAGTCATTGTACCAGTACTATTAAGCTGTAAAGAAATTATAATAAAGCAGTATGAGAGTTAAATCAATAATGTAGTCATCATATTAGTACTATTAATACGTAAAAAAATTATATAAAATAGTAAAATAAAAGCATTAGCAAAAATTATCAAAATTATATCAATGAAATAATATCACTAGGGGTGTACACACACTATCCATATATTATATATCAATATCAAATCAATATATTACGTGCTCAATATGTAACATGCTTAATATTAGTACAGTGAATCAGTAATGGTATCAGTAATATTTCAATAATAGTATATGTGTTTATATTGGTATTGGTACTAGTAAATTCAATGGTCATAGTAGTAAAATAATACAATAAAAGTAAATCCATATATTGATGATAAATCAAAACAATTTCATTAAGCCATATATTAATAATGAATATGTAACATGCATTTCAGTAGTCACACTAAACAAGAAGTCATTGTTTAAGCCGTATTTTTTTGGTATCGTACCAATATCAAAAAAACGTTGGCTCAATAAATAGAGTCGTCACTCTTTGTATATCGACACAATAATCATCTTCTTATAACTCTCAATCAGTGAATCACATGAATCGATAAAGAATAACATCAAGTAATAAAATTGCTTCAAAACAACCTCCAACTCCCTACACCAATATGCTCTATGGTGCCATTCTTTCTAAGGTGAGTCCACAACTTTGTCCTAAATCACTGAATTAGTCAAACATTAAGCACTTAATCCAACCTCACTATGGATCAATCAAACTTAGTGCACTAAATGTTAATAGTGTAAAGATACATTTGAACCACTAATAGTCATAGTAGTCTCCTTGAACCGGTTTAAATTAAGGCTTCATTTGGGACGGCTTTCTAACTGCTTCTTAAAATAGATAACAGTACATGTGATGTCCCTAATAGAGTCCCATGTATCACACCTAAGATGCAATTAATGATATAAAGCTTTTATCCATAAGAATTATTGATCTCCCTAATTTCCATAAGAATTTGGGACCTAATACTTAACAAGTTTGTAAGTCACTTAACAAAAATTATAGAATTTAAGACCATTGTAGCAAAATACATTTATAATGCACCTAATACACACAAAAATGCAGTAACACAATATGAACACCTATGTACATAAAAATTCAACCATATTACATTTTAAAAAGTACAAAAAAAATAGAAAAGTTATTCTTTAAAATTTATTAACAATATTCTAACACTCTTAACTTTAAAGTATCTACTCACTTCAATCTAATTGCACATTTGGTTAACCCTAACACAATCTACATCACTCATTTTATTCTTTGGAGCAAAGATTATTGGCCAATTTATAAAAAGAGCTTATTTTAAGTTTAAATTAGTTTAAGGAGCACGTTAGCGACAAAATTTAAAAAGGAGCAAATACGGATTTTAAACTTTAATAAAAAAAATATTTTTTCCATAATGAAATTTTTTTCTCTCTGATATCTATTATTCGAGTTTTTCTCTTATACTTATTAATAAAAAGATTTTTATTATTTGGTTTAAAGCTTTAACAAAAAAATTATTTTTCTTAAGAAATCGGATAATAGATATCCGGTTCCTTAATAATTTTTTTAAAAATATATATATAATTTAATGTTTTTTAATAAAAAAATTTGTCCGCTTTCTTAATAAAATTTATATTTATATTAATTATTATTTTTAGATTATCAATTATTTAAGAAAAATTGTTAATATGTAATAACTTTTAAAATATTTAATCTGTTTAAAATTTTTAATAAAATTTATATTAAAAAAATTAGATTATAATCTTTTTAAATTCTTTTTAAAATGTTTATGATCTTTTTAAACTTTGTATTAATTTTTTATTAAAATATTTAATGATTTAAAATTTATAATATTAAACTCTGATTAATAAAAATATATATTAAAAATTTTTATGTCACAATATTAGAATAAACATTTTAACATTAATATAAATATAAATATAAACATTTTAATTCTTATAAACCTGAAATTCTAATAAATTCAGTTGAATGTCTTAATGATATCAGAATTCAGCAATTTTGAGCTCGTTGGATTCGTCTCGTTAAGCCACTTGAAACAACTATGAGCATGTCAAGTTTGTAAACCGTTTGAACTTTGAACCTTTCAAATGCGCTTCGGGTCTTTGATTTCAACTCAGTTGGGCTTGGATTAAGTCAAATTTGGTGTCGTGGAGTTCGTATTATCGAGACTTTCAGTTCGACTATAAATTTGTTGAAACCAGAGATCATATGGTCTCCGATTTATTTTTTTAATGATATATCAAATAGAAACATTTTCATAAATTAAATTAATAATTGACTTTCAACTTGGAAATTTTCTATAAAAATTTTAATGAATAAAAAATAATTTTAAATTTTTAAAAATTAAAAACTACTGGTTTATTTTAAAAAATAAAAAATAAATTTAATTTCTTTTACAATATTTGGTTTTTTTAATATTTAATAAAAAAATTAAATTCAATTTCAAAATATACTAATAAGTTTAAATATTAAAAAGATTTAAATATTTAATATGTAAAAACATCATAATTTTTACATAAAAAGTTTAATTGTCTATATTTATTAAAAAATTAAGTGAAATAAATAAATAAATACATGTATATATATATATATATATTTAAATAAACCGATAGTTTTTAGGGCAAATTTTTAAAAGGAGCAAAGTTAATAAATATATTAGAATTAGGAGCATGAAATTAATTAAATTTAAAAAGGAGCAGAAATGCGATCCTGGTTTGCGTTTTCTGAAGAAAATGCAAAGCTGCAATCCGTTTTCTTCATCAAAATGAATGCAATCCATTTTCTTCATCAAAATGAATGCGAAGGTGGCATTCGTTTTCTTCATCACCCGAGCCCGGACCCCAGACCAGTCTATGCGAGAATTCAGGCGGAATTGATCACGGGTGAGGAACCCGTGATTTCCCCTTGCTAAAGGTCCATGAAGCACTCATTTCATGGGGAAATTTTTTTTTTTTTAATCCTTTATTTTGCCTATAAATAGCAGCTCATAACGAGAAGAATATTTTGCTATTTGAGGTTGAGTATAAGGCAACGGTTGCATCCATTAAGGTTAGTCTTTACATTTAATTTTTTAGATCTTATAATGTTCAATTAGTGTTATTTTTGATATTAAAGAAATACTTGCAATTTGTTATTACAAATTTTGTTGTAATATTTTTTGTATTATTCTACATCATATTTGTACATTGTTGAAATTTTTTTCCAAATATTGTTGAGAGCAAAATATGTTGATATAATGACATGAAAAAATTTGGCAATATTGTTGAATAAAATAATATTGTTAGAATAGAAAAATTTATATATGTGTTTATTTTGGTGTTAGTATGTATATTTTAATTTGTGTTAATTTTTCCCATCATGTATATTTATATAAATAGTGCGTTTTAGTTGTGAGAATTGTTGCCATGAAAAAAAAATATTTGGTAGATAAATCATTGGAAAAAAATACATTTTGCAGACAAAGGGAGAGGTAGAGAGAGACTAAGAGTGAGAATGTGAGTTAGATAAATTTTTTTTTTTGGCATAATAAGATACTATATGTAATTAACTTAATTAAAATATATTTAAATTAAAATAAATTTAATTTATATAGGATAAATTTTTATTAGTGAAATGATGAATTTTTATTATTACAATAATATAATTTTAGGTTTCTAGTTTATTTTGTAAATAAAAAATAATGTAATTAATAATATTAAATATTAAAGTTATATATTGAACTTAAATATTAAATTTATAAATAATAATCCTATATAATAGGAAGAAAGGGATAGAAAGTCTGAGAGGTGGGCAAATATAAACTTTAAAAATTTTAATGATCAGACATAAGATTAATTTTAAATCTTTTTCTATTATTATGATATTATATAATTTAAACAACCTTATAGTATTTGAAAAATATTTTGATTTAGAGACATGTAATTTTTTAAACAACCATAAGATTCATATGAAATTTTTTCTATAAACTTTAAATACTAGTTTTATTGCATGTGCATAAAATGCACGTTGCTATAATTTAAAAAATAATAATTATAAGAAGAATAACATTATTGTATAAGAAAACTTTATTAAATTTTATACTTATCTAATTGATAGCAAAAAAAATATTTAATATTTAATACTAAATTTATCAATCTAAATAGTGAGATAGATAGTCTCAACTAAAATTTAGAGTATTAATACTTACAATTTAAAAATTTGTAATTATAAAATAATCATTATAAATTCATATTTAAAAAACCAAAATAAATAGAAAGAGCAAATATGAAAAAGATAATTAAATATAGTTATATAGACAATTATACTCTAAAATTGATGTTAAAGAGTTAATAAAATTTATATGAGGAGGATTTGATATGATTTATATAAATAAAATTTTATTAACATGAAAATAAAGAATTAATAAAATGAAAGATAAAAAAGACAATATGAATATGAGAGAAAAAGAAAAAAAAGGAATTAATTTTAGATCCATGTTTAAGTAAATTAATCAAATATTAAATAAAGGCAGACTTTCAAAAAACTATAAGATTGAGCTATTAGCTTAGTTGTCATAAATATTATCCACGTAGGTCATATCCTTTTAGCTAGAATTCTTGATAATTTTATTACATATTTATATATATTTGTCACCTACAAAAATAAATTAATTGAGAAGATTATGAATAAATAAATTTTAATTTAAATAAAATATTACAACATATTGATGCTATTAGCCTTTGATTTCTAAAAAAAATTATATATAAATTAAGATGGTTGATAGCTAAACTGTTATGAACAATTTCTTTGAAATCATTATATATTATAATTTTTTTTTCTTGCAAAAAATATGATATTGTAAGTAAGATGATTACGAAGGCCTTGATCAGTGCAACATATATTGAACCTCAAACGTATTTTAAAATTATATTCATTAAAAATTTTGAGGTGAAAATTAAATTACCATCCTAACGTCTACGAGTAAAGAGCTAGACATAAAGTTGCTACAGTCCATCATATAAGCGAACCAACTCTCACCAACAACTCCATCTAATGTGAAATATCTGAATTGTAAAGAATGAGTTATTTATAATAAATATATTATATATTGTAGATTTTATTTAATATATTGATAAATGACTTGATTTGATATATAATTGAGGATTGAGTTGAATCTTTTGTACTGGCTGTAAATCAAATTGGATTCGAGTCAAATATATGTTCTTAATTTCATATCATAGAAAAAATCCTAGCTTTCATTTTTTGCAAGTTTTTTTATTAAAAAAACATCATAATTCATGCATTATGAAATATAAACTAAATTTGTTAGTCTAAACTAAGATCCATTCCATCTAAAAACTACATGTAAATTTAGTAGTTTGTTTAAATGTAAAATAATTTGATTCAAACTGCTTTGGAGTGATGCAAGAAGGTTTATATAAGAATGATGTAGCTATGAGATATTTATGCAAAACATAATATAATTTATGATAAGTGAGAACAAATATGGATTCAAATATTGTTTTGTATAAGTATCTGCATATTCTTGAAGCTTTTTTAGAAATTTTGTTGAAAATTTGATGTTCAAATATTGTCATGGAAAAATTTGATAGTAATGTTTAAGCAAATGAGAGTTTTATTCCCTTAAAATTTGTTAAGTAATAATAAAAAAAAAGGATAAGAATTTTATTTTATGATAAGAAATAATAAAGAAGATAAGAATATTATTTCATGCTAATTAAAATTTTATTTAAAACAACTTTCTAACTGTTTTATCTTTCCGATTACAACTAAAATTTTTATTGTCTACTACTTTTTCGTTATTTAAAAAAATTGTTATAAAAATTATTTTGTACAATAAGTTTTAAGAAATTTATTTTCTACTTTTTTTTAAGAAAGTTATTTTCTACTTAATAACTCTTATAATTATCTTTATAAAAAATTACAGTGATCTAAAAGGGACTCTAAAGAGTTTATTTCGGATGGGTTTATAAAATTAGTTAAAAAATTACAATGAGAGAAAAGTAAAATTTTTGTAGTCAGAGAGAGAGAGAGAGAGAGAGAGAATAAGAGTGAGAAGTTGAGTTGGATTTAAATATTAGACATTAAATTTTAATATCATAGTTAAATATTAAACATCTAAATAAATAAAAAAAATATTATTTAATTTTAAATCATAATCTGAAATTTTTTTCTACTTATTTTTAAAGTGAAGCTTGGGGAATTTTGTGAGGTGATTACCGTTACAACTTTAATTTGCTATTAAACCAATGGATAAAAAAATTAGAACTACGAAAAGTTAAGTTATAGAAAACTAAAAAAAGACAAAGCATGAGAGAAAAACAAAGTAGTAGAGATAAATAAAATTGTGGGAGATGGAGCTACATACATCCCATCTTGGATCTTCCACTTGAGAACAAGAGAAAGAGCCTTATAACCATGTGAATCCCACAGCCACCTAGGTTATAATTAATTACCTGGTAAACATAAAACATCCAAACTTACAAATATATGTATTTCTTTTTTAGGTTGAGAGAGATTAAGAGGGGGAGATAGAGTATATGAGGGAGAGATAGTTGATACATAAGATATTTGCATAAGATATCATACATATTTAGTATCTTTTCATTGAATTAAAAAGGTATTTTAATGTGATTTACGTATCTTATCATTGATCATCAGAAACTATGTCACGACTCATACTCTTCTTTGACGGGGCCCTACAACTCGCAGAAGATTTCACACCAACATATATTGGTGGAAGAAATAGACCTCTGCAGATTAACGACAATATTACCCTAGAGGACCTTAAAATTAGGATCCTTAGAACATTACATCGTAATTACACCACGCACACGGTGAATCTCGCATGTCGACTACGGAATAATGGCGGTCACACCGCAGTTGAAATTACAGATGATGAAGTTTGTACCTTCGTACTAACAGAAGGACGACGAAGGACTGTGATCGTGTACGTTGAGTTTAAAGAATTACCCGCGCCAGTGCTCCGGACTCATTCTCCACCAAACATAGTATTTGATAACCCTCGCCACTCCACCTACATATCTAGGTAAAATTCAATGTTAATACTTTAGTGAATTTATGCTAACCAATCACATACTTATAATCTAATTATAAATCCATGGTCAAAATTTCGTTGTAGGTGAACACCCATAGATACCGAGCCTTCATCTTCACGTCGGATGAGCACGAGCTCACGATCGACATTCGACCTCAACATACCAACATTTATATTAGGCTCACCTTCGATGGTGCATAATATAGGGGAGTGCAGTGCACCAGCTGAAGCAGAACTACCCGATTATGAGACGATGTATAGCGGTTCTAGCGAAAACTCGAGCGGGGAGGCAGAAGCACCGCCTATTGAGGATGTGGAGGTAACAATGCGTGCAGATCATATTATTCAGCAACATACTGCACAAAATGTACAAAATCTAGATGACATGATGGTAAGTAATGAGTTCCAAGCAAAATTACGCACTGCACAAGAGTGGGATGCAAGTGATGGTATTGATGTTCCGGTCAATAATCATCAAGAAAACTTTGATGCGAACATTCCAGATCATCTGTATGAGGGTATGACATTTGGTTGCAAGGAAACACTTCAATGTACTCTATCTAGGTGGTCCATAATAAAAAATGTAGAGTTCAAGAAATCAACCTCAAATAAGACACGCCTAACAATAGTATGTGTCCAACATGATAACCAAACTCGTCCTTGTCTTTGGCGTCTCCATGCAGCAAAGAGTAAACGCCTCGGAGGGGCATGGAAGATTTCAACCATAACCGGGCGACATACATGCACCAACCCGATATTGGCTGCAAGTCACCGTAATTGTACTTCGAAGTTCATCTGCCAATTTATAACAGGAACCTTAAGACAACAACTAGATTTAAAACCAAAAGAAATTATTACCCGAATCAGCTCAAAATTTGATGTTCAAGTATCGTATATGAAAGCTTGGGATGCAAGAAGAAAAGCAATAAGAACAGTATTTGGTAGTTATGAAGAATCATATAGTTCGTTATATCGAATGATGGAAGCAATACGTTTAGCAGTACCTGGTTCTGTTTATAATATTCAAGTCACACAAGGGATGCGATTCAAGAGTATTTTCTGGTCCTTTAGCCCTAGCATTGTGGGATGGCAACATTGTCGTCCAATTCTTTGTCTTGATAGTACTTTCCTATTATGAAAATATATAGGAACATTGCTTGCTGCTGTTGGTGTCGATGGAAATGGTGGTTTATACCCACTTGCATTTGCAGTGGTTGAATCTGAATCAATAAGGTCATGGATATGATTCTTGCATATGCTGCGTGATCTAATTCTAAGTACGTATTCTCGGCCTGATTTATGTATTATATCCGACAAACATGTCGGTTTGATACGCGGTTGTTGTGAGATTTTCCCTTGGGCTGCACATCGCCACTGTCTACGTCATCTGCGAGAAAATTTTAAGAAAGTTTTGCGACGCTTAGCCGTCGCTGATTGTGATGCTGTTTGTGATAAAATGTATTGGGCAGGAAATACAGAAGATATTAAAATCCACGAAAGGCACATGAAAGACATACAAAATATAAAGAAAGAGGCTTACGATTGGTTGATGGAGAGAGATCGTACAAAGTGGGCCCTAACTTATGATGGTGGATTTCGATATGGAGTAATGACAACAAATGCCTCTGAATGCTTTAATGGCGTCCTACGAAGAGCGCGCGGATTACCTATACAAGGCCTAATCATGAGTATATATTACAATCTTTTCTCATTATTCATAAAACGAACAGCCAAGGTTGAACAATGGATTGCTTCCGATAGCTCAGCATTTGTTCCACGCACAAAGGCAGTTCTGGAATTGGTTGAACGACAGGCACGTAGAAGTCCACAACCAACCCAAATTAATAACCATGAGTTCGAGGTGTTTGGCATGTCATGTAAGTCATTTCGCTTTATTATTACATCTCTACAAACATGCACTTGTTCGTGTGGTCACCCACAGATTTATCACATGCCATGCAAACATGCAGTAATTGCTTTGAGTTCACGACGTTGGGATCACAATGCTTTTGTATCGACCTACTACAGCTTAGTCTGTTACAAAGAAAGTTATTCAGGAATTTTCCATGTAATCCCGGAGAGGACAGTATGGCCACCATATAATGAAGATCTTGGCATTATACCATTGTTAGCTCCTACAATCCGGCGTCGTTCAGGGAGACCTAGAACTAACCGTTATCGTAACAGTATGGATGAAACTCGTGCATCCTCAAGCAGAACATGCTCCTTCTGTCATAACAAGGGTCACAACATTGCTACCTGCCCTACTAATCCAAGGACAACAACGAGGAGAGATTAGGTTTATTTAGAAATTGTAATGGTTATGTTATTTCAAATGTCATTTTGCTTGTACTTCAATATTTAATTAATGTAATGTTGTTAAATTGGCTTCAATTTTTTTTTACATATTAGTAATTAATATAAAGACTTTAATCTTGTAATGGTTATCTACTCGACTTAATAAGATTCTTTATATTTCCAATTAGACGGTATGGAAGGTAGAGGGGAAAGAGGTCGGGCACGACGATCTAGACGAGATAGTCGTGCACAAGTAGATGTGTCAGAGGTAGAAGAGCTTCCAAGCATAAGATTATTGGGGGATGCTCATAGAGCTTCATGCATTAATGAGGTAATTTTTCTCCCACTATATCAATTATAATGAACTTTTTCATCAACTCATAATTTATAATTCCACAGGCTGTGCATCTTGTGGCTTCAACCTACCTACATATGGCACGTGAGTGGCCAGTTCGTTGCAGACGAATGCTTCATGCACTTCAGATCACAGGGTTGGATTCAATTCGGCACCAACAGTTCATACAATTAGACCACGCTTTAATTGGTGCATTGGTCGAAAGGTGGTGTCCACTAACAAACACCTTTCACTTACCAGTGGGGGAGATGACGATTACATTACAGGATGTTCAGTTGCTCTTGGGCATCAGGATAGATGGTGCGCCAATTATTGGTAGTTCAGTGGTCGGAGATGGGTTACGTTGGGATACATGGATAGAGTGATGTAATGAGCTATTGGGGTCCCACGCAGACCCAAATGTTACGTACCATGATCCTGACGATAACGATGTAGAGGTTATCTTCAGAATGGGGCATTCACAAGCGTACTCAATTATACCGCTTCGATGGTTACGATGGACCTTTTATCGGGAGTCATATGAAGATTTACCCCGACATGTGTTCCTTCGACATGTTAGGGCATACATTATGTATATGCTTGGTTGTTATTTATTACCTGATACATCCGGATCCCACGTGCATATGCAATATCTCCCATTACTTGAGCACATAGAGAATTTTGCCCATTACTCTCTAGGTTCGGCGGTATTGGCACATCTGTATAAAGAGTTGAATCTAGCGATACGAACATCGAGAATGTACATAGCTGGATGCCTACCTCTGTTGCAGGTATGGGCTTGGGAGCGGATACATGTTGGCAGGCCAACACTTCGAGTTCCATACCCACGGGATATCATTGGAAAGCCCCTAGCTTTGAGGTAATTTGGCATTCACTAAAACTCTTATGATGTATTTTTGTTAAAATGATTAATTTCACAAACATAAAATTATTATAGGTAGGCTGAAGAAAGAGTGCGAGAAGTTCCACTTGGGAACATGATGACATACAGAGATGAGCTGGATGGACTTCAACTTAGCCAGGTAGCTCTAATTTAAATCTACCATATCATCCTAGTAAATATTAATTAGTAATTTTATCTCTCAACACAAGCAATATTTATGTTTTACTCTGATGCTATAATGGGCATGATGCCTGCAATATGCTATGAAGCGAACAACTTATGGATGGCTCGTGTCCCATTGATTAGCTGGAAACGGGTAGAGTGGCATTTGCCTGACAGGGTGATGCGACAATTTGGAGGCATTCAACCTCGAAGGATTGAGCCCATGGAGCGTGAATTTCGATGGGTAGATGGGAGAGGCCGAGCTGAGGTAGATTGGCTTCATTATCATAGAGGATATGTTGAGTTATAGAATAACAGATTAGCACTAATTACAACCATCACACATCCATTGGGAGATGGTCAGAAGGAGTTATCAGATTATTTACAATGGTACAAATCTTGGGCGTCCATCTACCTACTTAAAGCGGCGACAAATCCACCAGAAACAATTTATCCTAGGTCACCGGGGGAGAGGATAGTGGTAAGTGATTTTGTACATATTTAAATGTTTCGTTATATACAAGTTGATTATATTATAATTATTAATAAATTTGCATTTATAGGTTGATTACTTCTTGCGTAGCAAAGAAATTGCTGAATCATATGCTACGGGTTAGATGGAGAGTGGGGGGTCTATAAATCAAGGATATGCTAATATTGTCGAACTTGCAAGACAAGTGGAGCAATCTGTATATATTGATACCACTGGCCGGCAACCTCGACGAGGAGGACGAACTTCAGTAATGGAGCAGCCTGCAAGGAGATCTACATCTCATAGTTCAGGATTACGTTCAAATCCTATAGATCCGCCAAGACACTCTAAGTACGTAGGATCAGCTGATTCTGGCCGACCTTTAGGGATGACGGGAGCAAGGCCTTCTATAATATGTGGTGAAGGGAGTTCATCTCAGGGCAGAGGAGGAAGCCATTGGACAATTCCAGAATCACAATGGCCTGGTACAACATCTTCGTATGGGCGAGATGCTCCATATGACTTGAACAATCCCATGTGGACGACACTATTTGGTTGGCCAGGAAATCCATTACAGCATGGCATAGTTACTGAAGAAGACCAACCTGACATGAACACTGCAGAAGAGGAGGTGCATCATGAAGAAGAAGAAGAACCACAACTCCAGAGGAGGAGTAGGCGGGTACCCTCAAGATACACCCCCGGTACAGATGCTCTCAAACCTAGAAAGAAGCGGTAGTAGAAATTTAGGTAACCTCAATGATGTATTGTCTTTAAACTTTCATGGATGACTTTTTATGATTATGTAATATATTATTTTTAATGAGTTACTATATTCGATATACAAATGTCCCAGTTGTAAACATTTATTCGTATGATGAAATTTGCTTATCAAAAATGCTGGTTAATTCATAACTATTGTTACAAGCTTTTTTTTTTCCTACTGGTCATTTCTTTCTTCGTTAGTTAGTGTTACATAATAAAGAGAAATTCTACAATAGTCAATTATTGATGAAAATTTTTCTTTTCAGCTACATTAATCAAGAATGTACTCCCACAATTTGGCTGCTACCAGCAGTGATGAAACCAAACAATTGATTACAGAGGGTACTATCCGGGTGCGTAAAAGCTTATCTTATTCTATCAATGAGGACCTTGAAGCCAGAGTATTATCAAATGAACTATTCAGGTGTGTAATACATACTTGGGATGAAGATGAAGATGAGTTACTATGGAACGTACACGATGATATGAAGACAGCTAAGGAATTTAAAGGTAACCCTGCACATCGAGAGTTAGGCTGGAATTATGTACAAGAAGGCTTCCCCCTTTTTAAGCACCACCTTGTGGCAAAAGATTTCTTAAAAGGTCGAATTCTAGAACTTAGTTGTGATAAAGACAATACAGTTGCACAAGGTATGGGAAGGTCCATGATGGATATAGATAACTGTATTTTATACTCTCAATGGGATCAGTATCATGATAAGCACATATTAGATTCGTATCAACAGTTGTTACAAAATTCTAAAAATTCAAAACTGAAGGATTTTCTTAATGGAGAAGATTGGCAGCAATTACAACTTCAATTTCAGATCAACTTCTAATGTCGTCCTACACAAACACAGCTCCAGAATCGTCTATGATATCTACTTAACAACATGAATCAGTAACTGAACTCATCATATGTATTTTATTTTCTTATTGACCTCATCATGTATTTTCATTAATTTGTGTTAATTACTTTCCGCATTACTCTCATTCCAATCTTTCTATAAAAAAGATGAATAACAAAATTATGCGTTCATATTTTCTTAATAATAATATATATACAAATACAAATAATTTTAAATTCATTCATATCTTTTAAAGTAAATTCTAGATTATATACAACTTATTTTAAATTATATTTTTTAAAAATTTTTTAACTAAACTTAAAAATATATTTTGCCTTTTTATTCTAATCTCTCAATTAACAAAACTTTAATTATATTTAATAATATTATTAACATGTTTATAAATAACAAAACAAAATATTAACTCAAGCTTTTAAAATTATTGACTTTGAGGCAATCTGGGAACCGTAGTAACTAACTATTTATTCCAAGAGCAAAAAACCATAAAAATTTTATTGAATTTGAGGCAACATTCCGCCTGCCAATGCACTGATTTCATAAAATCGGGTATAGTAAGAATACGCCGAAACATTGGGCAACTAAATCTAATTTATAATATAAATAAATTGAGTACTTTAAAATAAGCTTAAAATTAAAACTTGAATCAATTCAATAAACAAAACGATTTAGTTTAAATAAATAAATAATTGTAAAATACATTCAAAACTAAAGATCTAAATTATCAAAACAAACACTTCAAACTTTTAAATCAATTTAATTGAGCAAGCAATTTAAATATTGATTAAAAATTTAATTCCAATCTTCAATTAAATTTAAAACTTCAAATAAATCTAATAAACAATTTTTTAAATATAATTGAAATTACCAAACTGAATAATTGATTTTAAACCAAAACTTATTTTAAATTATAATTCTTTGATTGTTAACGGACACAATCCGGTCCTCTAAAATTTTTTTTTTTAATTAACGTACCCTTAACATTTGATATTAGGAAGAAAACGGAATGGAAGATTTTAAAATATTAACTTTTACTTATAACACATACTTTTAATAATTATATTTTTCTACACTAAATCAAATATAATTTTTATATATTCAACATCTCAAATCTCAAAAGAAGCCAAAGTCTCACACTTAGATTATTCGTTCTCGTTCAACAAGCTCACGCCTCATGAGAGACTTCTTAGTTCTCTATGCAGCAAAGCGAAATGATTATTATAGTTTTAATTAAGTAAAGATAAATTATTATAATCAATATTTTTTAATCCCTCTTGTTCTATGAAGAAAACGTGAATGTGCATCACATTTTCTGAAGAAAACGCCATGCCTCTTCGCATTTTCTGAAGAAAATGCGATCCTGCTTTGCGTTTTCTTCAGAAAATGCAATCCTGCTTTGCGTTTTCTTCAGAAAACGTGACCCCTGATCGCATTTATGCTCCTTTTTAAATTTAATTAATTTCATGCTCCTATTCCTAAAACAATTATCAACTTTGCTCCTTTTAAAAATTTCCCCTAGTTTTTAATTTGAAACAATGTAAATATATATAAAAAAATTAATGAATAAAAAATAAAAAAATTAAATATTGAAACCGGATATTTTAATGACAATAAAATATATACATAGATTAATTTTAAATAAATAAATATAAATAATAATTTTAATAAAATCTAATGATTTAAATATTTAATAAATATATATAAATATTTATATATTAGTATTGAAACGTGGAATGAGATTAGGGACAAAATATTAAGAAATTGGTTAATGGAATTATTATTTCTTTGGAAAGATTTTTTTTTTTGTAAACGGTGGAATGAAATTACGGATAATGAAGTTATGGTTTCAATAGAAATCAGATACCGCATATTGAAGTACAAGTTTCTATTGAAACCAGATAATTAAAATCCGTATTTACTTTTTTTGTTAAAAAAAATTTTCATCTGCTACACTCCTTAAGCTAATTTAAACTTAAAATCTTGACTCTTTTTTATAAACTGGCCTTTAATTCTCCCTTCAAAAGTACAATTTCCTTCTCTTCTTATTGCAATTAACAACTGAGCAGAACGCCCACCATCAGTTAAAAGAACTCAAAGATTTAGGCTTTGTTTGGGACGGCCTTTTTATTGCTTTCTAAAACGGAGTTTTAGTACAAATTTTTTTATTTTTATATTAAAACTCCATTTTAGAAAGCAGTAAAAAAGCCGTCCCAAACGAAGCCTTAGAAGAGAAATGTTTGAATTGAATACGTGTATTGATCCATCTATCTCAAAGGACAACATTCCCTTAATCATGTAAGGATCAAACACGCCAAGAGATTATTCTATGCAGCCAAGAGATTATTCTATGCAGAGTTCAGAAGAGAAGTTTCCGTCTGAACTGTGAATGTCCCCAATATGTCCAGTTTGGAGTTTTTTGTACATAATTTAGATTTTTTTTATACAGTGTGTATAAATACTGCATACACTCACAATCCGGATGAAAATTTTCCGTCCGTACTCCGCACAAAATAATTTCTCATAAATTAGAAGGCAAATCAAGCAGTGAATCTGTTATACAAGATGAACTGAGAACGAGGCTTAGTTCAAGCAAAACAAATCTCTAGCGTAGTGCAACGCTCATAAGCCTGGAATAATAGAACTACAACCAGAAACTGATGGACGACTAATTAAGCATACAAATATGTTAGTTGGATGATCCAAATCTCAAAACCAAGCTAGTAATTACATTCTACATTACAACACAACACATTCCCAAAATCAGGAACACAAATCAGACAAAAGTCACCATCAATGGTCTGTTAGCACCTGACATCCTTACATCTAATAGAAAAAAAAAAAACTGTACATATGAAGGTCAACAATACCTTCTGCAAAAGCTTGTTCTTGGGGGCAGAGAGGCTTTCATTATATGGGAACTACTTGACATCGAAGTAGCTAAGAAGGCATGAATGATGACATGGCTCTCCTGAAATCAAGAGATTTCAAGGCCGAATCAGGAAAGGGAGTGCCATCAGGGACCCATAAGCCATCCTTTCCAGGAAGAAGAATTTGCTGGTCTCTGGATCCTGCATTTGTGCTCTTCTCAGGACTCTCCTCTTTCTTTCTTTTCACAAAAGCAAAGAATTCTGCAACTTGCCGAGCATACCTTCACAAAATTAGACAAGTAAAATCAGAGGGGAATGGCTGCCATGGCAGCTCTTCTCATGGGAAAATTATTACGTCCGCTGTCCAGATTCGTCCAGACATCAATCCAGACGCAGCACGTCACCCAAATACATCCAAATACACCGGGCCCTGATGTATTTGGGTGACATGGTGCGTCTGATGTCCGGACGTCCGGTGACCGGCGTAATAATTCGCCCTTCTCATGAGGCAGCATCTGATAGCAATAAACGTAGTACATAAATATAACTAGTACATTTTATATATCTAGACATGTGTCATAGTCTTCAATCTTTTGTTGCCATCCGATGTATGTTATTTCAAGCAGCCAAGCTAGTCTGCTTTACATGCAAAATTCAACAATTTTTTATATAATGGACTTCTCAGGTGAGACTGCAAAAGGACAACATTCACCAATTTATCATGCCACCAGTGGTTGTCAATATTTGCCATGACCAGAAAAGCCGACCCAAAAATTTCGGGTTTAGGTCAACCCGAACCCGAATAGGGTCGGGTTCGGATTAGGTATTTTGACCCGTTTGTAAAACCGGGTCGGGTTCAAGTTAACCTGAAAACACGAAATCAAAATCCGGTTTGACCGGTTTTAATTGAATTAAGAGGGTTTTAAAATATTGTTATGAAATAAGTAAATGATATTTCCAAAAAATAATAAACCATATTGCACAAACCGAATTAAGCTTGGTTTATTTTAAATTGATTAAAGTAAATCTTACCATAATTCGATTTAGGTTTAAATAAATCGAATAAAATAAAAAAATAGTAAAACATACCCAAAGCGGGTCTAGTTTGGGTCCAAAAAACTGACCCGTTTGCAAAAACAGGTCGGATTCGGGTCGGGTCGAACAATGCCGGGTCAATTCTAGGTTGGACCCGAACCCAACCCGTGACCCGAATTTGACAGCCCTGCACCACACTTTATCCAGTATATTATACCCAAAATCAAGCAAATGGATCCAAGAATACTAGCAAGTAGTATGATGAAAGAAAAATAGTTGAACTGAGGATATGAAAACTGAATAAGTTCAAAGCAACCACAAAGGAGAAAAACCAGCATTTATCAAAATTAAGCAATTCAAGGTTGAGAATTCTAAATAAAAAGTACAATACTCACTGTCTTTTAGCTTCAATATCTCGACTGAAATCTAAGTTGGGCTCACAATCCAGTACCAAAGCAGGAACCTGATCATAAACCCAGGATTAATGTCCAAATTCCCACAACACGTTAGCTGTTGAGGACATTGGTTGAGAACAATACCTTCTGAATACAGGCGTGCATATGATTACCTTCTAAGTAGAAAACCCGATCTTTTATATCCGGATGCAATGAATTGTCAATATGGAAGGGCAATTGACTAACAGAAAGTACACCAAGGTTTCCACTTTGGAAGGGAAATAGCCAGCTTTCATGTTTCTCATGCAGGTCTCTTAAATAGTCCAATGTCACACCACCCTCCTCTTCCCTTTTTCGCAGCAACATTCTTTTGTGGCAAGTATCAGGGCTAGCTCTCAAATAAATGAAACCATCAGGGATTAGTCCTGGCAGGCATGAGACAACAGGATCAAACCATGAATCATAGATGCTTATCTCCATCTCATTCATCCAATTTGCTTCATGAACAGATCGAACAAATACCTGCAAATAAAGAATTAACTTGACAGCTAAAAAGGCAGTTAATCATAAAAATATACTCACATTAATTATGTAGGAAATAGGACTGCAAACGAACCGAACCGAGCCGAGCTATGGCCTTTTCCTGTTCGAGTTCGGGCTCGTTTGTCAGAATCAAGCTCAAGCTTGGCTCGAAGCTCGTCGAGCTTCTTGGACACTTGTTCCAGCTCGAGCTCGTTTAAAAAAAGCACATCCGAACTCGGTTCGAGTTCGTATTCAAACTCTTTTGTCAAACTGCTTGTAAAGCAGCTCGTTTAACCAATCGAGCAGCTCGTTTTACATCCGCCCTTAAAACCCACCTGACGCCCCACCAGCTGCTCGCTTTTCACCAAGACGCCACATGAGTTTGCTTTTATAAAGCATATTTATTCTTCTACAGGCGATGCGGGACTAAACAGCATACTTTTTTTTTAATTTGGTGATGCCGCGGAGAAGAGAGAGAGAGAGAGCGAGCAGGAGTTTAAAAAAATGCAAAATACATAGAGAGAGAGGGTGGGAATTGAGAGAGAGAGGGCGGGAATACAAGATTTAATAAAATAAAATATATAATGGAGAGGAAAGATTTAAAAATATTAAATTAGTAAAAATAAAATGTTAAATGAGTAGACTAAATAGTATTTATTTTTAAAACTCTAATTGAGCTCTAATCAAGCTTCTTAGTCAAGGAGCTTGTTCACGAGCTTCTAAGCGAGACTATTCGTGAACATAAATGAACCAAGCAACATGTTGTTCAAGCTCGATAATTTAGCTATCGAGTATTTATCAAACGAACATGAACGAGCCCTTATCGAGCCGAGCCACGAGCAGCTCGTTGATCACTCGGTTCGTTTGCAGCCCTACCCGGAAAGAATAAAAAGGCAAAAATGACATCAGTTCAAAAAGTATACCATTCTATCACTGAAAACGCTTCTTTCCATCAGCCTTAATGGCTTGATACCACCAGAAGATTCTCTTTCCTGCATTACCCGAGTTACAAACACATAATTCTGGAAAGTGTATGCATATCTCTTTGGCTCAGAATAGAAAGCATCAAGAATATTGAAGTGATCTGGACCAATATCCTGCCATTTAGAGATGGGCTCTGGCACTATCTCAACCAAATCCCGTAGCTCAATTGTTTCATTGGCAATTCTTTGCAGAAAAGTTGTCTTTCCAACACTGATGTTTCCCTCAACACAGAATGTCAATCTTTTCTTCTGCGAAGGCTTCAAGTCAGTGTTCAGATCCTCTTGTTTTAATTCTTCATCAACACTCTCTTTTATGAAAGATGTTATACTTTCTGCATGATTTTTGTGAATGATCCCAACAGAGCTCTGCAAGAATTCAACCATTTTCTGGCTGGCTTTGCCATAATACTACAGACATGAAGGAGAAAATCAATATGATAAAGACATGAATTGCAATCAACTGTGTAATCTTTTTAGTGTATATAGTTATACTGTTATAGAACCATAAATTAACTTCATCACCATGAACGCATTCTTATATATCCTTAATAATTCAGTGGCATCATTTTAAAAAAATTCCTTTATGGCAGCATCCAAAGAGTATCCGTTAGGCCTAACAAAAAACATTAATAGGCATACAAAAGGGGAAGTGAAGATGGCTATTTCATAGTTAGTTATGATATTTGGGGGAGAAAAGCTTAAATCATCACATCAAAAATAGCAATAAAGCATATGTCAGAGTACAAGATTCTCTCATCATAATCTTGAATATTTTCTCACTTCATTAAGTTTTGTCTCAGTATCAAAACAAGTTAACAAATTCCTGGAAAGGGCCACTATACAACTCAATAAACAACTAAAACTGAAGCTCACCTCAATAAGACTAACATGACCCAAAAAGAATCTTGGCTATTCCATTAAACCATAAATATTCAATATTGCATCTCAAAAAGATGAAAAATGCAGTGCTTCATTCTTCAGATTTCCAGTTCAAGACATATAAAATCATGCAAATACATAGTTATGAACTCAACTCTCTACACTCTTAAGCACTTAAGCAAATGCATAATTCTCAAGTCCAGTGCTTCCAACCTTACAAGGTAAACTAACAACTCAATCCTTGTTGAAATTCTAGCTTAATCGAACTTCATCAGGTCCAATCGAGCTTAATTGAACTTCGTCGGATCCAATTTGACTTGATTCGAGTTGACTCGAACTCAGATTGGGCTCGACGAGGCTCAATTAAATCAATCGTTCACGTCCGCTGGTACATGCGTGAAAAACGAGGTCAACACTTATTCATATGTTTCATTAAAAAAAACAACTTAATTCGGTGAAATGAAAGTAAATACCCATGGTAAATCAGAAAAAGCTTGCAATAATATCGGATGTACAGCTAGGATGTTGGATCCATAAACAAGTAAAGCCAGCACATTTACTAATTTAGAAGTCAATTAATCTTTTTTACAATTTCAGCAAAATGGAAACTCAAGAACCCAGTATCAAGCATAAAGACCATCATGTGAAACAAACTTAAATTAAATGTCATGCAAACACTAAAACAGAACCATCAAACAAACCAGTCCCTAAATCCTCTTCATCAATACCACATTTGTTCTGAAAAAAAGAGCTAATTTCATCAACAATTTGAAGCAAATGGAGAAACAAAGAGCTCACACCTTGTCCTTATAAAACTGTTTAAGCTCATCAACACCACGAAATCCCTTATCCACCAGCTTCCTCAAATTCCTTGGACCAACCCCCGGAATGCTCAAAAGGTCCACGCTAGCAATCAACGTGTCTCCGGAGCTCCCACTCCTCTGCCTCCTTTGTGGCTGTACAGCCCTGCTACTCCTCTCGTTTGCCTCTTCGCTAACTTTCTCTGTACACTTCAAATCCTCCTCCGCATCTTCCGTGCTCCCTTTCTTCTCCCGACCCCTTAAACCCTCAGGATTTCTAAATCCCCTCCCCGCACTTCCAGCAAAAACCCCAGACGAGCACGGTTCACGAGCCTGCCTGAGCAGCGGGGACCATACGCGCCGGAGGAGGCGACTGCTGCCAACGTCGAGGAAGAAGCGGCAGTTGAAGGAAGGCCGAAGCCAGACACTTCCTTGACGGCCGTAGCCGGTGGTGGAAGCAGAGGGGTGGCGGAGGTGGAGAGCGGCGGTCATTGGAAGTTCAGGATGAGGAATGGAGAAGGAAAGGCGGCTGCTTTCGCGCAAGAGCTTTTGCATGGTAGCTTCCGGTGACCGTGTTGCAGGTGGTCATGAAGAAGAAAGAGTGAGCAGTATGATGGACAGGTATGGCAGGGCTTAAGGGTTTTAGGTTAGGGTTTCGCTGAGAGTTCTATGGGTTTTGAGAAGGGGGAGAACGAGTGTCAGGGTTTATTATGTCACGGAGAAGATATGCTTCCGCGAATATAGCGTTCATTTTTTTATTAATTTTGATTATTTCTTTTTTATTTTACTTCCACCTTTGAGAATATAACATCTTTGCCAATTTTATTTAGACTTATATTACATACATATATGAGTGATATGTATGTAAATTTCTCTTTTATGATAGATTTACATACATACCACCTTATAATACTTTATTTATATATTTAACACATAAAACTTTAATATTACATACATACCATTCTTAGTTCATTTTCATATCAAATATGAGTGATAAAAATAGAATATATGAGTGATTGGAAGAAAATATGAGTGGCATATTTGATATTAAAATAATATGGAGTGGTATGTATGTAATATTAAAATTTTAGGTGTTAGATATGTAAATAGGTTGGTATAAAGTGATATGTATGTAAATTTCTCTTTTATTTATTATTAGACTTAACTTTTTTTTATAATGACATATATAATTTACTTATATAAATAAATTTTAGGATATGCCTAAATCCCCTTGAATTTCTACATTTATGAAATAGTAATAATAATAATAAAATTCATAATTAATAAACAATGAATTATAAACAACTTGGTGAATGAGCAATTTATAAAATGAATTAATTAACATTAATTACTACACACTATAGTTAAAAATATATTATTTTTTATATTAGATTTGAAAAATATTATGTGTGTTGATTTGTTATAATATCAAATAATAATAATAATAATAATGTCACACAACACTACATTTGGATATTTGACTAATATATCTAATGCTACAACACGCACTAATTTTAGTACAAACTAAATAACAAAACTACATATTATTTCTCCTTTAGATAGAACAAAAAGGAAGGTATATTACTAAGTATTAGAAAAGTAAACAATCAATAAAAAATATCAAGACTTATGCTCAAGATAGTCCTTAACCTAGATATAGAGGGTGATGCTAATAATCTCTTATTTAAACGAATTGCTAATAGAACCAAGATATGCCTTCCCCATGTTGTTATTACTTCTATCATCTCTCATACTCTTAAGTTACATGGGTATCCCATTTAAGTGCAAGATGAGAAAAGTGCAGCATTAAAACATCCTAATGATATTGATAATTGTTGTGTGCTTGGGGAAGATTAGGCACTAAGAATTCTTCTTTTTTTAATATCATTGATGTCCACCACCTTTCTTTACTCAATAATGATGATGTGAAAGGAGTAATGATCAAAGAAAGAAGTGAGAATGTGATTGGGTTGATTTGGATAGAAAAGATTGTATTTTAGTTCTAAGCTACATATAATGACATGTCCTAATGTTAGGTTAGTTAATTGCTTGATTTTTGGATTACAAATTAATATGAGATTTTGGCTTCCAAAATAAGCAAGGTAGGTTCCTAAGAGATTTTAAGTCCACTTTATTATATGTCCAAGGTTTAATGAAGTATGAGTTAAATCAATTAGGGATTGAAAATCTTATAAGTCACTTTGATAACGTTGGATCAACCATGGGTAAACAATAATTTAGATAATAGGCCATGTCAACCTTGACATATAATTAAAGTTTTATGAACTCTAAGTCAAGTCAATTAAAGACCTAGGGCCACCTTAGTCACTTATGATCTCTATAATTAAGTCATATGAGCATGTTCAAATTTAACCTAATTTGTATTAGGTTCACTTATTCCATAAAATTAATATTGACTATAATAAGTCAATTAAAAATGAAGTCCTCTTAAATTCACTATATATGAATTTGAATAACCATTTAAGAGCTAATAGGTTTATTAAAGCTTATACATATATATAGGTTTATTAAAGCTTATACATATATATAGGTTTATTTTAGTTTGATAATATCAGTTTAAGTTAAGCTAGGTTCAAAGGGACTTTCATTATTTCCATATGCACTAAAAACTTAGGCTTAGTATATGGTGGCCTTAGATGGGTCTATTAGTGTAATGACTTAAAATCAATTGAAAGAATTACTTCTATCTTTTATTTTAGTCATTTAACTAAAGCTTAACAATTTCATATAAACAATAGAAAGAAACATAACTTGTATTTCATCAATAAATATAGTTATTATAAGCCCAAATTGTCATGTATATGACAGTCATGTTACAAAAGGCTAGCTACATCACTATAAATACATCATGACTATAAAATAAAATATAAGTGCTAAAAGGAAATTACACATGCTGTATGGAGCATCATATCACATAATTCTTACCCTTTCTTGTAAATATGGAAAAACCACATAATGAGCATATAACTCAGCAAGTAATCAAAATCTTACAAATGAAATCAATGCAATGTGAAAGAGAATGATATGCTACAGTAAATCATATACCAAAATTTATACATCAATGTATGTTATATATAATGGTTATATGTATCAATAATCATTCTAAAACATTTCACATCTCGATTCATCTGTTTATTCACTCTTATTAATCATTCAATCATATATGCCTATCAATTATAATCGCATATGAGTAACAATATACAATATCAAGCTGAATCAATACCAGTAATCAGTGATCAATAATCATCAAAAATTCAAATGATGTTATCTTGTTCATGCACTAATAACTCCTAATTAGTTGCCTCATATAACTCCTAATAAGTATACTCCTTATAACTCCTCTTAAAACAAGTGGACCAGTCTCCTCATCCCATTATAACTCTAAATTAGTCTTCACTTTTCAATCTTTAAATTTAATTCATATTTAACATAAATTTAGTCACATATAAACTTATAAATTTAATAACAAATATTATTAATTTATATTATATATTAGATATAATTTATATGTATAGATTATGTAGTAAATTCACATTATAAATTAACATTTATAAATTATTCATGTTACATTATTTATTAAAAAAATAAATTAAAATTTAGTTTTTTTAGTGTATAAATAAATAAATAAATTGTTATTAACTAAATAAATAAATATTATTTACCTTATAAAATTTTATTACCTTATAAAGCATATTTATTCTTCTACAAGCGATGTGGGACTAAACCGCATATATTTTTTTTAATTTGGTGATGCCATGGAGGAGAGAGAGAGAGAGCAAGCAGGAGTTTAAAAAATGCAAAATATATAGAGAGAGGGCGGGAATTGAGAGAGAGAGGGCAAGAATACAAGATTTAATAAAATAAAATATATAATGGAGAGGAAAATTTTAAAAATATTAAATTAGTAAAAATAAAAATATTAAAGTAGTAGACTAAATAGTATTTATTTTTAAAACTCTAATTGAGCTCTAATCGAGCTTCTTAGTCGAGGTGTTTGTTCACGAGCTTCTAAGCGAGACTATTCGTGAACATAAATGAACTGAACAACGCGCTGTTCAAGCTCGTTCATTTAGCTATCGAGTATTTATCAAACGAACATGAATGAGCCCTTATCGAGCCGAGCCATGAGCAGCTCGTCGAACACTCGGTTCGCTTGCAGCCCTAGTTGGAAAGAATAAAAAGGCAAAAATGGCATCAGTTCAAAAAGTATACCATTCTATCACTGAAAACGCTTCTTTCCATCAGCCTTAGTGGCTTGATACCACCAGAAGATTCTCTTTCCTGCATTACCCGAGTTACAAACACATAGTTCTGGAAAGTGTATGCATATCTCTTTGGCTCAGAATAGAAAGCATCAAGAATATTGAAGTGATCTGGACCAATATCCTGCCATTTAGAGATGGGCTCTGGCACTATCTCAACCAGATCCCGTAGCTCAATTGTTTCATTGGCAATTCTTTGCAGAAAAGTTGTCTTTCCAACACTGATGTTTCCCTCAACACAGAATGTCAATCTTTTCTTCTGCGAAGGCTTCAGGTCAGTGTTCAGATCCTCTTGTTTTAATTCTTCATCAACACTCTCTTTTATGAAAGATGTTATACTTTCTGCATGATTTTTGTGAATGATCCCAACAGAGCTCTGCAAGAATTCAACCATTTTCTGGCTGGCTTTGCCATAATACTACAGACATGAAGGAGAAAATCAATATGTTAAAGACATGAATTGCAATCAACTTTGTAATCTTTTTAGTGTATACAATTATAGAACCATAAATTAACTTCATCACCATGAACGCATTCTTATATATCCTTAACAATTCAGTGGCATCATTTTAAAAAAATTCCTTTATGGCAGCATCCAAAGAGTATCCGTTAGGCCTAACAAAAAACATTAATAGGCATACAAAAGGGGAAGTGAAGATGGCTATTTCATAGTTAGTTATGATATTTGGGGGAGAAAAGCTTAAATCATCACATCAAAAATAGCTATAAAGCATATGTCAGAGTACAAGATTCTCTCATCATAATCTTGAATATTTTCTCACTTCATTAAGTTTTGTCTCAGTATCAAAACAAGTTGACAAATTCCTGGAAAGGGCAACTATACAACTCAATAAACAACTAAAACTGTAGCTCACCTCAATAAGACTAACATGACCCAAAAAGAATCTTGGCTATTCCATTAAACCATAAATATTCAATATTGCATCTCAAAAAGATGAAAAATGCAGTGATTCATTCTTCAGATTTCCAGTTCAAGACATCTAAAATCATGCAAATACATAGTTATGAACTCAACTCTCTACACTCTTAAGCACTTAAACAAATGCATAATTCTCAAGTCCAGTGTTTCCAACCTTACACGGTAAACTAACAACTCAATCCTTGTTACAATTCTAGCTTAATTGATCTTCATCGGATCCAATCGAGCTTAATTGAACTTCGTCGGATCCAATTTGACTTGATTTGAGTCAACTTGAACTCAGATTGGGCTCGACGAGGCTCAATTAAATCAATCGATCACGCCCACGAGTACATGCATGAAAAACAAGGTCAACACTTATTCATATGTTTCATTAAAAACCCAACTTAATTTGGTGAAATGAAAGTAAATACGAATGGTAAATCAGAAAAAGCTTGCAATAAACTCAAGAACCCAGTATCAAGCATAAAGAACATCATGTGAAACAAACTTAAATTAAATGTCATGCAAACACTAAAACAGAACCATCAAACTAACCAGTCCCTAAATCCCCTCCATCAATACCACATTTGTTCCAAAGAGGTAATTTCATCAACAATTTGAAACAAATGGGGAAACAAAGAGCTCACACCTTGTCCTTATAAAACTGTTTAAGCTCATCAACACCACGAAATCCCTTATCCACCAGCTTCCTCAAATTCCTTGGACCAACCCCCGGGATGCTCAAAAGGTCCACGCTAGCAACCAACGTGTCTCCGGAGCTCCCACTCCTCTGCCTCCTTTGTGGCTGTACAGCCCTGCTACTCCTCTCGTTTGCCTCTTCGCTAATTTTCTCTGTACACTTCAAATCCTCCTCCGCATCTTCCGTGCTCCCTTTATTCTCCCGACCCCTTAAACCCTCCGGATTTCTAAATCCCCTCCCCGCACTTCCAGCAAAAACCCCTGACGAGCACGGTTCACGAGCCTGCCTGAGCAGCGGGGACCATACGCGCCGGAGGAGGCGACTGCTGCCAACGTCGAGGAAGAAGCGGCAGTTGAAGGAAGGCCGAAGCCAGACACTTCCTTGACGGCCGCGCGTAGCCGGCAGTGGAAGCAGAGGGGTGGCGGAGGTGGAGAGCGGCGGTCATTGGGAGTTCAGGATGAGGAATGGAGAAGGAAAGGCGGCTGCTTTCGCGCAAGAGCTTTTGCATGGTAGCTTCCGGTGACCGTGTTGCAGGTGGTCATGAAGAAGAAAGAGTGAGCAGTATGATGGACAGGTATGGCAGGGCTTAAGGGTTTTAGGTTAGGGTTTCGCTGAGAGTTCTATGGGTTTTGAGAAGGGGGAGAACGAGTGTCAGGGTTTATTATGTCACGGAGAAGATATGCTTCCGCGAATATAGCGTTCATTTTTTTATTAATTTTGATTATTTCTTTTTTATTTTACTTCCACCTTTGAGAATATAACATCTTTGCCAATTTTATTTAGACTTATATTACATACATATATGAGTGATATGTATGTAAATTTCTCTTTTATGAGAGATTTACATACATACCACCTTATAATACTTTATTTACATATTTAACACATAAAACTTTAATATTACATACATACCATTCTTAGTTCATTTTCATATCAAATATGAGTGATAAAAATGAAATATATGAGTGATTGGAAGAAAATATGAGTGGCATATTTGATATTAAAATAATATGGAGTGGTATGTATGTAATATTAAAATTTTAGGTGTTAGATATGTAAATAGGATGGTATAAAGTGATATGTATGTAAATTTCTCTTTTATTTATTATTAGACTTAACTTTTTTTTATAATGACATATATAATTTACTTATATAAATAAATTTTAGGATATGCCTAAATCCCCTTGAATTTCTACATTTATGAAATAGTAATAATAATAATAAAATTCATAATTAATAAACAATGAATTATAAACAACTTGGTGAATGAGCAATTTATAAAATGAATTAATTAACATTGATTACTACACACTATAGTTAAAAATATATTATTTTTTATATTAGATTTGAAAAATATTATGTTTGTTGATTTGTTATAATATCAAATAATAATAATAATAATAATGTCACACAACACTACATTTGGATATTTGACTAATATATCTAATGCTACAACACGCACTAATTTTAGTACAAACTAAATAACAAAACTACATATTATTTCTCCTTTTGATAGAACAAAAAGGAAGGTATATTACTAAGTATTAGAAAAGTAAACAATCAATAAAAAATATCAAGACTTATGCTCAAGATAGTCCTTAACCTAGATATAGAGGGTGATGCTAATAATCTCTTATTTAAACGAATTGCTAATAGAACCAAGATATGCCTTCCCCATGTTGTTATTACTTCTATCATCTCTCATACTCTTAAGTTACATGGGTATCCCATTTAAGTGCAAGATGAGAAAAGTGCAGCATTAAAACATCCTAATGATATTGATAATTGTTGTGTGCTTGGGGAAGATTAGGCACTAAGAATTCTTCTTTTTTTAATATCATTGATGTCCACCACCTTTCTTTACTCAATAATGATGATGTGAAAGGAGTAATGATCAAAGAAAGAAGTGAGAATGTGATTGGGTTGATTTGGATAGAAAAGATTGTATTTTAGTTCTAAGCTACATATAATGACATGTCCTAATGTTAGGTTAGTTAATTGCTTGATTTTTGGATTACAAATTAATATGAGATTTTGGCTTCCAAAATAAGCAAGGTAGGTTCCTAAGAGATTTTAAGTCCACTTTATTATATGTCCAAGGTTTAATGAAGTATGAGTTAAATCAATTAGGGATTGAAAATCTTATAAGTCACTTTGATAACGTTGGATCAACCATGGGTAAACAATAATTTAGATAATAGGCCATGTCAACCTTGACATATAATTAAAGTTTTATGAACTCTAAGTCAAGTCAATTAAAGACCTAGGGCCACCTTAGTCACTTATGATCTCTATAATTAAGTCATATGAGCATGTTCAAATTTAACCTAATTTGTATTAGGTTCACTTATTCCATAAAATTAATATTGACTATAATAAGTCAATTAAAAATGAAGTCCTCTTAAATTCACTATATATGAATTTGAATAACCATTTAAGAGCTAATAGGTTTATTAAAGCTTATACATATATATAGGTTTATTAAAGCTTATACATATATATAGGTTTATTTTAGTTTGATAATATCAGTTTAAGTTAAGCTAGGTTCAAAGGGACTTTCATTATTTCCATATGCACTAAAAACTTAGGCTTAGTATATGGTGGCCTTAGATGGGTCTATTAGTGTAATGACTTAAAATCAATTGAAAGAATTACTTCTATCTTTTATTTTAGTCATTTAACTAAAGCTTAACAATTTCATATAAACAATAGAAAGAAACATAACTTGTATTTCATCAATAAATATAGTTATTATAAGCCCAAATTGTCATGTATATGACAGTCATGTTACAAAAGGCTAGCTACATCACTATAAATACATCATGACTATAAAATAAAATATAAGTGCTAAAAGGAAATTACACATGCTGTATGGAGCATCATATCACATAATTCTTACCCTTTCTTGTAAATATGGAAAAACCACATAATGAGCATATAACTCAGCAAGTAATCAAAATCTTACAAATGAAATCAATGCAATGTGAAAGAGAATGATATGCTACAGTAAATCATATACCAAAATTTATACATCAATGTATGTTATATATAATGGTTATATGTATCAATAATCATTCTAAAACATTTCACATCTCGATTCATCTGTTTATTCACTCTTATTAATCATTCAATCATATATGCCTATCAATTATAATCGCATATGAGTAACAATATACAATATCAAGCTGAATCAATACCAGTAATCAGTGATCAATAATCATCAAAAATTCAAATGATGTTATCTTGTTCATGCACTAATAACTCCTAATTAGTTGCCTCATATAACTCCTAATAAGTATACTCCTTATAACTCCTCTTAAAACAAGTGGACCAGTCTCCTCATCCCATTATAACTCTAAATTAGTCTTCACTTTTCAATCTTTAAATTTAATTCATATTTAACATAAATTTAGTCACATATAAACTTATAAATTTAATAACAAATATTATTAATTTATATTATATATTAGATATAATTTATATGTATAGATTATGTAGTAAATTCACATTATAAATTAACATTTATAAATTATTCATGTTACATTATTTATTAAAAAAATAAATTAAAATTTAGTTTTTTTAGTGTATAAATAAATAAATAAATTGTTATTAACTAAATAAATAAATATTATTTACCTTATAAAATTTTATTAAAAAATCTATTTAAAAATATGTAATGTATGCAGTAACTTCAAGAGCTTCAATTTATTTAGTCCCACATCACTTAGGAACTTACTCTTGGTATTATTTATTTATTTTTTTTGTTCATATATGATAGAAACTCACAAGAAATAATGCAGCCATGTGAAACATTTGGTTGGAATTTTACTAGCAAGAATTTAATGGTTATTAAGAAATTAAAGTAAATTAAATTTACAATTAAGTTTATGCTAATATTTTATTTTTAAAAATATTAATTAAATTATTAATTATTTAAATTACTCATTAAACCGGCCGGTTCAATGGAAACCGGGATTGGTACATAGGTTTATCGATTGAGCTGGGGGTTTTGGTCAGTTCACTCCGGTTCAATGTAAAAGCAGGTTTTATAATAAACTGGGCCAACCATATGACTAGTTCACGTTAAATTAATCAATTCGATCGATCTGGTTCAATTTTTAAAATTTGGATAATTGTAGATTAATAAATTTATTTGTAATTTTATCATTTTATTTGTGCCTCAATATGTAATATATAAATTACCTTAAAACTTTTTTTTGCCAATATTACATTTAGAAACACAAATGCAATTATCAAATTTAAGAGTGTAAAAGAAATAATTTTATTATTTTGAGTTAAATTATGCTAACTCTCTATATTATTGTATTTGCTCATTTTATAAGACTAGGAAAATTGCACGTGCATGAACCAAGTGCACGTGAATTAAATTGTAAAAAAAAAAAATCTTACAAAAATAGAAAATCTTTTATTTATATGAATTAATAATAGAAGCTTGAGATGCATAAATTTATTTCATAGTTCGGTCACACAAATTTGGGGATAACAAAATTATAAGAACATGACATATAACAAGTAAATTAATTAAAATTATCATAATATATTTTCTTTCTGATCTTAATCTTCAACTATCTCACCCTCAATTTTTCATCAAGTAATGTATGAGTCAAAATAATAATAAATATTTAGAATTAAATAATTAATAACTATAATTATGAGATTAAGTGATAATTCTATCTCATTTATTTATTATATATTAAGAGGCAAATCCAAAATTTAGGTTTAGGAATAATTTTAAAATATTTTAATATTTAGGTGTTGTATAAATAAATATCAAAATTAGGATGTGAGACATATAAAAATTTTGATAAGTTAGAAATTTATGTTGGCATTGTCACCCGATTCGTTTTCCAACATGAATGATTTCTCCTTCTACGATCATCCACTAAAGAGGAAATATCGAAAAAATAGAAAAGAATATATCAATAATCTCACATATAGTCGGGATGTAAATTCAAAGCTTTATTATTATTATTATTATTATTATTATTATTATTATTATTATTATTATTATTATATATTTTTTACTTATTTTTTATAATGGTTATAGAACATACTTGAACATCTCCTAACTTGATTATTCCCTTAGAACCATCAAAATATTCATGGGTGATGTATCCCTGAATTTTAGTAGACATTAGAAAAAGAGCATTAGCTTTCTTTTGAGAAAGGAGAAACCTCAATAATGGTAGTAATGTGCATTACATCTAGCCCTCAAGTCATAATCTTGATTACTACATGTAGATAAAAAAAAAAGATAAATATATTTTTTTTTGTGAGATGTTAGAAACTTTCTCCAAATGAAATCAGTAGTAGAAGAAATGAAATATTTGTTTAGTAAAATCTTGATTACTTGCTAACCTCTGTAATGGTGAAAAATGGAATGAGCAGGAGGAGCAACTATTAATAATTTCAGAGAGAAATCATATTAGAAAATAGATAAAACAAATAAAAAAAACAGGAGAAAGAGAAGAAACTTGCCAGTTGCATAATCCGACATTAGGAAAGGACTAACTTTTATGCTTGTTGCGTCTTGGAATATTCACGGCGATAGCGAAATATAAATTTTAACGTCTTAGCTTTGTACGAAAATCCAACACATAATCATATAAAAAGATAAGGTGTAACATTCATAAGAGCACCAAGATTTTTACGTGGATAATCTTGAAAAGGTGAAAAATCAAGGGGTCTGGCCTAGTTTGAATGAATCCACTATTATTGGCAATCGAGTACAAATGAGATCCTTCATTGGGAGAAGGCCTTAGCTTGATGTAATAAATATACATCATATAGTGTGTGTTACATGATGAGACTTAAAAGAATCACTATTGATACATCTATTTGGTCGATAGAACCATATTTGGTGGGAGACGAAGGTCGAAAATATCGTAGTCTGGTGACGGTGGTCGGAGGGACTGTAGTCGGCGGACGATAGTGGTTAGAAAATATCGTTGTCTGGTGACAAAGGTCGGAAGGATCGTAGTCGGCGAACGATAGTGGCCAAAAAGATCATTTTCTGGCAACGGATGTTGGAATAACAGAAAGACTGTTGTAAGAAGAAGGATATCGGAAGGACCAAAGTCAGTAGGCGATAGAGGTCAAAAGTTTGACGATAGTCAGAAGTTCGGTGTTTGGTATAATATGAGAGAATATGAATGGTGCACGTAGTAATCCCCAAGGGTTACGATAGAATGCATGAACAAGATTTTGTCATTTTTATTTTATGGTTGAGATTTAGTTTAGGAAGAGTTGGGAAAACGAATAGCAGAGTAATAAGTATTTAATTAATATGAAGGAATACTAAGAAGTATTAGAGAATTTAAATGTTTTATTCTTTTATTTAGGGGATACGAAGAGCAGAATACAAACAGATATTTAAATAAAGGAAGACTAAGAAGCTTTAAAGAATTTAAATGATTTCTTCATTTATTTGCTTAAATGAAATTTTGCTCATGTGAAAAGTAATAATATATTAATTATTTTTAAAATTATCAATTATTCATGATAATATAATAAAATCAAAGGCTGGGATTTGTTTGAATAATAAAAATGAAAGGCTAATATTTTGTTTGGGAGTAAAACTCAAATGGCTTTTATAATAATAGTATAGATGTAAATATTTTTTAATAAAATAATTAATTAAAACTTATGCTTTAATTTTTTATCAGTTATTAAAATTATGAATTTTTAATGGTTATTATTGAATGAATATTAATTAATGAATTATGTTATTAATTGCTCCAATAAGTACAAATTAAAAATTAATGCAAACAAATATATTAATTAATTATATTTAAATATAGAAATAAATACAATTAAAACCTTTGGCATTCAAATAATTAGCTTTTACTTAAATATAATTAAAACATCATGCATTTAATTAAATAAAGTTAAAAAATAAAATTAAAGTGCTAATAAAATGAATGATTTGGATTCATCTATGATAAATAAAATAAAAGGATGAGATTGTTTTTGGGAGGAATCCCAAGCCAGTCTTATATAGTAGTATAATATAGATAGTATAGATGCCAACAAAATTACTATTCTCAAAATATTAGCTCATTTCGAATTATATTTGTGATTATTAAAATATTAATTGTAACCTTAAGCTCATAGGGTTAATACCATTAATGATGAGGTAGATCATTTGAATAATATTATATTTTCTTATTCTTTTGCTAAAATCTTCAAAGAGAAGATAATTTGAGAACTAAATACACCAAAATATCTCCTCCATTGAATAATAATAATAATAATATAATTTACTTGTAAAATAGAAAAATAAATTATATTAATATTTAAAAATAATAATTAAATAAGTTATAAAAAATATTTAAAATTATTTTTGAATGTAAGGCCTTCTCCAGTCGTTCGGCAAACAGGCGAATGGAGAGCCTCAGACGTGCCAACCGAACTCCATTTTTGCCGGCATTCAGTCGCTGATGAACAGTGCGACGCCAATATTAGCGTCACACTGTTCACTTTCGCCATTTCTTTCTCTAGTCTGAGAAAGGCGCGAAAGAAACGACGATGATTTTGGAGCAAAATGGCGTTACACTTGAGATGAATCACGACATTTTTTGATTTTACTGCATTCTGCAGTGAAAAATGAGAGTTTCGGTTGGAGATGCCCTGAACAATGCAGTTGTGATGACATGAAACGAATTATTGAGACAGGTATAATTCGGGTTAGTTTGGGTCGGGCTCACGTGTCTGACTCGGTAAACTCTCCCGTAAAAGCCACAACACAGCATAAACCTGTCCGTAACCGAAAGCAATGGACATAGCAAGAAGCCAAGGCCATGGGATTGGGCAATGGCGAGTGGAAGGAAAGATCGATTCATGGCGATTTTTCCTTCTCTTAATGGATCCGGATCTCGTGGGCTCTTACTTGTGCTCGACGGTTTCCTCTTTTTTCTCACCCTCGTTCCGCATGACAACCCCATCGCCTTCCGGCGCGCCTTTTTCGAAACCCTAGCCACAATTCCACACGTTCGAAGGCGGAAAGAGCAGGGAGAGAGGCTACCACCGTGGCAGCGATGGAGTCTTACGAGGATCGGTCGAGGTTGGATCCTAAGGCGAGGAGTCCCACCGTTCGGTGGGTCAAGGAGTGGTGCGTGCTCTTCCTGGCCCCCTCGTCTATCTGTTCGTTCTATTTTTCGTTGGAGTTTCGGGTTTAAAGTGTTTACTTTGGTGTTTAGGGTTCCGCAGGATGTGGTTGCTACCGGCGGGAAGTGCTACTTACTCAAATGGGTTACAGGTGTGCCGAGAAGTTTCTGTTATTTCCTGTGAATGAAAAAAATAAGTTTTTTTTTTCAGATTTTATGTTATGCTTCTGAGAAGCAATTCAAGTTTTTTTTTGGGCAACTCATGTTTATCCTGATGATCTTTTGTATACTATAAGTTTAGTTTGCTGTTATTATTCTCCCTTTTTTTTAATGGGGTTAATGATGGAATAGAAAGTTATCCGGAGACTGAAGATTACCTTGATTCTTCTCCTATCAGCTATCTTTTAGAAACACTATGGCTGACACTTTTTGTGGGCTGTCTTTGTTGTAGCGAGCGTAAATTAAGTTACTTCTGATGGTGAAAGCTCCAAAATTTTCTTAAATGGTACTGCTACTTTGTTTTGTTTGATATTGAAGTCACTTCTTGTATGATCCCGTTCATTAGCAGTATTTTGTCGGGAGTGCTATTTGGGTTGAGATGATTTTAGGGTTTGGTAGGTTTTAATTTGTTAGCTTAGCCAAAAACACCTCTTTTTATTCCTGGGCTGGAATTCTGAATTCTACTTGGCTAGCCTGCCATATTAGGATTATTCTATGATTGAGTAATTAGGATTAGTGTAAATTTTTTTTCAGTTGGTTATACAATTTATTCGTGTTGAATAGTGAGAATGAAAAATGTTGATTTATGAACTGATATTAATAAACCTCAGGATTAGTGTCTTTACTTGTGTTAGTATAAGTGATCTTTTTAGAGGAAGGCACCATTCTGTAAGGAATAACATCATAAATAAAATCTCAATGGCTTATTTTCATAAATTAAAATGTGGAATGCTACTACACATTTGAATCAAAATGCAACATCTATTGATGACGAATAGGCATTAACTGCAATGAAGAAACAATAGCCATGCTAGAAAGAGGCATGTGTTGCCTACTTTCTATGAGGCAGGAATCAACTCTTTTTAAAGGTGCATCTAAGAAAGACAGTCAATCTAGAAAGAGGCATGCATGATTACTATCCATGAGGCAGGCAACAACTATTTTTAAGGTGATGAGAGTAAGCCTAGATATTAAAATATATTTTTGTTTCCTTAGAAAGGGGTTTAGGCATAAATTTTTTAAATAGTTTCATTCATAAACTATAAATGTAAGAATTGTTCCCAAAATATTAATTAATAACCATGCCAAATTACCAATTAATAAACAACAAATCTGTCATAATACTTATTCTAAAAATAAAGCAAATGATACCATAATTCATCAAGGATATCAGAGTAGGTCAAATAGCAAGAAATTGATAT
Source organism: Dendrobium nobile (assembly GCA_022539455.1). Classification (NCBI taxonomy): domain Eukaryota; kingdom Viridiplantae; phylum Streptophyta; class Magnoliopsida; order Asparagales; family Orchidaceae; genus Dendrobium; species Dendrobium nobile. Next base: position 18,319,963 of record CM039727.1, read on the forward strand.
TATATAATAAATGGAAAATTATTATTAACTATGCTTCATGCAACAATTAAACAACAACAACAACAACAACATCAAGCCTACGTGGGGTCGGCTACATGAATCCTTTTTCTCCATTGTGTCATATTAAAGGTCAAATTCTCGTTTAAATTTAATAAAGAAAGATCATTCCTAATATTTCTAACCAAGTCTTTTTAGGTCTGCCTCTACCTTTCTTAACATAAGTCAAATCTAATACCTCTACTCTACTAACTGGGTCATTGGAAGGCCGCCGTTTTATGTGACCAAACCATCTAAGGTGACTCTCTCTAATCTTATCTTCTACTGGAGCTACTCCAACCTTTTCACATATATGCTCATTTCGTATCCTATCTCTAAGGGTAAAGCCACTCATCCACCCGAGCATCCTCATCTCTGCCACACTTAACTTAGTATTATGCTTCTCTTTTAATGGCCAACATTCAACACCATAAAGCATTGCAAGCCTCACTACCATCTTATAGAATTTTCCCTTAAGTTTAAGGGGTACTTTTCTATCACACAACAAGCCCGATGCATTCCTCCACTTCAACCATCCAACTTGAATTCTACTGATAAAATCTCCATTAATTTCACCATCACTCTGAACAATAGTTCCAAGATATTTAAAACGTGTACTCTTATTAATAACTTGATCGCCCAAAGTCACAATCCCCTCACTAGGTCTATTACTACTAAAATTACACTTATATATTCCGTTTTAGATCTACTCAAGCGAAAATCTTTAGTCTCTAATGTTGACCTCCATAATTCAAGTTTACTTTCAGCTCCCTCTCTAGTCTTATCAACAAGAAGAATATCATCAGCAAAAAGCATACACCAAGGTACATCCTCTTGCAAATGTCTAGTGAGAACATCCATGACTAAAGCAAAAAGATATGGGCTTAAGGCTGATCCTTGATGTAACCCAACCGAAATAGGGAAATACTTGGTCAAACCACCTTGTGTTTGAACACAAGTAATAGCTCTTGCATACATATCTTTAATGATTTGAATAAGCATTATTAGCTCCTTTCTTTTCAAGAACTCTCCATAGCACTTCTCTTGGAACTTTATCATATGCTTTTTCTAAATCAATAAAAATCATATGTAAATCCTCCTTATTTTCTCTATATTTTTCCATCAAACCTCTTAATAAATGTATGGCTTCCATAGTCAACCTACCCGGCATGAATCCAAATTGATTTTGAGAAACATTAGTATCACGCCGCAACCTATGCTCCATAACTCGCTCCCATAGTTTTAAAGTATGACCCATTAATTTAATTCCTCTATAATTCGCACAATCTTGTACATCACCTTTATTCTTAAAAATAGGAATTAACACGCTCATTCTCCAGTCATCTGGCATCTTTTTAGTCTTCAAAATAGTATTAAAAAGTTTAGTAAGCCAAGAAATTCCTTCATCTCCTAAGTAGTCCACACCTTTATTGGAATATCATCAGGTCCAACAACTTTTCCATCCTTCATTTTCTTTAAAGCCTCTCTAACTTCGGTTTTACTTATACGCCAATAAAAACATACATCTTTATTTTCATTTAGGGTGCTAAGGTCACTATAGTCAATTTTATTTTCACAATTTTCATTAAAAAGTTAAGCAAAATATCTCATCCACCTTCATGCAACAATTAAAGAAGTTAATAATTATAACATGGGAAAGAGGGCGAAGATAGGATATATGAGAAGATAAAATAGAATAAGGACAAGTTTGATGCCCGCCTTTATGATGACAGTGGAAAAAAAGTGAAGATGAAATTTGCTCAAGTTGAAGAAATGAGGAAAATGATTAAAGAAAATTGAGTACAAAGTTTTTATAATGTAATACCATTATGCTTGGATCGCACATAATATGGCAAAAGAGTAACATGATTATAACATAAGCAATGATTATAACAAATTGGTAATAAAGTTACTCATATGTGAGCTTGATGCTCAAGCAATGTTGCTACTAAGCTACTTAAACCTCTTTATTCCAATCATGCCCATCCTTTTACATTTGCTTTTTATTCTAATTACTTTGTTTTGGCTAATGCTTATTTCTACTATAAAGTCTCTGCTTAATGATTGTTTTAATCCTGAGATTTTTCGGCCTGATAAATTTAAATGTATATTAATGCAGAGGACAAGTGGAACGCTTTAAGGGAGAAGACCAAGGAGCTTGAGCTACAAGAGCGAAAGCCTAAGCCAGCTACTGAGATGTTTTTCCTCTGCACATATGATGGCTGTGGAAAAACTTTCACTGATGCTGGGGCTTTAAGGAAACATACTCATATCCATGGGGAGAGACAATATGTTTGCCCTGTTGAAGGTTGTGGAAAGGTAATGATGTTTCAAGGTGTCTTGGGGGTTGTGAATTAGGACTTTGCAAACTAAGGCGATAGTCAGAATGTCTAGGGACCGATTAAGTCTAAAATTCTTGAAATCCTGGCATGACTAGTCATGACTTTGTTGTTTTTTTTTTTAATTTGGTTTTGGCTCGGTAGAATATTTTTGGAGGGATTTAAGGGAAAAGTTGTCAAGGATAAGTAGGTTGGCATTGAAGTCTGGTTCTGCACCATGTTTGGGCATTGTTAGTTATAGGTTTGGCTCAGGTAGCACTCAGCCCATAAAAATCCAATTGATGCTGCCCAGGATTACCTGGTTTTGTTTGCTTGCAGCCTAAACCAAGCTATCCTGCAGCGCTTATTCTAAACCTAGTTAACTAAGTCTTGCTTGCTATTTCTGCTGTCCAAATCAGTTGAGTGACTAGCCAAGCGCATGCATGAAACTTCTCTTTTTACCATAATGCCAAAAAGAAGCATTACATTATTTTGAAAATCAAATAGCCAGACAATTGGGAAAGCTTGATTTTAGTTCGGTTATTTTTTATCAGAACACTTTTAAAAAAAAATTATAATGCATATGCAAAGTGGTGTAGCATATATGCCCAATTTACTTTTTTAGGAGCTAGTAAAAATGTTCAGTCCCTAAGAATACATTATCAATATTCTATTAAAAAATAAAGTTAATTTAATTTAATTTTTACATTATTGTGTCTCTATGAATCACTATAATTATGAATGGCTTAATTAATAAATAGATTTGAACCATTTGAGAATGAAAATAACAAGATTGTAACAAAAAATGATTGATTTTATTGAACATTTTATCACTTGATGAATAATTTTTATTGAATTTTGAATGTAATACTCTCCTATACAATTTTTGAAAGTAAAATAAATTAAATAAATTTAAATATTTAAAATAGTGTTATGTGAATTTAAATAATTTCATAATAAAATAGTGATAGAAATATATCAAAGTATTTATGATTTTATTATTAGTTGTATATCATATTGATATTTAATTAAATTCATCTTATAAAATAAATTATAAGTTGCCTAAAATATTGAAACTAATATTTATATTTATAGTTTGGAAGATTATAACTTTTTGTTGCAAAATAATTTGTAGATAAAATAGAATGAAGCAAAATTTGATGGAAATTAGGAAAAAAAGAATGACTATAAAAAAATTAAACAAGGTAAAAAATGATATTTGAAGGAGTTTTAATACTCAAATAGCTTGGCTTATCATTCCAAAGTGATCACATGAGTATATATAGGTTGCATGAAAAGGGGTTATGAAAAATAGACACAATATAAATTTAAATAAGTGGTTATAAAAAAATTATCCAAGAGTCATTATTCAAAAGTGGGTTTAAGTTTTAGTATTCCTATGATTGTGTACTTCATGCATGCATGATTTATTTGTAATAGATTTATAGGAATAATTTTATTCTTTGAATTTTAACTCTTAGAATTATATGAACCCTTAGAATTCAAATATAAGAATTTAATGTTTGTGGAAGACGATGAATGATTTGGATTATTTTTTAAAATTAAAAGGTTAGGATTATATGTTCTATTAGTTTCAACATAACAATTTTTACAAAATAGTATCGACATGTGTAAAAAATTATTCATTTTGTAATTATAGTATCTTATACTACATATTTGTTTAAAATTTACTATATACTTAAAGTATATATTACTTGTCACAGTTTGTGACCAAGTACTTCAACTTGAACACAATATTTTGAAAAGCATTTTTGGGGCTTTCCTTTGGGAGGGGCAAAGTAAGTTTACATGGTTACCAAGGGAGGCATTTAACTTGTTGGGTGTATGCCTTGTTGGCCGAGACATCACCTTATGCTTGACTTTAGCACTCTATTAGCAACTCGAATGTCTTATGATATAAATTATATTAATTTATCAAATTGAAAAAAATTGACATATTATAAATAGCTTTATGATATATTTAAATAAGATATGAATAAAAAGATTATTTGCATTTTAATCTTGTATGAGTTAAGTTTATTAAATTAATTCCTCTTTTTTAAATCTTTAGAAATATCAAAGCACTAAGTTTGACTCTTTTTCATCTAATTGTGTCACATGGTTCATGATTGTCTTTGGCTTTCCACTTACGACTCCATTACCGCTCTTCATCTCTATTGTCAACTTGTTGCTCATTTTCACCGAACCCAATGCTTGATCAGCCTTCATCTCTTTCATGCTATATTTATCATCAAACCCTTAAGCTTGACATACATTGCTTGCCTTCATGATATAATAGATCATGGGTGGTGCTCTTTATCATTGAAGAGAATGAGGCATCAATGATGCTACATGTTTCCAACTCTATTGTAGGAGTAATTATTGTGTCCGGACACCGAACGCGTCCAGAGACTAATAACAACGTGCCACGTCACCTGGAGCTCGATACCGAGCACTCGGTATTGCTCGGTATACGTCCGGATTTCTGGTTTTTTGTCCGGACGTAATAACTTTCCTATTGTAGGGGACCTCTTTGCGACTGTTGGTAATTTAATCATATGGTTATTGACTTTGAATTGTGGGATTTGTTTTTATTTTTTCTTATATTTGAGTTTTTAATCACTATTTTTTATTTATGAAATATTTAAACATAAAATTCATGAACCTTTTGACTTGTGCATTGGGCTTATGCTAGTCTGCTGATAGGAAAAACACCTCAACTTACACCTATGCCTTTTAAAACATGATGAAGTTGGTTTTGATCAACGTTTGTTTGAATAAGGCCGAAGTTTCTACCACAGCTGTTGAAATAAAATGTTGCTTCGTAAATAAACAGAAGAAAACTGGCAAATAAAATTGATTAAGTTCGATTAGGCATCATGTTTTGACATTTCATTTCTTAGGTAGACCGATGATTTTTCTTTGGACAATATGAGGTGTAGACTGCATGGCTTTTCTAATTGACAAACATTCAGGTTTTTTGATTTCTTTTGAATGGAATTCTGTTTTTCTTTGTCGCAGAAATTCTTGGACAGCTCCAAGTTGAAGAGGCATAACCTTATCCATACTGGAGAGAAGAGTCATTATTGTCCATATGAAGGTTGTGGTAAGGTGATTGTTTTTTCCACTCTTAGCTATTGTTATAACAATAAGGTTTATGTGCCTACATTGAATTTCTTTTCCATCCTAATGTTGTGGATTGGTTAGGGAAGATTTAGTAAATTGTTTATATGTATTTCAATATTATATTATAAACACTTAAGTGCCAGTGCTATATAAATTTAGGAAACAAATTCAAATTCAAATTAAATTCAAATTCATTTGAGGGATTAATTAAGTACTCATTCCCTCCCTTTTCCATTTAGTTTGAAATTCAAATTTCAAATGAACCACTCCCCCATATCCTTTCTACATCAGTTTTGGATGATTGTTAGTGACTAGCCTCGAGCTCCCAACCAAAGCGATGAGATCCTTCCCAATGTTTGGATCTAAAATAGCATAGATGAGTGTCTATTTTACCTGAAGCTTAAGGTGGAAAATATTCTTCCTAGCTTAGTCCCTGGCACGTGCATAAAACATCTAGGCCAATGTAGGATCTATCATTATTACTTCTATTTAAATTTTTTATTGTGAAGTAGTAGTGAAGGGTTTTTCTCCTTTTTTCCAATTTTGGCCTCTTCTTTGAATACAAATTCAAAAATTTCTTAAGCTTATACCTCGGCTTGCTTATTTGTAGCACACACTTCAGTCTTCTTCTTCACAGTTGGAAGATGGGAATATTTTCCAAGGGAATGAATTATATTTCTTTCTTATTTTTGTGTTAGTTTCAAGGACATCAACAACTGGAAAGAGCATCATTCTATGCAATGGATTTTGCAAAGTCTTGCTACATATTTCATGAATACAAAGTGTTCCCTGACATAATTTCTAAATCATCATCTAAATTTTATTGTATCTTCTTGAACATTTTGTCATTTATTTTACTTCAGATTCTATTATCAAAAGATCTTTTCTTCTTTGTGATAGATGAGATAGATTTGAGCTTTTTAACACAGATAATGCCAATGTTTTGATCGATCATAGTTTTTAGATTGTTGATTCTAGCACACTAAGCATATAAGGACAACTTCAAATGAGTGAATTTGGATTTTCTTCCTATGGTCTAAACCCTAAACCATAAAATATATTTCTAGAATCTCGAACTTAATATTTATTATCTTTAGTTTTGACAGCTCCATCAAAGTAAAGGCAACTCCAAGTTTGTCTCTACTTTGAAGGGATAATCATCTCATCTCTCTTTTTTTTTTTTATGGTTTTCCAAGCTTGCGTGCTTGTTGATGGATTCTCCTTGTTAGGCTATTTTCTTCTATTATATGTCTGCTCTTGTTTGGACATGTGGTGGAGCGGATGATGATTGTTAATAAGAGTTTCAAAAGCAACCATCATGGTAGCCATTTATTCATCTATATTGAAAAGATTTTCAATTATATATGCAATAGCCTTTTATAGTTATAAATTTTACTCTCTATATAATCATAATCAAGAGTAACTTGCTTAGTCTTTGATTAATTGTGAAAAACTTTTAATATGGATTTGAATTTTATTCAATACAAAATATAATTAAAAATTTAGGCATAGGAGGAACATGGAATAGGAGGAAGTATTTAGGGTAAGGAATTAGAAATTTAAGGGATAATTTGTAGGATGATATACCTTACCTTGCTTCTCTGCCTTAAGCAATAAATGTATTTATTATGTTCGTTCATAAGATGTGGACAACAACTGGGAACAAAAATGAAGATATTCATTTATATGAAATTTATACTATTAGATTAAACCAAATTGTATAATAAGAGTACACGTTTTAGAAATGTACACGTTTTAGATATCTTGGATCTATTGTTCAGAGTGATGGTGAAATAGATGGGGATATTATCAGCAAAATTCAAGTTGGATGGTTGAAGTGGAGGAATGCTTCGGGCTTGTTATGTGATAGAAATGTACCCCTCAAACTTAAGGGAAAATTCTATAAGATGGTAGTGAGGCCTGCAATGCTTTATGGTGCCGAATGTTGGCCATTAAAAGAGAAGCATAATACTAAGTTAAATGTGGCAGAGATGAGAATGCTCAGGTGGATGAGTGGCTTTACCCTTAGAGATAGGATACGAAATGAGCATATACGTGAAGAGGTTGGAGTAGCTCCAGTAGAAGATAAGATTAGAGAGAGTCGCCTTAGATGGTTTGGTCACATAAAACGGCGGCCTTCCGATGACCCGGTTAGGAGAGTAGAGGTATTAGATTTGACTTATGTTAAGAAAGGTAGGGGTAGACCTAAAAAGACTTGGTTAGAAAATATTGGAATGACTTTTCTTTATTAGATTTAAACGAGAATTTGACTTTTAATAGGACACAATGGAGAAAAAGGATTCATGTAGCCGACCCCACGTAGTGGGATAAAGGCTTGATGTTGTTGTTGTTGTTTAGATTAAACCAAATTGTCTTTGCATGGAATTTGAAAATTTGCATGATAGACGTTCTGTCTTGTTCAGGAAACTTAGTGAGGGAGGTGGAGATTCAAGTTTATGAAAGTGAAATGTAGCTGAAATTGGCAACGTTGGAAAGTGAAGACCTGTAAATTATGATGAGTTTGGATCTCTTTTTTCATGATTGAGTACTCCACCTTCCGTTCATAATGTAATCCACATTGGTGTAATGAAAAAAACATGGACATGGAGGCACTAGCAGGGGAAATTCGGGAGCTTAGAAAGGAAATTCTATTCAATTTTAAATTTATTTCATATTACAAAATTGATCTCTATTATAGAGATCAAAGAAACATTGAGAAAATGATCTCTTAACTCTGAGAGGGATTCACTGAACATAATTTTTCTTCATTTTTGTTCCTCCCAAAGAGTTTAGGGACCGTTTTAGTCCTTTTCTCAAGAAACATTTATAAGTCTATTTGATCAATGTAACATCAAAAGAAACTAGAAGATAGGAGCTCTCTCTTAAAAATTGCTTTTTATGTCCTAGATTCCCACGAAAGGTGATTAGCAATGTAGGATCAGGAGAAAATTTTTGTTGGGGGAATTTATATTAGTTTTCTCAATGCTCTCTAAATAATTTTCTCTCCTCTCTTATCCAACCCTCCTTATTTGGAAATTCTATATTAGATTTTTTGCAATTAAGTCCCCACCTAATTCATTTTTGCAAATTTGTCCTTCTAAGATTAATTTCATAAATATTCTCGAGATCTTTGTCAGTAAGGTTGATTCAATGAAAATGTATATTGGGAGGGTGGGAGGGACGGGTTACTTCGAGCAGGGACGGGAAGAATGATTCCATGCAGGACCTATGGTTCTACTTCAGGGATGTGTGAGCTGTGAGGTTCATTGCTTCTGTTAGGATGATATATGACTGAAAGTGGAACAGTCGCGTGGGTGCAGCATATTTTTTCTTCATTTTAGTACATCTGTTTCATGCCTGCAATCATGTGCTACTATTAGATTGAGCCAAATTGTCTTTGCATGGAATTTGGAATTTTGCATGGCAGACGAACACACACCGAAAGATAGGGCTCTTGTTCAGTAAACTTAATGGGGGAGGTGGAGATACAAGTTTATGCAAGTGAAATGTGGCTGAAATTGGTAACTCTGGAAAAGTTGAGACTTGTAAATTATGATGAAGTTGGCTCTTTTTTTCATGGTTGAGTGCTCCACCTTTCCTTTATAACCATTTTTACATGCACACCGTGTGATGAAAAAACACAAACCTGGAAACGCTAACCTTCACTTGATCTGCATGGTTAGAGGCAAGAAACCTCCCATCAGGATTTGAATTTTGTATATTAAAATTTTGAGCTCCATTGAGCAGATTCACCCCCCTCGTATCAGTGGAAATCATGTGTACCCCTGTTACTCCACAAATTGAGACATAATTTTTCAAATTTTCTTTTATTTTTGATTTTTTAGGCTGTTAATGCAGGCCTTTTCTTTGGACTTCAACTTGAGGGCACATATGAAAACACATTCAGTAGAAAACTATCATGTTTGTCCTTACCCTGAATGTGGCAAAAGATACACTCATGAATGCAAACTGAACACTCATATAAAGACGCAGCATGAGAAGGTATTGCCTTCTAACCTATAGAATATGACATCAAATGCAGACTTTGCAAGATCCTATGTAGTTGGTTAGCTTTCTTCTTTCAAACACATATTCTTTGTCTCATGATAAGGCCCATTTCTAATTGAAATCATTTAGGATGCAATGGTGGACATGAGGCCCCAAGAAAAGCCCAGCAATGCTGCAAAGGCTCCTGTCTTGAATTCTGCCTCATCAGACCGTCCTTATGTCTGCCCATTTGCTGGCTGTGAAAAAGCTTATATTCATGAATATAAGCTGAATCTCCATTTGAGAAAGGAACACCCTGGTCATAATCCAGAGGAAGGTTACAAGACTGCTCCGATGACCGCCGGTGAGCATTGGTATGGTGAACTAAACGACCAAGATGCTTTGCTTAACAATAAGTACTCCAAGAGGGGCAAGTCTAGTCTGTCGAGGAAACTTCCACCAGCTAAAGTTGCAAAACAAAGAGTCTCAAGTCCAAATCCAGTTGTTTCTAATGATGCACAGAAACGGAGGCAAAGCAAAGAGCTAGATGAGGACAGTGAGGAAACAGAAGAAGATCAAGAAGAAGAAGAAGAAGAAGAGAATGGCTGGAGATACCTGGAGGCAAACAGAGATGATGAAGAGACTGAAGATGAAGATTGAAGAATTTGCGATAGATTGATTGGTTGATACCAGTGACGAAAAGATTATAGCAGGAAGTTCTATAGATATTTTTATTCATTCTTAATAGATCTCATGTTTCTTGTGTGTAATGATTTAACTGCCATAGCCTTTTTTTTTTTTTTTTTTGTTTCTTAGAGACCCTTCCTGCAACTATTGTGCTATCTTTTAAGGGATTTAAGTAACCCTTTTTTTGAAGGATAGCTTCTGAACCGTAGGATGAAGGGCAGAAGCAAATGTTCTTTACCCCACTATTAATTATTACTAGTAATGCCACTAAGTTGTGATAATCTGAATTATGTATTACTAGAACTTCATAACATGTTTCAACAGGCTTCCATTCTTAGAATTAGCTTTCTTCTTTATATAAAGATTTTAATTTTTTTTAAAAAAAATTGTTTTGAAAAGTAGTAGAAAATCATCCCAAATGAAGTCTGAATCTAACATGGATATTTATAATTAATAGGGGTGTCAATATTTGACACGACTCGAACTTGACCCGAAAATTTTTGGGTTCAGGTTGGCTTGAACTCAAAACGGGTTTGGTTTGGATTAGGGATTTAGACATGTTTGTAAAATTGGGTCGGATTTGGGTTGATCCGGAAATTCAAAACTAACCCGATTTTGACCTGATAATCACTTCATGAGTGATGTGAGTCGCGTCGTGTGAGTCCCGTCGCGATTAACAGTGGCTAATTTACGGGATTTGGGTTGAATAATCGGGTGAGAATGGAGGCAAACAACGCCGTGGGGGGCTTGGCGGCTGATTTACGGGATTTGTTGAATAAGTGCGCGAAAGTCAGGTTGGCGGCGGCCGATTTATGGGATTTGGCTAAATAATCACTTGAAAGGAGCACCGCGGCGGCTGATTTATGGGATTTTGGCTGAATAGGTGCACGAAAAGCAGGTCGGTGGCGGCCCATTTATGGGATTTGGTTGAATAAACGTGTGAACGGGTCAGGTTTGGGTTGGCCCGAGGGTCCAAAAAATCAACCAAATGGGTTGGGTCGAACAGTGTCAGGTCAATTCCGGACCCATGACTTGATTTTGATAGCCCTAACAATAAATATGATGTTTAGTCAGCTGGCTATGAAATATAATCGGAATCTATGATAACTCTATATAGATTTACCTTGATAGATTTATAATTTCTTCTTAATATAATATTATAGAGGGGGTAATGGCTCTGTATCTATCAACCTTCAAACCTTAATTTTGAGATGGAAAAGATGTATTCTTCTTTCAATTCTACTTTAAGTCCATGAAAGAAATAAAATTTTAGCATTGAACTCATTTTGAATTCCTTACCCATTTTATTAGCAAATTCATTAAATAGCAATTCTTTTGTGGTTTCAAATAGAATGTCATCCACAAAGAATTGAGTGATAATTATGCTAATATTAATTCTTTTGATAAATATGGTGCTAACTACCTTACCATTGCTAAAACCAAAGCTAATGAAGAAGGTATTTAACTAAACAAAACATGCTCTAGGAGTTTATTTTAGTTTTATTATTATTTTTTTAATTTAGGCATTCAATGTGAACACGCGGAGTGATACTAATGTTTCTCAAAATCAATTTGAATTCATGCCGGGTAGGTCGACTATGGAAGCCATACATTTATTAAGAGGTTTGATGGAGAAATATAGAGAAAATAAGGATGATCTACATATGATATTTATTGATTTAGAAAAAACATATGATAAAGTTCCAAGAGAAGTGCTATGGAGAGTTCTTGAAAAGAAAGGAGTCAATAATGCTTATATTCAAATCGTTAAAGATATGTATGCAGGAGCTATTACTTGTGTTCAAACACAAGTTGGATTGACCAAGTATTTCCCTATTTCGGTTGGGTTACATCAAGGATCAGCCTTAAGCCCATATCTTTTTGCTTTAGTCATGAATGTTCTCACTAAACATTTGCAAGAGGATGTACCTTGGTGTATGCTTTTTGCTGATGATATTCTTCTTGTTGATAAGACTAGAGAGGGAGTTGAAGGTAAACTTGAATTATGGAGGTCAACCTTAGAGTCTAAAGGTTTTCGTTTGAGTAGATCTAAAACGGAATATATAGAGTGTAATTTTAGTAGTAATAGACCTAGTGAGGGGACTGTGACTTTGGGCGATCAAGTCATTAATAAGAGTACACGTTTTAGATATCTTGGATCTATTGTTCAGAGTGATGGTGAAATAGATGGGGATATTATCAACATAATTCAAGTTGGATGGTTGAAGTGGAGGAATGCATCGGGCTTGTTATGTGATAGAAATGTACCCCTCAAACTTAAGGGAAAATTCTATAAGATGGTAGTGAGGCCTGCAATGCTTTATGGTGCCGAATGTTGGCCTTTAAAAGAGAAGCATAATACTAAGTTAAGTGTGGCAGAGATGAGGATGCTCAGGTGGATGAGTGGCTTTACCCTTAGAGATAGGATACGAAATGAGCATATACGTGAAAAGGTTGGAGTAGCTCCAGTAGAAGATAAGATTAGAGAAAGTCGCCTTAGATGGTTTGGTCACATAAAACGGCGGCCTTGCGATGACCCGATTAGGAGAGTAGAAGTATTAGATTTGACTTATGTTAAGAAAGGTAGAGGTAGACCTAAAAAGACTTGGTTAGAAAATATTAGGAATGACCTTTCTTTATTAGATTTAAACGAGAATTTGACTTTTAATAGGACACAATGGAGAAAAAGGATTCATGTAGCCGACCCCACGTAGTGGGATAAAGGCTTGATGTTGTTGTTGTTGTTGTAATGTGAACACGACTAATAAGCCCCACGGGGTTAGTCTACAAAGAATTTTTTTTTATTAACTTCATTTAAGAATACACTATTATTATCATTCGCTATAATTTAAAATATTTAAATTTAGCAAACATTAAAGATAATCAAATAGCCTTTAGTCATGCTACTATCTCTTCAATTTGGCTATAATCTTATATTAATAAGCAAGCCTTACTTTTAATTAGATCCACTAAATCATTTTTCTTATTTAGTAAATCCACACAATTCATATTATGTATTGATTATTTTGGTTTTATAACTAGTTCACACCTATAATTCCTAAGGTTTAAGTTCTCTTACATTACAATGACCCAAGATTCATCTTTTAAAAGATTCTTCAATATTTAATGGTTTAATATAAGATATAAATGCTAAATAATCTATTTCATTCTTAAGAAGACCTCCTAGAATACATTGAGATGGATATCCTATAATAAGCACTTTATAGTGACTAAGATGCTTATTTTCACTCCATAGGAAATTTAGGGGTGGGATTATCATTCTTAATAATCTTAGTTTCATCCAAGTTTAACTTTTCAATTCTAATGACATCCTTATCTTCTAAATAAATTATTTTTGGCATTCGACTCTATGACATCAATGATGGACATCAATAACAACTTGAAATGATAGTTATTTTCAACTATTTTGAAGAGCTTGTCCTATGGTGATTCTCCAGTATAAATAAGGTCATTAGCAGGGTCTTAAAAATCAAACAGGATTGGTCGGTTCAACCAGTTGAATCAGGAACCTATCAATTGGCCAGCTGGGTCATCTCGCAAAATCGGATTCGTATGAAAACCGTCGATCAGATCGTTGTATTAAAAATTTGGTGCCAATTTTAAAAAATCGGGCAATTAAAAAAAGGATGCATTTTGTGCCAATGATTTAGATCAAATGATCCATGAGAATATATATATATATATATAAAACCTCACATGTACATGTTATAAAAGTTAAAAAAACTCATTCTACAATTGCTCTTTATCTCCGTCTCCATCCCCGCTCGTTAAACCGACGTCTGTGAATGCTTCAACGTTATGAAATCCTCTCCCCACTGCAAGTAGTCTTCCACTCCGACATCGCACTCCTCTCCCAGTGTTCTTCGATCAACGTAAGTCACATCATGGGATGTAAGATTTGAGGACCCAAAATTTTTAGGTATTATTTATTATATAATGAATAGGGTTTTTTATATATAATTGTTTGTGTATGAACTATGAAGTCTTATCAACTTATCATAATTGCTTTGATCCTCTTCACTGATTGTTTGCAAAAAAATTGGACAAACCCCACTTTTTACATATAGTTTTTCTATATAATTAAAAACATGAATAATGCTGGTTGATCCTTAACATCAAATGTTGAAGATGGTTGTGAAATATTGTTAAATACATCAGTTGTCTCTGAAATTAGATGTGAAAAACTTTTTTATTTGTTTTTCTGAAATAAAATAGATAATAAAAGTCAGATTAATCAACTTACCATAATTTTTTTTATTATCTCCCAATCTCGATCCATATAAGTAAGCCCTTTGAATTTGTTCATTAAGGCTTTGTTTTGGACGGTTTTCTTATTGCTTTCTAAGGCTTCGTTTGGGACGACTTTTTATTGCTTATGAAAATAACTTTCTTATTTAAAAATTAAAATTTTTATACTAAAAAATTGCTTTAAGAAGTAGTTAAAAAGCCATCCCAAACAAAGCCTAAAGTAATGTTTTCGTAAAAAAATTATCTTAAGCTAAAAAATATTATGCTAAAAAACTACTTCAAAAAGCAGTAAGAAAGTCATTCCAAATATAGCTTAAATCAAATTAATCATAGAAACTTATGAGAAATCCGCCTCCCAAGCATAATGAGGCATTGCAAAGACATTCTGTAGAGCTGTATGACTTCCACCATGCAACCAAATGAGTAAAAACTGTATTTAGATAATAACAAAGGAAATTTTTCTTATCTTCATAGTTGAAAATGTCAGATTGTCGGAGAAGAACATAGCGTATTAGATGAGCAAGCAAATGGAATGAGTGAGAAGCTAAGTGAAACTTTATGATTGGAATATATTAATTTTAAGAGGCTGCAGAGAAGAGTGAAATCCAACAATGATGTTATTTATGCTACCATAAGGAACTTGATACGCCAACAAAAATTACCTTGATCGAGCACAAATCTCGAGGCATAATTAAATTAGAAACTTCCAAAATTAAATTTGGGATCAACCAACTTATATTCAAATTAAACATCTTGAGGAGATGAACCCAACGACACCAAAGTTGGTCTCTAATCCGAGCACAAATGGATCCAAATCAAGGGACCGAAGTATATTTGGAAGGTTCAAAGTATTAATTGGATGACCAAATGATCTCTAGATATGACATGCTTATAATTGAATCGAGTGCTCGACGGGACAAATCCAATGAACCTAAGATCGATATATTTTGACATCAATTGAACATATAGATGCTTGACAAACTTTCTATGATCGAGGGAATCAATATAGCCTTTCTGATAGGGCAATCCGAATTTGCCTTGGATTTTCTACATATTTATAGAGCATTCTATTCCTACAAATCTATAAATAAACATCAACTCTCTTCATGAGGGGGATCTTCAAAAGCTTAAACCTTTTGGCTGGAGATTGGATTGAGGAGACTTCAAGGATCCTAAAGTTCAACCCAAGCACCACTGCCGGCGAACTTCTGTTGATTGTAGCTAAACAAACGCCCTTCCGCCAACCGTCACTGCCCACCGCCTATTTTTCGACCATCGTCGGACCACCGCTGGGCCTCCTATCCCAGCCGAACCTTCGCTCGTCCGCCGACCGTTGCCAGACCTTCGCCTGTCCATTAATCGTCACCAAACCACCGCTTTCAACTGGTCACAACCAAACTTCTGCACGTCAGCATTCTGTTGCTGGACCTCTGCTCGATCACCAACCGTCATTCGGACCACCTCCCAGCCACCATTCAGCAACAGATCTCTTCCCAACCCCTGATCACTATCGGATCTACGCCTGACCGCCAACGACCGCCAAAGCTGTAACAATCTAAATTTAGAAAATAATTAAAAATGAAAAAAAAATCTGAATTCTTGCTTGAATTGCAGCGCAGAGGAAAGAAAGAGAAATTTGGGTTTTAATCTCTGGATAACTTTGCGTTTTTATAAAAATTGTTTAGATCGAGGTAGGTGATTCTAATCCTATCTCCATTTTCAAAGTTTTTTATTTTGACCGCTAACTTATTCTGAAAATTGAATTTTTTTTTGTATTTTATTTATTGAAGTTTTACCACAACTTTTTGAATGTTATCCTATTGATTATCCAGAATATTTTGACTACAATATTTATGAATTTCATCGAGTAAAATAGAAGTTATTAAATTTTGTATGATTTACAATTTATAAAGATAATATATTATTTTTAAGCATATTGTCAATACACCAATTAAGAATGAAAATATATATTGATTGGGTAATAGTGGTCAATATATCTTTTTATTGTAATGTATGTAAAAGACAAGTAAAAATTGGTTGATCTGTTGGTTGAAGATTTATTGATTTGTACAGGATGATGGGCCTATGGGCTTTTCTTTAATGGTTGGGTGTTATCCTATATTGATTTACATAATAAAACGTTATAATAATTTGAAGTTATTGATGTGCTGACGGACAAAGAATGACGACTCTGTTTATTGAGCCAGCGATTATTGATTATTGATTACCGACTACTAAAAAACACCGCGATAGTTAGGATTTCTTACTTATTTAAATGTGACAACCAAATTACATGTTACAGATTCATTGTTATTGTACGACTTTACTAATATTGTATTGATTTACTGTCATTGTACATATTTATTATTATTGCATTGCTTTACTATTATTTCCATAGGTTTTACTGTCGACACTGTACTGATATTATTATCAATATGAAGATAAACAATGTTTGATACTACTACTAATTCACTGTATTAATATTGAGCATGTGATATACTAAGCATATGATATACTGAGTAGCATGTGATTAAGATTGATTTTATACTGATATATAATAAATGAATATTATGGTATATTAGAATAGGATTTTACTACATTGATGTGTTGCATCTTAGAATATTCGCAGTAGTAGAGAGATATAAAGTTAAGCATCCTAGCTTTGTATGATATCCAGCACGCATACAAATAAATAAGTAGGGGTGTAGATCTCATAAAAGACACCAGAGTTTTTATGTGAAAACCATTAAAAAGGAAAAAAAAAAATCACGGGCCTAGCCCAGTTTGAATGAATCCACTAATGTTTGCAATTGATTACAAATGATGCTCTTCTTTAGACGGAAGGTCTTGGCAACATACATAGTGCATTATATGTCGGGAATTAGAATAATCAGTATTAATATGTTCATTTGGGCGACAGGATTATAGTCGGCAAGCAATGTAGGTCGGAAGGAGTGTAGTTGGATGATAGTGGTAAGAAGATTCGTAGTTAGGCGACGGAGGTCAAGAGGATTGTAGTTAGGCGGAAGATCCGTAATCGATGGGCGATGAAGGTCGGAAGGATTGTAGTTGGCGATCGACGAAGGTCAGAAGGATCGCAGTCGGTGGGTGACGGAGGTTAGAAGGACCGTTATCTGACGACGGATGTCAGAAAGAGCTGTAATCGATGATGTTGGTTGGATAGGTCATAATTGGTGATGATCGATGGCCGGGCAGGAGTCTGACAAAGTCTTGCGATGGTCGAGAAGAACTCTAGTGGTGGTCGACGGACTGGCGGAAGACCGACAGTTGTCGGCGGACTGACAGAAGTCTTGCGATGGTCAAAAGATAAGCGGAAGTCCGACGGTTGTCGATGGACTGCAGAAGTCCGGCGGTGATCGATAGACTGGCAAAAGTCCGTCGCTGGTCGGGAAGAACTCTGGCGGTGGTTGACGGACGGACGAAAGTTTGGTGGTGATTGGTGAACTAGTGGAAGTCCGGTCATGGTCGACGGACTAGCGGAAGTCCGGTCATGGTCGACGGACTAGCGGAAGTCCTTCGGTGGTCGGGAATAACTCCGGCGGTGGTCGGCAGATGGGCGGAAGTCTAGTGGTGGTCAACGGATTGGCGAAAATCCGACGATGGTCGACGGACTGGCGGAAGTCCGTCAGTGGTCGACGGACTGGCGGAAGTTCGTCGGTAGTCGGAAAGAACTCCGGCGGTGGTCAGCAGACGAGCGAAAGTTCGGCAGTGGTCGGTGGACTAGCAGAAGTCCAACAGTGGTCGGGAAGAACTTCAGTGGTGGTCGACGAACGAATGGAAGTCCGACAGTGGTCGACAAACGTGCAGAATTCCGACGATGGTCGACAAATGGGCGGAAGTACGACAATGGCCGACGAATGAGTGGAAGTGGCAGTGGTCGACGGTGAGTAAGCCCCCAAATTCTTCCATTCTCTTCGTTATTTCTTCCCTTGCCTTATCCCCCCTCTCATAAGAAAAATGGGGGTTATTTATAATTTTTTAAGAGCGGTATAGTTTGTAAATATGAAGAAGATGGAGAATATGTTTGGAGTAGTTTGAATGGACGACTAATATTGATCCCCTTGATCATGGATTGTTTAGTGGTCATTTGAATGCCTTAATGATATCAAAATTTGATAAACTTGGTCTCATTGGATTCATCTCGACAAGCCGCTCGATTCGATTATAAGTATGTCGTTTTAGAATTTGTTTAGTAATCCATATTATGGTTTGAACCTTTCAAAAGTGTTTTGAGTATTTGATTTGGACCCATTTGGACTCTCTAATTGAGTTGGATTTAATGTCGTTTGATTTTTTTTCGAGGCGGTCAGTTTGAGTATAAGTTTGCTAAAATTGGAGTTTGGATGATCCCACATTTAATTTTGGAAGCTTTCAATTCAATTTTGTCTCAAGATTCATACCCGATCAAGATAAATCTTTGATAATATATCAATTTGATTCCAACAGATTTCATCAATGCTTTGATTTTATTGCTTTATAAATTTTTTTACTAATTATCAATATTAATATGATGATTTCTTTATTGATTCAATACCCCTTTCTGTTGGGCATTGACTTTTTTTATGCAGATCTAATCTTAGTTCTATCTATTCGAATTGTATTTGTTTTGTAGCTTTATTTGTTCTTCAATTATTTTAATTAAATTTTAAAGTGAATGAATTGGGCACTGCCCTTAATTTTCCAATATATATATATATATATATATATAATATATATATATAAATATATATATATAATATATATATAATATAGGAGATGTATAACTACTCTCTTTGGATCTGATTGGTGACATTGATCAATAATTCATTCGACTTTCACCAGCCATAATGATTCAAATTCATCATTGCTAACTCTTGGCGACAATGAACTCATCTATAAAAAAAAATCGAGAGCTCAGCACGCATTGATCATCATTACAACAACCAAATTTAACTGCTTTGCAGCCTAGAGAGTTCGATGAGCAACCAATGAAGTCAACATTTGTTGATTCAAAAAGAAGAGTGAGGCGATCTGCTCTCGTGTCATAAATCAGCACGTCCAATCAATTATGGCATACTATAACAAGTCAAAGATAAACGCATGTCCAGCCTATTAGACAGGTCCCATTGGTGTACAAAATAGCCCGTAGAATCTTCCTCTTTATGCAAAAGAGAAGGAATCGGTGGCTAATAATTACCTACCAAGTTGTAAATCTGTTGATTCAAAAATCAGCACGTCCAATCAATTATGGCATACTATAACAAGTCAAAGATAAACGCATGTCCAGCCTATTAGACAGGTCCCATTGGTGTACAAAGTAGCCCGTAGAATCTTCCTCTTTATGCAAAAGAGAAGGAATCGGTGGCTAATAATTACCTAACAAGTTGTAAATCTGGGTCTTTGGGAAAATTATTAGGTCCGATCACCTGATAAAGAGATACATTAAGATTTCTCTCTGTCTACAGTAAATGTGCTTTGGCTGCGCTTTACTATAGATAGTGGTGTTTTAAGGTTGCTTACAAGTTGCTCTACAAGAGATTTCTATTTATTGAAAACAATGCAGCACTACTTTATATAAATTATTTTACAAATCATAATGACCAACCCTATTTAGATTTCAGGTAAAAGGGGAGGGGAAACTAGCTTACCTGTTCAAGTAACTTGTATGATTTTGTACAGATATGTACGATGAACCTTTACATATTCATAATGCCTTCTGATCTAACCTTTCGTTCCAATTCAGGCATCGAACCAAACTGTGGAACCAATCACCCGTCTGATCACATTTATTGACCGTTGGGAGTGGGTGTTCGCTCATACAAATGCGAACAGAATCTCCTCTAGAGAGCTGCTGCCTTCTTTTGCCATCAAATGACACCCATGCATTACTCCGGGCATCCATTGGAATCTGGTGATCTCAACCGTTTAAGGAAATTTTAATCAACGAAAAAAGATTTTTAAGTGTTCTGGTACTGGAAAAGATCAAGTTTTCAAATAAACAGCCAAGGATCACGTAGATGATTTACAATTCTAATAAACCTCATAGCTAGATCTGTCTTGCCGAATCCTAAATCCAATTGCTATAAACGCAGCGGTTTCTTGAAGCAAATTTTTAGTATAAAATTTTTAATTTTTATACGAAAAAGCTGCTTCAAGAAGCAATAAAAAAGCCGTCCCAAACGAAACCTTAATTCAATAACTTCATGAAAGTACTAAAAGGAAGAAACACAAACATAATTCAATTACTTGATGAAAGTACTCAAAGATGAGACTAACCTTCAACTCAAGTCGAGCAGAATCAGGAAGTATGACAGGTCTAAATGAAAGCGAATGCGGACATATTGGCGTAAACAGCATGCAAGGAACATTTGGGTGGACCTGCATTTTATTGCAGTTTAAGTTAGAAAGCATTTACTGCAAGGGGAAAACACACTACAAATTAATTTGAGACAACCTTTAGATAGTGCAAGGGATAGTAAACAAGCTCAACGGGGAACGGTCCCTTGCACCAGGACAATATAAGGTACCAGCATTGCTCTATATGCTCGTACTGCTAGCAGAGACCGGCAAAGCCAAAAAGTAGTGTGGGTGCAATTTAATAAAAATGGATATATTGTGCAGCATGCAATTTACAGACTGCTACATAAGCTGGGTCATTAAATCATTGCAAACACTCTGTCACATAATTTTTGAAAGCCAAAGCAGGTCACAAAGGAAACAGTTTCTTAAGCTCTCTGATAGCATAACAAAAATTTCATCTGTAGGGCCTAAATCCAACAAAAAAATCATTCTCATCATAACCTTACCCCAACGATTTGGAACCAACTTTATGGATCCAGCAATTAAGAATAAGCAGATACAGTAAATAATAATAATAATAAAAAAGCAGATACAGAATTTAATATACTATCAACAGTTTTACTGTTATGGCGTGTCTGTTTTTCCTATTTGATGGCAAGATCAAGATAATGATGATGCTTATTATAAATAGGCACAGCCTCTGTTCTATTAAGTACGCAAAGATTCTTTGTTAGAAAGTAGATTAAAGACAAAACAACGTTATTGTTATGCATATTAGAGTTTGCTAACAAGATACTCCCATCACTTAGTAAGGACTACATTTAGGCTGGAATTATGCATTCGTCCTTCAACATTCTTTCCACTTAAGGACAGCCTTTTGTGCCAATTTAATTAGCAAAACAATCCAGCGAGCTCCCAACATATAGGTTAAATATGTCCCTATTCCATTTTGATGCCTCATTAGATTAATCGCCTTGCCTTATCCTGTTAGTTTCTGTATTATGTAGCCAAAAATATTTTCCAATCCAAAGGAAACCATTATAAATGAACTACAAAGATGATAAGTTTAACAAAGTATGTTCGTCAAATTAGTGAGTACATATGGAACAACAAATTTTCAGCTAGAAACTGACTTGAAACATTTAATTAAATTATTGGGGAAAGTAGAAAAAGAATTTGACCCTTAAGAGGACACAATGAAGAAAAAAAGATTCATGTAGTCGATCCACATAGTGGATAAAAGCTTCTTGTTATTATTGTTGTTATTGGGGAAAAGCAGAAAAAGTTCTGATATTACACGGCATGGATTCACTTTAAAGAAATAAAAGGGCATAAAATTATTCGTTGCTATTGCATTTCACAAAGTAGGTCCAGTGGCGACCGTATGAAACGTAAAAATATAGAAATCGATAGTGAAAGCATAACCCATATCAAGAACTGAGACATTTAAGTAGATAGAGGAGATATCTCGAGCAATACTGAATTAACAGCATGTTACAATCAACAGTTATAAAGGACGTAATTTATAGATGTCCCCACTATGCGACTACAATTTGAAAATTATGAGAACTCAACATCAAAAAACAGTTATTAAAAATAACAATAAATAGTGATGTGTGAAGCAGTAATATTAACAAAGTCAAACTTCAGTGAAACTCATTAACTAACCATTGAGCCTCCTGCAGCTGTCGAGTAAGCTGTACTTCCTGTAGGAGTGGCTATTATAACACCATCACCTTGCACCTAGAGGAAGTAAAAGAACATGTTATTATTGCCATCATTACAGCATTAGCAAAGAAACATAGTAAGCACCACATGCAAAGAATATAAACAATTGAGATACTAGGCTATCGTAGCACAAATTGACTACTTCATTCATGTTAGCATTTCACAAAAAGGAGAAAAGTTTGGAATTGGTCTGCTATTTTTTTCTAAAAGATAAAAGTACAAATTTGATCCTTGACCCTTAAAATAGGGATCAAATTAGTTCTTCAATGGGATCATTTAGATCCCTATTTAAAAAGTAAAAAGACTAAAATGGGACTTTAAAATAGTTGGTGATCATTTTAGTCCTTCAAAAGATTTAGTGGACCATTTTATCTTTCTCTCACAGGAAATATGTTTGAAACTTTAGCTTTACTGCATGCATTTCTTTCTCCTATGAAAGGATAAATATGAAAACTAACATGAAATAGGTCGAACTTCAAAGAGCATACTTGACTCAGACTTTAAATCTGGAAACACTTCAAACACCATAAAAACACAAATGACATAAACTTGACCAATAAACTGCAACCATAACATTATCGTACAAAATAAACAGCAGCAAAAACTAAAGGTAGGCCATTCTCTTGAGCTGCATTGATATCTTGCAAGTCTGAAGCATGGGTCAAAACCTGACCTGAACAAGTAAATCAGTTAAACGGCTTTCTCCATCAGGTCAATGCAGAAGTCGGACTCTTGTCATTTTCAAGGGCTTGTGATGGCTTGAAAATGTGGGTGAATCATGGCACTTGGGATATGAAAGTCTTGTATTATAAGTCCTCCAACGATCTGGAAGGAGAATACAAAGTCATCCATGAGGCAGAGGTAAGAAGGGTAAGAAAGTGGAGGGTGAAAAGGGTGAGAGAGTGAGAGGGTGAGGAATTGAGATGAAAATATGAAAGTGAGAGAGGAGAAGAGGGGACGAAGGGTCGCTCCTTGGAGAGAGGGATTGAAGACACTCACAGATATCTTGTATTCAATAACCATCAAAATTCCCTTGCATGTATTCTCTATTTATAATGAAAGATTTTACACCCATGAAAATAATAAAAATTGAGTAATCGAAGTAGGAAAAAAAAACAATCATTAATCCTTCATAAAAGACAAGTCTTTTAAGAGTGAATCCTCCAAACAAAAGAACACTTAATTATAATATTACGATATGAAGAATCCTAATATGATATAGGCACAAATGTGTTCAAATATGGAAGGTCCAGATAAAGTAGGTAATGAGATTTTAGATAATTATATCCTACATCACACACTCTAAAATGCAAAATACTCATTAAAGAGTTGAAGAGTAGTAGGTAGTGGCAGACAATGACAGTAAATGCTCACCTACATTTCAAAGTACAACAGAAAGTCGACAGGTACTGTGGCATGGTGATCATGAAAATAATCGAGAACCATTATGAAGGATCTATGGAGTTGTATGACTTAATTACTCGTAAAGAATCTAGGGGCTTCAAAGCTAAGGAGCATGAGTAGGGATCCTATGTTAGTATGAAGTCAAAAATTACAAAAACATAGAAAAATGTAGGGAACTGCATATCCTATACAACTATATCAACATATAGTGAAGAATTTGGTGTCTCCAATGTAAAAACAACAAACCAATCAATAGAAAACTGCAAGAATGCCCAATACAGTGGCTAATTTTGTATTATTTCCGCAATATGAAAGCAAGATACTAGTGATCTACTATTAGAGAGGTAGATCATCTTTCCCATAAGACCTAGACGCCGCTAGGAACTCACAAAAAATACTGAGAACATAAAATCAACAATAGCATAAACTAAACCCTAAACAACTCCCCCTTAAATAGCCCTAGAACATAGTAACATAAATAGAACCTTCCAAAACAATTTAAGCATAATTTAATAAATCTTCCTAAATAATTAAACATAATTGAGGAAACATTCATAAACAATTAAACATAATTTAAGAAACCTTCATAAACAATTAAACATGATTTAGGAAACCTTCCTAAACATTTAAACATAATTTAGGAAACATTCCTAAACAATTAAATATAATTTAGGAAACATTTTCTAAACAAATAAACCCTTCCTAAATTGCATAACACAATTAGAAAACTTCCTAATCAACTAAACAACTTCTCCTTGCTTTCTCTTCCTTACATAATGAATAATAGCTTTCGTAAGGTGCCCTCCCCCCCCCCCTGACATATCAGTACTCCTCTCCCAAAAAGCCACTTGTCCTTAAGGTGGAATGAAGGTATTGTCCATCTAGAAGTCCTCTTGGAGCCATTGCCATGCATTTATGCTTTTGACAAATATCGTAGTTGGCCACCATCTCCTCTACATCATTTTGTATTCCAATCCAATACAGTTAAGCCATAAGCTTATGATAGGTCTTCTGTACCCCCAAGTGCCCTCCTATGACACTACTGTGGAACTCCCGCAACAAGTGGGGTACATGTGGTGATGTGATGAGGATGGATGATAAATCAGAACCAAGTCCAAGGTTTTTAAGGAGCACTTCAACTCCTGCTTGTTTAAGAATTTGAGGTATGTAACACAGGACACCGTTTAGGCCAGAGAACTGCTTAGAATTTGAATACCAATACAAACAATGTGTTTGTTTGACACTAGGTTCAAGAAGGCTGCCACAGAGAACCTGTAGCAATTGTTTCCGATGGATGGACCATTACTGGCCCGACAGGATGCTAATCCAGAGCTCCTTAGAGTAAAGTGTAGGCTGGTTCACTAAAGCAGCAACCTGGATAAATTCACTTTCTTCAGGAACTTCTTGATCTGGGACTTGAACAAGTGAACCACTCCTGAACCAGGCACACCCTCTTGGTGCAAATAGATTCTTTTAAAACCTCCTTCCTTATTCCAATCCGGGCCCTCTCACTCAGCCCATTTCCATTCCAGTTGCCAACCACCACCAATACCCACACTGCTGATAGCCTCACTATTTTCATGAGTAGCATATAGAGGAACAATGTCCTTCCCCTCAATGCTTTTCTGACGAGAAACCAATGGACTATGTAAATTTTTATCAAAATCACTTCCTGCAACAGCATCAGATACATAGTCATCACCCTCTCTTTGTCCAGTCTCTTCATCTTCATCAGAAAACTTCATATAACTAGGTAATACCCCATGATAAAGTGACAGCCTCTGCTTAATCCTTTTGTCATTAGTAAATGCAAAAATAGTTGATGGACCCAGTTCTGATGAAAACAATGATAGAAGTTCCCAGAGTGTTGCCTATTATAGTGGTATGTGACGCAAACATTGCACTCATATGGTTTTGAAAAAAAAAACTCATCGTTGTGGCAACTTGGACAGCTGTAGGAAGACATGGATGGGAAATACTAGTCAAGTGTGATGACTCAATTCAATGCCATAGGATGCGTTACATTAACTGTTTTTATGGGATACTTCCCATGGGTTGTTTCTCCATAGAGAGCATTACGGCATCAGTGCCTTCACGCGAAGCAATTGTTATATCAGAAACTTCTACTCTAGTTGGAGTTGGGTGATTGATAATGCTCTCCAACATATTTGTTGCAACAATAACAGGCTTTTGCATGCTGCGACATCTTCAAATGATCTCCTCCTGGTCACTGAGCTTGTTAAAATTGGACTCGAAACTAGGGCTGCAAGCGAACCAAACGTTCGGCGAGCTACTCGTTGTTCGGTTCAATTAAAGCTCGTTTGCGATCGTTTAATTAACTAAACAAACAAACTTGAACAATATTTTAAATACCAATTATTAATAAACAAACTTGAACACTAATGCGTTCGGCTCATTTATGTTCGCGAACCCCATATTGAGAAGTTCGGTGAACAAGCTCGAAATTAAGCCGATAAGAAGCTCGATTCATGTTCGATTTTGAACTCTAGAATAAGCTCGAAAAAAATAATTAATATTTGACTAAAGAATTAATAATAATAAATAATCATTACATTTGTTACATAGACATTGCTTTTAGTATAAATGTGTTTGTTCATAGATGTATGTCATGAACGTGTTTGTTTTGATAGTTAAAAAAATTCGTTAAATAGTTTCGCGAACAAGCTCGATAAACACTAAACGAACGAACATGAACTGAACATGAACCGAACATGAACACCCTTAATTTAAATGAACTAAACATGAACACAAACGCTAAAGCTCGAACAAACATGAACCAAACTTGAACAAGCTGATATTAAATGAACACAAACGATGAACACTCACATACTCGGCTCGGCTCGGTTCGTTTGCAGCCCTACTCGAAACCCCCAAAATTGAATTAAGTGCTCCAGTGAACTTATTCTGGCTGAGATCAACATAAATAGAACTTCGTAAATGATCAATAACACTCCCCACATCATCACACAAACCATTTGGCTGCAAATTTAAATAATTCAACTTCTACAGCTTATTAAAACCAGTGATGATGTAGGGATATGAAGAGAAGTATACGTATGGTGGCATTTTTGCTACTGGACTGAATGTCTCGCTATAGTTAATGCCAAATTCCTAATTGAAGCCTTGGGCTATAAGTTTCGCTTTATACCTCTCCACTTGACAATCCGAGCGATATTTGGTTTTGGGTGGGAGTTGGTGTTAAGGTGGAGGGGAGGTTTGAGTTGTTGAAGGGGAAGAGCTGGGAGGGAACGTAGGAATCAGAGAGGTGCTTGAGAGAACTGATGATGAATGGAGGTTAGAATTCGAGGAAGGTTGAGGAGTGGATATGATGGGTTCGGGAAGGGAGTTGGATAGGGTGGAGGTTGGAAGCAGAAGATATGGAGAGTGTGGTGAGTTGGGGATGGGGACGGATGTGTTGGGTGGTTGGAGGGGGAGAGGTTTTTGTATGGAAAGATATGTTCATGAAAGACAACATGACGAGAGATGTGTAGTTTGTTGGTGAGGAGGTTTAAGCATCGATAGCTTTTGTTGGAGGTGGAGTAACCTAGGAAGAGACATTCTTGAGAACGAGGATGGATTTTGGTTGGTGTGGTTGGTTGGAGCCATGGAAAGCAAATGCAGCCAAAGGTTTTGAGGTGTGAGTATGTGAGTTGGATGTGGTATAATGGAGAGTTGTCTGTGATATGGCTGGTGGTTGGTGACAGAGTAGAGACCATTACGGCTGTGTCCACGGATGAGAATGTGATTGTCTAGAAGACCCTTGATGAGTAAGCCATTAGAATCAAAAGAAATGGAGCAATTGTTGTCAGTGGTTAGTTTACGTATGGAAAGGAGGTTATGGGACAACAGGGGAACATGAAGTAGGTTGTGTAGATAAAGCTTACAAGTGAAATTTGGAAGTGGAAGAAGTCCTTGTCCAGTGTGGTGTATTAGTAGTGAGCTGCCATTAGCTGTGGAGTTAGTTTCTGATCCAGCGTAAGGAGCTGGGTATTGAAGGTTTGATATGTATGGCGTGAGGTGAGCTGATGCCCTAGAGTTGAGAACTCATTCGCTGAGAGAGGTGGGTTGTGAATTGGTTAGAAGAGCTCTCGGTGAGGGATTTGAAGTGGTGTTGTAGTTGGAGTTGTAGTGGCGCCAGCAGGTTAATGCCCCATGTCCAGTTTTGTCGCAGATTTGACAAACGGGTTTGGTGTTTTCAGTAGGTGGAATGCGGTTGTTGGGGAAGTGATGTGAAACAACATGCATGGAAACAAGAACTGCTTGGGGATTTTAATATAAGACTGTTAAAGCTTTGCTAGTTATAGAATTATTGCTTACCCAAGTTAGGTTTTTAGAATTATCAAGTCGAAGTTAAGTAAGGCATGCAGTTACAACTAGATTAATTGGACAATATCAAATTGACAACATAAAATTAGAGAGTAATGTTATGGGGATGAACAATAATCCACAATTAACAAATAGAACTTTTCACCTTGGGTCTCTCACTCACTCTCTTGTTGATGGCACTTTTAATGGGGGAAGATTGAGAACAACCGAGCGATGCCACTAGGAGACAACTGGCGCACAAAGTGTAGTCCGTTGGAGTGGTAGCCGGTGGCGGATAGTCCATGGGATGACTAGTGAGCATCCAACGTCTTACCCATTCTTCCTTGATCTTCAAAGACGAAGCTATGTTCGAAGTCGGGATCGGCCATCCATGGATGTGGAGAACTCTCTTCTTGAGCCCTTGAGCCGACCACTTGTTGAAGCAAAAGAGGAGAAGAGGGTGGGGAGTCGGCTATGGTGGGGGCTAAGAGGCAAATGCAGGAAATCTGAAATAAATTTCAGATTTTAGTGGTTTAGGAGAGGGATTTAATTTGAATTTCCAATTAATCCAAGGAGGGAGAGAGGGGCGGCAATGGGGAGAGGAGTTGGGCTGAATTTGTGGAGTTATTAAGGTGATTAGGAGAGAGAGAAGAGGCCATTAAGGGGCCGGCCATGTAGGAGGTGAGGTGGCATTGAGGTTTTAAGTAGGTGAGGACCACTAGTCTTAATTTCAGGATTTTAATAAAAGCTGAAATTAAAACTTAGAAATTAATCAAAATCTGATTTTTAATTTCAGATTTTGATTGTTTCATGTAACTCCCTAATTGAAATATAATGAAGAGGGAATTTGAATTTCAAAATTGTAACTCCCCGTAATTAATGTCCGAATTTAATTGGACTTAATTAGGGAATTCATTAGGGCTGAGAATTCAAAATCCAAATTGTGGGCTAGAGGAGAACCGGCGGCAAGGCTGCACGGGTGGCCGGCGGCAAGGCTGAGGGTGGCCGGCGGCAAGGGCTCCACGGTGGACGGCGGGCTGGTGGATGATTTTCTGGCCGGCGGGATGGGGTGCTGGGTTGGTCGGCGGAAGGCTAGGGGAAGGGTCGGCGGCAAGGATCCAAGGAGGAAATGAAGAGTAATTCTTCTTGGGATTAATACGCCACGGATTCACCTTGATCTCCCCACCAATTGATCACAAAATAATAGAGAAGAAGGTTTAGAACTCACAAAGAGATCTAGCTCTTCTCAAAACTCACTAAGAGATTTGAGAGAGAGATGCACTCACAAAGAGAACACAAAGTAGATTTTCATTTCATCCAAAAACTAAACTATTACATAAGAAAGAGCCATATAAATAGGCCTCAAAATGACAAGAAAGCAAAAGACTAAAATGCCCCTCGGGCTACAATAACGACTAAATACCCATAAGGGCAAAAACGGAAAAACATAAATATCAAATAAACTACTACAAAAATGACTCAAAATAAAACTCATGATCGTGGCCGTTGATCTACGGCGTCTCCTGATGGTACATGTGTCAAAATATCTAGCGATGTCCTCATCAGGAAGTTTGGTCTGAAGGGAGTTCCACGACTCTTGGATCCTCTGTAGTTGGAGCGACCGCGAGGAGTGTATGAGCGGTTGGAGTATAGGGCGGTATTGTCCAGCACCGGACTGGTAACCCTCTGAAAATCGGTTTGCATATGAATTTCCTCACTACAGAGAAGGGAGTAGAGCACATCTAGACTGATGGGAAGTTGACTTGTGTGAATGGCTATTTTGAATGGATTTTAGGATGGAGGCATCCCATTCAGTATGCGGAGAATGATTTCTTCATAGTCAAGTAATGATCCCGTTACTGCTATATTGTCAACCAGAGCTTTGATCTAGGCCAAGTATTGCATCATTGTAAGATCCTTCATCTGGATGTGATATAGCTCGTTTTTAAGCTGGATTACACGTGATCTATTTATGGGTTGAAGGCATAGTTCTATCGTGAGCCAGATGTCCCGAGCTAATGAGAGGGTCAAGATGTAAGGGAGAACCGAAGGAAAGATTGTAGATAGAAGAATTGATATGAGGCTCCACAGCCGGTATTCTGCTGGATTTGTTTCAGCTAGAGATTGAGGTGGTTTGGGAGTGCTACCTATGAGGGTATCCTTCAAATCCATTCGCAGAGAAGAACTGGAAAATCTGCAATCTCCAGACCGGATAATTGTCACTTGTAAGCTGAATGGGAACTATGAGTTTAAGATTCGTCATGAGGAACTTGAGAGATGACGGAATAGTGAAATCCACCATAGTTGTAGACAGGGAGGAGGTCGGTTGAGCTTCCGAAGATGAGCCCTGATCTGCCATAGGTTAAGAAGGGGGAGCTTCAAAAGCTCTGATACCATGAAATCACCTGCAGGTTAGTCAAGAAGACAAAGTAGAAGAAGAAGAAGGAGGTAGCAGGGAAAACATTACTTTCATTCATGATACTGTTGTAACACAAGTGTTTGTATATATAACCAAAAAGGGTTATGGATGTCGGAAACCAGTAAGCCGTTGGTGATAGGCTGCGGAACAGAGTAATGGAGACAGTACTCTGATGAGGTAGTTGGAACCGGATAAGAGTTGTGTTCTGCCAGTGCTTGTTTATATGCTCTAACAGTGAGAATCAACTAAAAAATAAAATGCCCTCAAACAATGGAAGAGGCTTTCGACTCATTGAGATTGGAGTGACAAGCTATGAAACCTTTTAGGATTGAGGGAGAGGAGAATACAAATGGAAAAGTTAAAGCATAGACACTATGCAGAGTGAGTAAATAATGTGTGAAGCTCAGTAGGGCACAAAACATAAGCAAGGGTGCGAGGCAAGCACGCGGCATGCAAAGCACAGCCAGCAAGGGGAGGAAAGCATGTAGTACGCAGGGATGGCAAGGCAAGGAAGTGAGTGTATAGCTGCATGCATGCATGTGGAGAAGCTAGATTAGAGAGCGAAGGGAGGGAAGGGACTATGCATGGGAACAGCAAGGTAGGGAGCCAAGTGTGTGGTGAACGGGTACACATGGGAGCAGGTCAAGGCAAAGAGAATGGTGAGGGAGGGGAGCAGTCTGGGAAAGTCAATCTTATTCAAATATAATGTTAAGGAAAATCTATTTCATCTATAATTGATAGAATGTGAACCAATATATAGTGATATAAGAGGATACAAAAATGAAACAAACAAAGACAAGAGAAGTACTAATTATGAAGATATATAATCAATATCTATCTAATATAGCACTTTCCAATTCTAAAGAACTAACTAATACATCTTGCGCCAACAAACACTATTCATTTAAATAAATAAAGATGAAGAGGGCTACATCAAAACTAAAGAAGCAGCAATCAAAAAGAAAAAAAAAATGAAGTCAGAGTGTTTAAAAAGTGAATAAAAAAAGAAGTCTGTTGTAGTACTTTTGTTATGAGACGCCTATGCTCGTAACACTCAATTTTAGAGAGGTATGGATTAGAACCACGATCCACAACAACTTCATTGAGAACATCAAATATTTTTCCAGGCATTGTCATCCCATTTCGTAATATTTCACATTGTAAGCGCATTCTGAGAGTTATATAAACTCCAAGTGAGTTGTTCCCATGTATTAAAGCCTTCAAATCCGGTCTATAATCTTCAAACTGTACCACAGTAGAGATAACTAGAATTTAGAAAAGTATGGCATAAGTGAAAGTTTAATATGGACAAGTGAAGACGTTGACATACATCATGTGATGTGAGAAATCCTAGAGACCCAAGATTAAAAGAAACAACAGGAGGTACGGCACCTCTGAATAAGTTTGATGCATGTAGAATTACACCATCACCTCCCAAGCATGTCACAAAATCAACTCGCTCATGAAGGTCACTGCATTCCAACAATTGCGTCTGTAAGCAATAGAAAGCAAATTTAACAAGCTATACATCCCCCGCCATGGTCTTTACCGTTTATATACCTGGTATCCTGGATATAGAAAGTTTGGACAAACCCAAAACCTGGAAGCCTTGCAAATATATCATGCACATCTGGTTCAACAAGAACATTCATTTTCTCCTGATGATAGAGGAACGACGCCACCTGCAAATCAAAATAGAGAACAGAAATAACCAAGCTTTCAAAAAAAGAAAAAAAAAGTAAATCATGACAAACAAGAAGCAAGCAACTACGTAAGAAAAATTTTTAAGGGTCTGAAGGTTTGATAAAAAAATTGTCAATTTAAGTATGTTTATTCCACTCCTAGAATAGTCGAGCTATTTTCCTTTCCCCGTATTATCTATCAACAGACTGAAAGCTATTAAAATCAAAAGGATGCCTTCTACTTCACATCGGCCTTGAAACTAGATCTGAATCATTCCCACTGCTTTGGATAGAATTTTTAAGATCGTTTGGTCATCCATCATATGCTACATTAATTTCACAATGGATG
The DNA here is from genome assembly GCA_022539455.1 of Dendrobium nobile. Classification (NCBI taxonomy): domain Eukaryota; kingdom Viridiplantae; phylum Streptophyta; class Magnoliopsida; order Asparagales; family Orchidaceae; genus Dendrobium; species Dendrobium nobile. Next base: position 18,352,594 of record CM039727.1, read on the forward strand.
GCTCTAATTGCATAAGATGAAAATTACAATTTCAAAGTACAGGTTGTTTTAAATGGCTTGGAATCAAATTGTGTTGTTGATAATATCTTGTTTGTATTTGACAATTTCAATTGTAGAAATATTCAAGTAAAATTAGATATTTAAAAGGAATTCTATATAGTTAAAAGGATTTCTATATATTGTTCAGTTATCCTAGAAATTTTTATATGCTTAATGAATAGTCACATCACATAAAAATTGATGAAACTTGATTCCTATATAATTTTATTTTGTAGATCACAATCAACTATATAATTTTGATTTTAAAGATTATGTAAAGAGATAGGTCCAAGCAAAATAGGGGGAGATTAGGCATTCTCCTCCAAGGAAAAAAAGAAAATTTATCAAGAAATTCCTCTTATGACTTCATAATTAAAAATCATTTTTCTACAGCCTCATGTGACAGCTGAAACTTAACAATAATAATCCCCGTGATTGATGTAATCATGTAATATAAAAGAACTAACGTGGTGGACATATGTGAAACCTCAAAAGACTAACTATTCATTAAGCATATAAAATATTCGAGAAAAAATTAGATATTTAAAAGGATTTATATATATTGTTTGTTATCTTTGATTTTTTTATAAGTTCAATGAATGGTTACGTTACATGAAAATTAATGAAATTTGATTCCTACATAATTTTTATTTTGTTGATCACAATCAACTATATGATGATGGGTTTAAAGATTATATAAAGAGATAGGTCCAAGCAAAATAGGGGGAGAATAGCCTTTCTCCTCCAAGGGAAAGAGAAAATTTATCGAGAAATTCCTCTTATGACTTCATACTCAAAAATCATTTTTCTATAGGCTCACGTGACACTTTCATGCTGAAACTTAACAGTATTAATCCCAATGATTGATGTAAATAAAAAAGAACTAACATGATGGACACATGTGAAACTTCAAAAGAACTAACCATTCATTAAGCATATAAAATATTCAGGTAAAATTAAATATTTAAAAGGATTGTTATATATTGTTCAATTATCACTGAGATTTTTCTATACTCAATGAATTGTTACGTCACATGAAAATTGATGAAACTTGATTACTATATAAATTTTATTTTGTATATCATAATCAAATATATGGCTTTGAGTTTAAAGATAATATAAAGAAATAAAACCATTCAAAATAGAGGGAGGATAGGCGTTCTTCTCCAAGGAAAAGAAAAAATTTATCAAGATATTCATCTAATGACTTCATAGTCAAAAATCATTTTTATATAAGCTCATGTGACAGTTTCAGCATGAAACTGTTAGACCGGTCCAGCCAGTCTACGCGGGACCGGCCCAGGCACGAACGAGGCAGAACATCTCCCCCTCTTGCATTAGCCACACGCACAGCAAGTCCACGGGAGCTCATTTAGGAAAATTTTTGAAATGAATTTTAGGAGGGAAATTGAATGTAGCGATTGTTTAGGGATTTTCTTTTGATTTGTATGCACTAAATACTTTGTTTTCCTAGGGTTAGGGCATCTGGAATTTGGCTGAAATTTGAGATCTCTTTGATTTCTTTTGGGCTCTAGCAGCGTCTAGAGATTAGGAGAGAACGATCCTCCTCTCGAATAGAGGATCAATTGTATCTTGCTATTTTACGTTTCTATTTCATCAAATAATATAAATTTCTATTATTTTCATTTGGGGTGGGCCGAGCACTTGGGAGAGAGGAGGCTATGGAAGAATAAGAGGGAATGGTGGAGATTAGAAGGTGAGGAAGCTGAAGATGCACATATTTGAAGGGGAGAATGCATACGGGAGGATTTATAAGGTGGAGAGGTACTTCTCCATCAATGGGCCGACGGAGGAGGAGAAGCTGACAGCGACAGGCTTGTGCTTGGAAGGGAAGGCGCTGCCATGGTACAAATGGAGAGACTAGAGGAGACCTATTAGGAGCTAGAGGGAATTCAATGACTGCATAATAAAACATTTCCAAACGGACCGAGGAAGAGATTTCTATTAGCAGTTCTTTGCTCTGGTGCAGGAGGGATTAGTAGCAAACTACCGGGGGCGGTTTGAGCACCTGGCTAGTAGGGTGGAGCGATTATCAGATATTGTATTGGAGGGAAACTTCATGAAGGGGTTGAAGGCAGAGATCCGAGCGGCAGTGAAAGTTCTGATGCCTAGTGACTTGGGGGAGGCCATAAAGTTAGCACAGCTAGTGAAAAATCAGAAGAATCTGGAGAAGGGAGCCAGGAGCAGCAGCTCAGGAGGCTCTTACAAGACGAAGACCACTCTTCTAGCACCCAAGGGACCTGCATCAGGCAATATTAATGAGACCACCAGGAAGAAGCCAGTAGGAGGGAGTGGGGAAAATTTCAAGAGATTGGTAGAGAAGGAGATGCAAGAGAAGAGTGCAAAGGGTTGTGTTTTAGGTGCAAGGAGAAGTATACGCCATGACATCATTGCAAAGACCGCACTTTTCAGGTTCTCGCCATCTGTGATGACGAGGAAACTGATGAGGGAGGCGAGGGGTAGTTAGAGGAAGAGATGGATGAGAAGTTGCATTTGAATATGGCCGAAGTTTCTCTGAACTCAGTGGTAGGATTCACTACGAACCATACCATGAAGATGAAGGGGGAGATAGAGGGCAGGGAGGTGGTGGTGGTACTAATTGATAGTGGGGCTACCCACAATTTCATTTCCACTTAGGTCATCGACCAATTGGGAGTGAAGTTAGTGAACACCGGTTGTTATGGGGTAATGATGGGTATAGGGAAGATGGAGAAAGGTCAGGGGATCTATAGAGGAGTGATGTTGACTATTCAGGGGATTCAAGTAAGGGAGGACTTTCTCCCACTAGAGTTAGGAAGTACTGATGTCATCCTAGGGATGAAGTGGATGCAAACCTTGGGGAAAACCAAGGACAATTGGGGAGCACTCACGATGGAATTAATGGGGGATGGGAGAAAGGTGGTTATAAGGGGAGATGCAGGGTTATCCAAAGCCATGGTATCACTTAAGACTATGGTTAGGGGCCTACAAGAGGTGGGAGAAGATTATCTGGTAGGACTACACAAGCTGGATATGATCAGGGTGGAGGAGGGAGGGGATGTTTCTCTTTCAGTACAGCCCTTGAGTCAGCAATTTGGTAAGAATTTTCAGCCACCTCAAGGATGGCCACCTCGAGCATATCTCCACCTTGAGGACAAGGTGGATCTTTGAGAGGGGAGTATTGTTAGATAAGTCCACGCGGGACTCGCCCAGGAACGAACGAGGTGGAGCATCTCCATCTCTTGCATTAGCCGCACACACCGCAAGTTCACGGGAGCTCATTTAGGAAGGTTTTTGAACAAATTTTAGGAGGGAAATTGAATGTAGGGCTTGTTTAGGGATTTCATTTTGATTTGTATGCATTATGTGACAACCAGTTCATCCGGCCGGCTCAACTGAACCGGCCGGCTCAACTGAACCGGCCGGCTCAACTGAACTGGCCGGCCTTCCCTATTAATCGTGAGCAGGTAGTTTCGCGTAACAGAGATGTTCGCGAAACAGAGTGAGCGGGCGGATGGCTGCGTGCAGGAGAGCAAGGTATAGTTCGTTTTTTTTTTCAATTGTAGCAATTGATCGCGTTAAAGGATGAGAATAATCAACTCATTTTCATTCTCGCAGTTAAGGAAGTGCTAATTTGGGAGAAATTTCAAAGAACGAGAGAAGCGACCGAGGAGAAAGAAGGAAAAAGGTTGGTTGGATTTTATTTCGAATCTTCGTATAAATTTCCTTCTTTTACTTCATTTAAAGTGAACGATATGTTTCTTAAAGGAAAAGATCGGAGTGAAAGCAACGAGAAAGAATTTTGAAAGAGGAAGAAGGATTTTAGGGAATTTGGAAAATCCCCATTGTAAGTAAATTTATATCATGAGAAATTTCTTATTATGTTCTATTAGCAAGTCAAGTTTTCATGAAAAATTTTATTATTGATTTTAGAGATTTTGGGAAGAAAGAGATCGAAAGCTATAGAAGTACGATTTAACAAGAAATCCTGGAAAAGAAAACTATCGTAAGATAGAGGTAATATTATATAAGGAATTAAATATTGTTAGGGCATTCAAATTTGATTTAATACTAATTAAATCATTATGTTATTGTGAACAGTTTTCACTTCTGGACGAATATTGGAAGAGAAAATAAAGTGGGCAATTATAAAATTTTCTTTATTGTATTTTGTAGTTCGTTTCGAAAGAAGCATGCATATAATTGTTTAAAGCTTATTATTTATATATTTTTTTGAAAACTATTATAAGAAGTAAATGTTTGTACAAGTATGGATATGTGAAAGAAAGAAAACGTACATATAATAAGAAAGTATACATAAATGAAAGAATTCAAATAAATAAATGTTAAGGAAATGATACAAACATAAATGAATTAAAGGAAAAGGAAAAATGTTATGCATGCAAAGCTTATAGGAGTTCACCCCCGTATAGTACTGGTTGGGGAAGCAACATACCCGTGCACGTAAAATAAGAAAAATGATATGAAAATGAAAATGGAAATGAAAAAGGATTGTACCCTTGATACATTTAGACGGTGCTCCTGTACAATATGAATTAAGAAAAAGGAATAATTATTAAAGTAAATGTTATAAATGAATATGCTATAATATGAAAAAGGTAAAGTAACAGAATACGATACAGTATGTATATAAAACGAAATGAAATAAAGAAAGGAAATATGCATCAAATGTTAAATTAATGAATCAATATCAAATGTTATATATGTATATACATGTGAATTGTTTTTAACTATTAGCCAATGAGTTTACACTGTAAATTCAAACCCTAAATTAATGTCTCAGGTAAATCCCCAAAGAAGAAAAAATAGTTGAAAGAGAAGAATTCGTCTATAGAAGACGACGTGCAAATGACAACAGGTAAAATGAATGATGAGAATGCTTAGTTTGGTTCTAGATTGATTAAAGTTTTATTTGTGTTTAGTGGCTCTTCAGTTGATGAAAAGTTTATGTAATTTTTTTTTTATAAAATGTGATGAATTGGTATTACTGTCCGACTTTCAGTTTCCGCCTTGTTAAATCGAGTATCCGGGCCGGGTCGTGACACATTAAATACTTTGTTTTCCAAGGGTTAGGGCATTTGGAATTTGGCTGAAATTTGAGATCTCTTTGATTTTTTTTGGGCTCTAGCGGCGTCTAGAGATTATGAGAGAATGATCCTCCTCTCGAATAGAGGATCAATTGTATCTTGCTATTTTCCGTTTCTATTTCATCAAATAATATAAATTTCTACTGTTTTCTTGATTTTGTTTGGATATTTGCGGAGAATTCTCGCTGCTTTTCGAAGATTGATAGGAAATACTTAAGATTTATAAGTGTTTCCTATCAGAAACTTAACTGTATTAATCCCTAAGAATTGTTGTAAATACAAAAGAACTAACGTGATAGACACGTACATGTGAAATTTCCAAAAAGAAATAAAGACCTACATGAAGGACTATTAAGAAATAAGAACGCACCAAGCTTGTTGATATAAACCTGATGTGGGACACAAGTAAAATCTTAAAAGAGAAACAAATATCTAAATTAAAGATTATTAAGAATGTAAACCTACATGAAATGACCCACCAATCTTATTTAACAACAAGCAATTTACTGCCGCAAGCATCCAAATTGATAAGCCTTGTTCCTTGACTGAACTAGAATGATGATTAATGATTTAGGCAAGTAGTATGTCAGATAATTTAGGATGATTTGGGTTATACACTCTAAAAAGTTTATTATTCAACCATCACAGGTTCCATGGTTCTTCGTTCTTCCTATACTTCATATTTGGGAGTACACACAGAGTGCATCATATTTGGGCGTAGACTCAGAACTATCTTGTATACTAGCTATGAGAAGAAGCTTAATACAAGCATGCTACCCGATCCACAACCTAAGTAATATAAGGGCACCATGGTTCATGTAGCAGTGATTACAAGCTTTAATTTCAACTTAAACTATTGGTCCTAGCTGATTTAACTTGAAAATTAAAATTTGTAAAGGCATCAAACATTTTAGTTGCAATGAATTCAATCAAGCATGTATTACAGGATTATAAGGCCGCATAAGTTATGCTTTGCTCTTTCATAATGGAAACTAAGGAAAAGCAGATATAAAAAGTGCCTCATAAAGTCAAATCTACCTCTTTAGCTTCCTCCATAAGCTCTTGCCCTAACTTTTTCAGTAGCAGTACAGTCTTTGGAGGAGATTTCCACATAAGCATCTGTTGTTGGGTGCTTGGATGTGTGAAAGCCAAAGAAGATTCTGTTACTTTCTCTCTGGTGCAAGTGAACCCATCAGTTCGGACTAAAAACATTTCTGCTTTTTTCCTAGATTGGACCCTGACAACACCAGTTGCAGAAACGCACATATTGCCCTCCATCTGATCCAAACTATCACTTGTTGAACTGGTAGAGAGCTTAGCATTCTCCAATTTTTTTCTGTCTGTGGCAGTAGATATAGTTTGACCACCAAAGTTACTGGTATAAATAGAACCCTTTGTTTCATCAACTGCAACCATATAATTTTTTTCTTCATGATAACCATTAACACCCAATTTTAATGATGAAGAGCTTCCATTCTTGAGATTTTTTCCATTGCCCAAAAAAGTATGGGTAGCTTCATATTCATAACCTCTATTTTTGGGTAGTCCGTTTGAACTTTCTGGCTTCATGCACTGCGATATGTAAGTATTTGTAGGGGTTTCTTGAATCTGGAACGGCAGCTCGTATGTCTTTCTTGAAATAGATGCATCCTCAAACTTTTTCCTAAAAGAACTAAGATACGTCTTAGGAGAGGTTTTTCTACTTCGGAAAAACTGAGTCACTTCTTCTTTAGAAAAAATATCGCACTCAGGAAATTGTGCTTTGAGAGGTTCATTGTTAAAAGAATAATACGAAGAATTTCCCGCATCAACACCACAACTTAGCACTGAGTCATGCATCACTGTCAGGTTAGGGGTCAGTTTTCCATTCTGGTTGTCCTTTAGACTAGTTGATATATCTTGTTCGCTCAATTTTCCAGTAACATGTTCAACTGCAGTAAACCCATAATCATGTTGAGCATCTAGAATTGCGTCACCCTGTACCTTCTTATGTATCATAGCCAATAAATTATGATCCTCCAAGCCTTTCACAGTTTTTAATGGTTTCAAATCATGTGTTAGAGAGTTCATTTTAACAGAATTCATTTCAGAACGTGTAATATATTGTCTCCATCTCGAAATCATAGCAGAAGTTCTATTAACTCCTTCTTGACTGTGAAGGTAGAGTGGATTCCTTCTGGGATCTGATACCAACAAAGCAAATTGCTCAACTTGCTCCATAGATGGAGCAGTTCCAGCTTCAACAGGCAAATTTATCACCTCTATCTTTCCAGATGAAACAGCCAGCTTCATAGCAGAGTTGTAGTATTCATCCTTGGATTCTTCTGCTCTTAGATCAACAACTGTTTTAAAATTCTCCTCTAGTAACCACGCAAGGCCTTCATCCGTTACCTGGCCTCCTCTCCAAAAAGCCACTTCATGATCGTCCAATGCATTGCCTTCCTTCATGGTGGAGAAAAAAACAGCGGCCCAGTTTGCAAAAATTGTTGGACAGGGACATCCATCTCTGCGTGGAAAGCCAGCATCATAGCAGACATTCTTTAGCCTCTGTAATCGCCTCCAGATGTTAGATCTATTATCTTCAAAAGGTTTGAAATAGTTTGCAAGTGCAACTTCTAAACTCTCACAGCACCTTTTCATTTCATCTCTGAAGAGAGCAAGTGGTGGAAGCTTACCATCTGCAGTATTTAAAGTTGAAGCTTGAAATGAATTAACCAAAGAAGACCTTCCTGATAAAACTTCTTCTCTTCCTCTAGTAAGTAATGCCAGCATACAGGCAACCACCGCAATCACCTTTTCTTCCAAGACTTGAATATCCTCAGACGGAGTCTCATAAGAAACGGGGCATTCTCCAGTCTCTGGATTGCATATAGTTTCCATTAGCGAAGTGTGAAGATGCTCTGCGGCTCTAAAGATCCTACAGTATGCCTCAACTTCAGCAATGTCACCGGGAAGAGGACCAATCCACAATAGTTGTGACGGATCATTAGTTTGCATGGTCTAAACACTCAAAAAAAAAAAAAAAAAAAAAAGATTCCGGTGATTTCCAACTACTAAGCAAATAGATAAATCAGATGTGAAGTAATTATGATATTTCAAAGAAAGGATGCAGGAATTGCTGTATATAGAAGATTGCCAGTCCATCATGAATAAAACAGGTCATGATATGTCGATTAATTCTGGTGGGAAAGCAGACTGATAATGTGCCATCTACAAAAGTTACAAGGCTTAAAATGAACAGCCCAATGTTAAGAGATAGGCAAGCACCCTTGCATTATTTCCAAGGCTTCCTCAAACAGGTTAATAAACAAGATACAAACAAAGAAAGCAAACTAGAGCCCCACACCACAGGTTGATAGTTTTCTAGTTGCACATCAAGAGACAATTTTGAAATTAAACAAGATCAGAAAGAGCTCAATCGGACAATTGGTAGGAGAATGTTGTTTACCCTTAAATTGGGGATTAATTAATTGGTCATAATTAGCTATCCCTTTGATTAATTTAGGCTCTACTTCTATGAAATTAAGCACAATCAAGTTGACTTGATTAATAAACAGTCTGATTAACATTAAAAAAAGAACAAGTTTTAAATTTAAGCTTAAACAATCTTGTTTAATTAAGTTTAAACTTAATTAAGACTAATCACTCTAATTAATTTGAGTGTTCTTTTTCTTTTTGGAAAAAAAAGAAAGGCTTATGGGTTGGATCCACATAGATCAGACACAACAATCTACTTACTCCTTCAATCACAATGCAACAAAGCCCTAGGCACCACAACTGTTGCAAAACCTAGCCACATCATGCTCTTTATGATCGCAAGACCCTCTCTTCTCAATTGAAAAGCTTATTGTTAACCTTGATATCAATCCCACCATTGATCAAATCAAACACAACGGATGTAGTATCATGTAAGTCCAAATCGAATGTATCAAACTAACTAGCCACAATGGTAGTTGTCCAATGCGTCACATAGCCCTTAGCGTGAACCATTTCATGCTCTACTAAGCCATTTGCTAAAAAACTATCTTGTATCCTTCTTAACATGATAAAACCCAAAAAAATCATGAGATGTTTGCTTTTTATCTCATCTCCCAATATATTAATTATCCTATACTGGCTCTATAACTTTTTGTTGTCAAGTAATAAGAACTAAAACTCCAATAGCCCAATACAAAATTAAAATTATTGGAGTTCCCTCTTGAAGGGCATCTCTATAACAAATAAAATTAAAAATAATTGAATTGCGTAAATATCATGGAATAGTAGCAAATAATAGTCCACTCTGGTGAACCCCCATTTATGCATAGTCAGTTCTTAACGAATCCAACATATCGTCATCATGTTCTTATATTTGAATAATAATAATCGCGGTTCTCATTGCCACTAAAGTAGCTTAATCACTTATAACTACATGCCCACCTCGAGCCTACTGTTATATAGCATGGCTAACAATCATCTGACATACATCGAGGGGATGGCCAACTGAACTTTATCATGTATATTTCCTCATTAGCTGAGTAAAAAAACTCGAATATAGGAAATAAATATAAAAAAATAACTTTTATAGAAGTTTTAAAACTTTAAAAATACAAATATTAGACAAGTTTAAACATGGTTTAAAATTGCGCAATATGAGGCTCGCCTTGAGGCCCGCCTTTGAGCAATTCCAATAAAAAACGCCTCGATGCTTACGCCTCGAGTTTTTTTATGAGGCTTGCGCCTCAACTTGGTTGAGGCCCGCCTCGCCTCGCAAAGCGGATCCAAGAGGAAGGGGAGAGAGCAGTTCACCATAATGATGATTCAAATGAAGAACCCCTTAGTGATGACAGTGATGATGACTTATGAGTTCTTATGTGATATGTCATTACTATTTATTTTTGGAAATTGAAATTATATGATAATGAAAAGAATACTGGGATTTATGAAAGATAGAATTTTGAGTTAAACTATATTTCATATTGTCTTATTGTTGTGGGATTTGGGAAAGATAGAATTTTGAGTTGAACTATATTTCATATTGTCTTATTGTTGAGATATTTTGATTTTACTTCATATCTTATGCTTTTTATGTTTTATATTATTCACTCAAAGTATATAAAAAATTTTTCATTTTATGTTTATGCAATCTTTTGATTTTGAGGCTTACGCCTCAAAACGCCTTGAGGCTTACACCTCGCCTCACGAATGAAAAACGCCTCAATACCCGAATACGCAATTTTAAACATTGATTTTAAAATAACATAAGGCCTCTAGCACCAATTAATTATTTAGTAAAATTACTTAGGTCAAAAGTTCTAAACACAATTCATATTCACAAGAAATTTTAATAGAATAATTAAATGTTCCAAACTCAACCTAAGTATTTTAATAGATCAATGAGTAATCCAGGTGATCATAATGTTCAACAAATTACCAAAGTACATTTAATGCTCTTAGGGTTCTAACTCATACATTCAATATCAACTTGATTGAGCATAACAGTATGATAAAGCTCCAAGTTTGATCTTGATATTCAAATCATGAGTCACACACGTCGGCATGCCAAATGCCAAAATTATGAACCTCCTTTATGGAAACCTTGTAAAAAAATATAAGCACATACTATAAATCAAGTAAATTACAAATATCACCCGCAATCTAAATGATAAAAATTGGGCTTTTCATGCTTTATAAGCTGTAAGTCCCATTGTTGAACCTTTCAATGGATGTAAGGTCCAACCCAATTAATGGGGCCAATGCAAGATTCAGTATTTCATCAAAGAAAAGTTATGTTATAGGACTTCCAATGCATGCAAGCCCCAACCTAATCAATGGGCCAACATAAAGCCAACAATCCCATCAAAATCAAACTGATTAAGTCATTCTACAAGTAGAATGAGGTTATAAGACCCACCAATCGAGTCACCTTGCTTAAAAATCATCATTTCCATAGAAGAGGAAAATAAGGCCCATCTTTATAAGTCATTCTAACATGAAAATAACAAACCTACATGAGAATCTCTTTAAATCTAAGGCTATAAGTTTTGTTCAAGTAGGCCTCTCTAACAAGTTAAGTAGTAAGTCCTAATACTCAAATAAATAGCTAAAATGATAATGTTATAGTTGGCCACTCTAATAATAAGAACTCCACTTACAGAAAAAAAATAGATAAAGGGATGATGCAATTGCCTCTCTGTTTGATCAGGCCGGCATGATTAAGTAACCTTCTAAGAAACATTTTGTATGAAACTGTGTAAAGAAGCCAACCATGAGACAGCAGTGGCCTTGTTTAACTGTCCAATAGCTATTGGCTTAAACAGTTAAACATGATCAAGCTCAAGTTACTAAAGTACAAACAATCTTGTTCAAGTCCGCCTCATTAATATCAAATCAAAAGAGCTCAACGTTGACAAGAAGCAAAATCGATGACCATCAAATGAATTAACATTTTCTCTATTAATGACTTTGATCACTCAAGAAACGGTTTCTATTTTTCACCAAATAGCGTCACAATACATCATAGAATTTAAAAGAGACAGTGCATGTATAAAAATCTACGTTGCACCGATACGGATACGGCGACATAGATACGACACGATAGGGATACGGGACACATCAATTCTTTAAAATACATGATACGGGTACGACGCAGACACGGCGTTATAATTTATAAATCATACATATGAATTAAGAAAGCAATCAAAGCATAATATTTGAAATTACAAAACAAATGAAAGTAACATCATTTGTAGCATTGTAGCTTATTATATCAAAATAAAAGTAAGCATTAAATATCTAGTACAACAACAAAAGCATAAACATAAATTGTCTAGCACATGAAGTTTCAACTATTCAATAGAAGGAATAATATGATTAGCTTCTTCAGTGCTTGTCTTTTAACTTCTATATCATCTTCAATAAATATTATAGCTTCTAATTCAGGCTCATTGTTGACCTGTGCTGATTAAAACAAAAGAAAAAAAATATATATAAAAAAGTACCTCACCTGCCCTCTATCCGGCGCCGAATTCAGCACGTCGCAGACACGTCCGCGACATTTCTCCCACGACGCATGACCTCGTGTCGTTAAAGAGCCAAGGAAAAAGAGGCCGAAGGCCTTTTTCTCTCATTCCTCCGCTCTGATCTCTCCCCCGACTCCTCCCTGCTGTTCGACTTCGCTCCCTGCAATGACTTTCCCTCCCTGAAGGATCGGAAGTCACAGCATTTTGATCGGAAGCAACTGTCGAAGAAACTCTCTACCCTTTGTCGCTTCTTCGGCTCCTTGTGCTGTTCGACTTCGCTCCTTCGACGGATTTCCCTTCCTGTTCGGCCGGAAGTTACGACATTTAGATCGGAAGTTACCGCATTTTGATCGGAAGCAACTCAGGAGCTCGCGGTTGTGAAGGCTCCTTCGTGGCTGGTCGACTTTGCTCCCTCGACGTCATTCCCTTGCTGTCGGATTGGAAGCCACGACATTTTGGTCGGATCAACAACGGAAGCTCGCCAGATTGTGAAGGTAACTTTCATCCTTTCGTCTGCTTCTATGCTCCCTCCGTCGACATTCCCTTACCGTAGGATCGGAAGTTACAACACTTTGATCGGAACAACAATGGGAGCCCGCTCGGTGTGAAGGAAACTTTCTTCCTTCCGTGCGCTTTCCGGCCAAATCCCATAAACCCACCTAACCGAGGGGTTTAGAAAAATTTTATATATATTAAATTTATTTAATTATAATTTATCTTAATTAATTTTAATTAATTATAATTATTATTTTTAATTAATTATAAATATTATGATTAATTATAATTAATTTTAACTAAATTATTATAATTAATTAAATTAATTATAATAATTTAATTAGAATTAATTATAATTACTTATAATTTATGAAATTAATTATTGTTAATTATTATTAATTAATTAAAAGTTATTAAAATTAATTAATGCTAATTAGTTATAATTAATTATAAATTAATTATAACTAACAAGTTTAATTAATTTTAATAAATTTAATTAATTATCCTAATTAATTATAATTAATTATGAATAATTAATTAAAAATAATTTATTAATTAATTATAATTAATTAATATTAGTTATAATTAATTTAAAAAAAAAAAGAAGAAAAGAAAAATGCCTGCTCCCTCGGCCTCGACCTCGACACCGACAATGCCGACGACACTGCTACTCAAAGGTATGATGGTCTAAAATCCCATTCTCGACGTTGCAGCGGACCAGAGAACCACCTATACGCGCTCTTGTAGCACGGTAGGAGGGAGCCCGGTGCGAAGCATACGACGAGGTGGGGAAGCCCTATACACGCTCTTGTAGCGTGGTGGGGAGTCACTGCTGTTCTGGTACGGGTACTGCTGAAGGCCCTATACACGCTCGAGTAGCGTGGTGGGATGAAAATTACTACGGTCGCGGTGTCTAAGGACACCTATCATACACGCTCTAGTAGCGTGGTGGGAAGGCCCAGCTCCCCTATTTTCCCCCAAACGGGGGATATGCCGGGGTGCTGCCGAAATTTTCACTGAAATGTACAAAGACTTGAACAATTTGAAGACCTTCTTGAGCAACAATATAGAAGACCTGTACTTGAACAAAAAAATGCACAGAATTTGAACTAAAATGAGCAGAGGACTTGTACGAAGAACAGAGGACTGGTGGACCTAAATCTGAATAAAATTCTAAATGATTTTTAAAGGTCAAAATCAAATGAAATAAAATTAAATTGGAATCAGACTCAAACCAATTTGAACCTACACTTGAATTCAAGGGACTGCAGGGGACTTGAACAAGACTAGAACATCAAACAAAGACTTTGATTTGGACTGGATCCGAATCTGAATAAAGCAGTTGAACTCGCACTTGAACTCAGACTATACGACATCAAGTGGGGACTTGTAAACTTGATGAATTCAAGTCTGAATAAAACTGAATTTGGATCAAAACACATGCAAAGATCAAAGTTTGGATCACACACGGGAAACTCAAACTACAAGACCTTGAATACAACGAACTCCTACAATAGTTCCTACGAGGTCAAATGCACCACACTTTCAAGGACAACGAGCATGAGTTGAACTTTGAACTCGGGTCCGATGGAATACATAGAATTGGGACTTTGGGTGAATGAACCAATCAGAGTCTAAATGCACAGTTCTCTAAATTAACAAGTTACAAGCGGGGGATGAAATCCCGGTGCACACGAAAGATGTGTTAATTCCTACAACAATCCCTACGATTGCCTGTTGATTGAGAAGTCAATATGGGAGACCAATAATGGAAGGACCGTCCCCTACAAGCAAGTGTAATCATCAAACCACCCGAGATTGGTGAAAGGGTGGATATGATGCAGAAACAATGAATCTTCTACAAATATTTTCAGGAGGTCGTAGTAGATGCAGCGGTCCCCTGCAAATGGACACTTGTGGATAACAACAGTGGGTGTATTGTAAGTACAATAAATCACTGTGGACACAAGTGCAGATATTACCTACAACGACGGTAACCAAGATCTACAAGTGCGTTGAGTACAAGGGCGACTCGATGTACGAAAAAGAACACCTCTTGCAGAATGGAAGAGATGTTTGAACAAATTAGAACCAAACTTCCTGGTGTTCCAAAGTCTCTTTTTAGTTCTATAATTAAGAAGAGAACAGTTCGGGTGCCCACAAACACCGAAAATAACAAATCTATTACACTGATGGTTTTAAAAAGAGTTCTCCACAAAGCAACAAACTCCAAAATCCAGAAAATAACCTTCCCCGGTGATTGAGAAAGGGGGAGTCAATATCAATGTCCAACGCCACCGGATCTGCAACACTTATGAAAGCAGACAGAAGGCGTTTACGATCTACAACGCACATTACCGGATCTGCAACACTCATGCAAGCAGACAGAAGGCGTCTACAACATTCATATTCGGCCTTTAAGGCCTTAAACCAAGAGAATTCACTGACAAAGGCACGAAGCCTACGATAAACCCGATCCTCTGTCGACAATCAGACAGAGTCGACAAGGTTCAATAAACAAAAGAGAAAGGACCCCGTGAATACCCCGATGATGGTCGTGTTGAATGCAGATCTCAACTGGAGGGGTTCACAAATATTTTCAAATGTCTCCCAAATATCCAAAGTCCAAAGCTCCACCCAAACTCCATAGAAACTCCACAAAATCCCAAATCCATATATTTAAAATTTGAAATCAACTATCTAACTACTTAAAGCAAAATCCATCCGCCCTCCGCAACAGTTTGTCGAGGTGGACAAATTAAAATTTACTTCAGCTCACAAAAGAGCCAAATGCCTAGTCGAAAATATCACTAGGATCCATTCTCAAACAATCTCCTGCCAGTAAGGACGTGGTACGTGTCCTCTAACCGGCGGTTTTGCCGCCAAACGACACCGCAGGATAAACGGTTACGACGACCCGGGGCCCTCTGAACCGAGTGGTTTCGCCGCCAAATAGCACCACGATATATCGGTTAAGGCCAGAGCCAATGCGTTCCTTATTGGCATCAAATCCTTGAGATATGAATCAATAGGATATGATCGATAGGGCACAAAGCCCTCTGTTAGCTAAGGTGGATTCAAATTTGTCCCCTTAGACAAACATTCAACCCAGGTCTACAAGGTCCCCTTGGACGAAGCAACCCATGGCTGCCGACAAGGATCCTTCTGTCAGGTTGGGTCGACTACCTCCTCTGACTAAGTAGATCAGGGACCACGATGGCCCGGGACGACGGAACCATGGGATCTTGATCGGGTCCATCATCCATTCCCCCACCATCCGCTTTAAGTGTAGGATGGTGCAATTTCTATTTAAATATCAAATCTTCCGAACCAAATTCCAAATCCAAAAACCCAATTCTTCAATTCCCAAATCCAAACTTTTCAATTTCCATATCCATTGCTGCTACTATATGCCAGATAACACGTATTCTCTACGTATCTGATTGACGACTAGCCTTAATCGAAAGTTCTCTCTCGTTACCAGGAGGGGTAATTAACTATAGGGGCTTGCGCCTATAGGAAACCAGAACTCAGATCATAAAGTCCTCGCAAAATGAGGGCGAAATCTCTGGGTAGTGTCTTATCTACAAACCCATCTGCCTTCCAAAATTTACCCTGGAACTTATTCCGTTAAAACTCCCCTCGCCGAATAAAAAAAGAAATCGCGCGGCGAGGAGGCCGGGGCCAAATTTTCGGAGCCCACACTCATCAAGTGAAAGATTAGCAATTTCTAATATTCCAATATCATCAAGAGACTCAAATCCATCTCGAAAATAAGAGAACCTCGCTCGCAACCGCTAAAATATATACGACAGGTCTTTTTTTGGATTTTTTGTTTTTCAACGGACACGCGTATCAGATACGCGTGTTCTTTTGAAATTAAATAGTATTTTAATTGGATACGACAAAGCCGTATCCGACACGTATCGGTGCCGTATCGTAGGCATATCCCTGTATCGGTGCATCGGATACAACACGCCTTCATAAATAGGTGTATTGGTGCAATAAAGATAAAAATTAACTTCTTATTTGTTCTTTCAAAGGTTATATGACCATTCTTAATTTTAACATTTATATATATAATAATCATATATATGTGTACATATGTATATATACATAGTTGCTTGTATGACACACAAATATAGTGTAATAACACTTTACAAATATATATATATATATATATATATATATATATATATATATATATATATATATATATATATATATATAGATAGATAGATAGAGAGAGAGAGAGAGAGAGAGAGAGAGAGAGAAGGAGACATACCTCTAGTAGAACTGAGGATATTATATGTATTTGGCTCATTTATTAAACAAAAACAAGATCATGTTACTTGCTCAAACTCAAATCATTTGCTTAATGATAAACCTATCTCAAGAAGTTACCAAGCTGAATATGAGTGTCATCCTTAGAATCATCAGTCATTTCATTTATTCTCAACTATTTTGGATAAGCCATCCAAGTAGAATTTCTTTGTATTTTGCAAGATTAATGAATTATCAATTATGACTTATTTTGTTACTAAAAAAATAAACATAAGTCTTCCACTACTTTAAATGAATTCAAAGAGAACCTCTTTGTTATTACAAGCCCACACAACTGATTCCTTGCCAATAACCAAGGACAGTTGTTTTTACATAAGAATTAACAAGCGAACTAAAACAAATGAAAGATAGTTTGAAATCAGTAAGTGAACTGATGCTACTTTGAAATGTAAATTGTTAAATACTATGAAATATTGAAATTTTCTTTAGAATTAAATATAGATAAAATTGAGATACATAGTAATATCATCTCATTGATATGAAACTCAATTCTAAAGGTATATGGTAAAATTTCTTATCTTATTTGTTTAACTTTCAAGCAGCCAAAGTTATTTATCCTTGCCTACAATACCAGCACTAGTTATAAGTCATATATTAATGATTTCTAGTCTCATTTGGTTGGTTGCTAAAAGGTGCAGCTATTAATAGCGGAAGAGTGTGATGAAACATTTCTCATTCTGCACAGCAATAGCTATTCATACCAAAGAAATATTTTGTAGAGACCAAATTAGGTTAATGATTTTGATTCAATAAAATACAACGTAGATATGATTCCCCGGACAAATTATTTACAAGCTACTCTTTTCCATATTATTAATTCGTCGGTAACCATCATAGCATGCCGTCAACTATAGCTTTAGGCCTTCTCCAGCCGAACTTCAAACGCATGAATGTCGTCGCTTGTGAGCTCCAATGGAACGACAAAACTTTCACTATTTGGTCGGGGGTGAACAGCGCGATGCCAATATTGGCGTTGCACTGTTTACCTACCCGATTTTTCTGTCTCAACCTGTTTTGCCAAATAAACTCGCGAAAGAGGAGAAAGATAGTTACCTTGGCAGAGGCACGCAAAATGGAGTTCCATTGGAGATGAATCACGACATTTTTGAGTTTCGGTGCATTTTGGAGTGAAAAATGGGATTTTCGGTTGGAGATGCCCTTAAGAAATTTCCTATTCGCAAAAGAGTGGTTTGCCATTCAGTGCAACATCTCCTCAATGGTTATTACAAATTACACGTTGAACGACTGGCGGTTATAATTGCGTCATGTAGTAGGGTCATGGCAAGATAATAGCGATCGCCTATGACAAGGTGGACGAAGGTCTATGATTCAAATGAACGAAAAAGTAGTGATTCTTCATTAATCATCCGGACCCGGGGAAGAGGACTGATCCTTGAACCAAATTTGTGAGAGCAAACTACAAGGCAGAAACCTATTCGAGTATACGCCTATCCAACTCAACCCTTCATAATCAGCCCAAGTAGAACGTAGCCTGTTTGGCCTCACACTCTTCTCCCCCTCACCTGTGTTCTCTCTTTCCTTTATCAATACCATTTTGTACTCCTATTTTAAAGCTATCCATCTATAAAAAAGATACTATCCACCAATAAAAAAGACGTGATGTATCACTTCCCCTGCTTCATACTCAGTCACATCCAGTAAAAATTTAAAGAGCACAAGAAAGGAGAAACCAACGGTGAATCCAGAGGCACAAACCTGCAAGTCCAAATCGATCCGAGAGGGCAACGACCTCGTAAGCCGAGCTCGCGCAGCAAACGATCCTAGCGCTTCTCCCTCTCCGTCTCCATGCTCCACCGCTTTCCTCCACCACCTATCCTTCCGCGTAAAATACCCGGTCCTCCCATTGCACCCGACGAATACGCAGAGGTCCGTTCTCTCGCCGGCAAGGAGCGAGATATTCAGGGCGCCGTGGCCCCAGCACCCCGCCAGCATCTAACCTTAGAATCCGGCGAATTGCAATTCCAAAGAGGCGCGCCACCGACGGAGATCACCAAGAGCTGGCAAGAGCAACGTGATGGAGTGGTTTCTTGCTGAGATTTGCCCGCCAAGTCACCATTTCTTTGCCCGCACATGTGACCACTGCCTATAGCAGTTTGAGGCCATGCCAACCCAACCCAAACTAAAAATCTGACCGGGCCTAGGAAATTTGGCATCGCTTGAAGCTTATATGGCCCACTCACACCCCATCCAATTCTAATCCATTCATATTCTCGTGTCAATGTCGTTTTAGAATTAAGTTGATAACATCGGATGTACAAGCTGAATAAATGAAGGGACAAGATCAATTTGCTAGAGACAATTATAGTATTATAGTTATATCAAGGCAATATTACAATAGGATAATACATGAGAAAACGGTTAGTTGATTGAGGAGTTTGATCTCATTTAGTAGGTCTGCATAGGACGGCTGTAGTCTTTTATAAAGTTGATTGTTAAGTTGTGAAAAAAATAATTTAGTTAATCAGGTTGTAAAAAGTATTTTTATCCTAGAATTTTTTAAAGAGGGGTTTACCTACATAACACTCTAAACTTACACATTACATATCTAACACTTAAAACCTCTAAAATATACTTCCAACACCTAAAATTAATTATTCCCTTATATCACACACTTTGTTCCGTCACTGTGAGCCACATGTGTGACAGCTCTCAGGTTTGTCTCCTTCATCTGCCTCCTTCGTCTACTGCTTATCGATTTTTTGCTCATTCTATGTCTTGTGATGCGTGGAGGTATAAAATGCTCTATCTATTGGTATGATTCAGTTGTATTTAACGATATAAAATGCTTTACAAGTTGCTAATTTGTGTGTTGTTATCTTTTGCTCATATTGAAATGCAATTTTTTGATGTGGGATACACCTGGTAGAGTCGATTGTACCATCTCATAATTTTTCATTTATCTTGATATTTTTTTTTGTGAGAATTGTATTAGTATTGAAGTCGATTGTTGGCTGTTGTTGTCAATTCATTAGTTGGCTTTCACATATTGATTTAGGTTCACGGGTTGCCTAGTATGACGTTGTGAAGTTTGGACAATGAGAAAAATAGGGGTAGAGTTGTGTTTCTTAGTTTTTGTTGGATGGCTCCCTACCTGCATGACTTATGTTGCAACCTGGACCCTACGTGATATCTTTGGAGGGCTACGGGGTCAATCGTAGGAGAGGCAACCCATGCTGCTATTGCTTCTTTAGTCTCTTTTATCTCTGTAAATGAGTCTTTCTTTTTTTAAGTATGAGTTTGGTGATATTATAGATTATGAGCTCAACTTTTGTAGATGATTCTTTCTTTTTCATATTTCATGTATTTTTTTTCAAAATAGTTGTTGAGTTGTTGTTTATGGAGAGGTTTTAGTTGTTATGTTGAAGTCAAATTTGTTACTATGAGCTCAACTTGTGATGACTAAGATTCTTGGTGATACTTGGTTGTTGTTATGAGTTAACACTATGGAGAAGGAACCACTCTTTGCATTTTATAGTGATACTTGGTGATGAGTTACTACAAGCCATAGTAGGTAATGGTAGTTATTATATTAAATTTACTATGTGCGGGGTGAGGCTTTAAAGAGTTGGTTACTGAGTTAATGTGAGTCTTTCTTGCTGTGATGATGCCTTATGATACTCTCTTTGGCCTTTCATTTTAATTTTCGTTTGTAATGTAATGTTGCAAAGATGCATTTTTTTAGATATTACTTTGTTTGACAAAATGAGTTCAAGATATTCAACAGGTTCTACAAGCAATCACTTGTGTCAAGTGCAATGTTACTACAACTTGCAATGTGTGATATTTAAAACATATCAAAGTGAGAATCATGGTCGAAGATTTTATCATTGCCCTCGCAACATAACACAAGACGATTGAAATTTCTTTAGGTGGATTGATGAAGACGATCATACGTCATCAAACATTACTCATCATCCAATGCTAGGAATAATAAAAGAGATGACTTTGGAGAATTTGAAGTTGCTCAAACATGAGTTTTTTCAAATCAAAGTTTTGTTTGTGGCTTGGATTGTACTTTCATTATTAATGTTGTACTACATGTAATGTTAAAGTATTTATAAACATATTGTAATGTGAAGAGTTGAAGAATTTTATCTTGTACTTGAAAGTTCAAAATTTATATAACAATTATCTATTAAGTAAAAGATAATGTCATGTAATTGAGAAGTTAAATTTTCTCCATTGTCATTCTCTTATGTTTATTGTCTTATGAAGTTGCACATTTCCAAATATAGAATGTAGTGATTAATGGTGGTTATTTAGTATGTTTACTCCTTTTGGTGTAGCTCCAGCTATCTGTAAAATGAATTTGTAAATGTTTTATGTGTAGCATAAATTTCTCTCTTTTGAAATTATCAGATAATAAATTTTGAATAAATCAATGTAGTATAAATTTCTTATAGCTACTACAATCAGGTAAATTTGATTATGAAAAAATATGCCCCACAAAAATATTACAAAGACATTCAAATTGTGTAATAAAGTTTAACCCAAATTGACAAAAAGATACAAATTCCTCTACAATAAGTCAGTCTTTATCATATAGGATTTTTGCATGTTGTTTTATGGTGGCCCGATAGGCCACACCTCTAGCATTTATGTTCACTTCCTTTTTTGTTAGTAGTTGTTTCTGAAAAACTTTGAATCTTCTTCTTTTGGGATAACCCCTTGGTCTCAAAGTTTTGGGTACACCAACTTGGAATTGGTCATCAACAATACTGAAAGTTTGTGATGATTGTTAAACCTTTATGAACTAGCCTGAGACTAACCAAGAGGAGATGAATTGGTTATTTAAAAAATTTCTTAAGGCAAAAAGAATTTTTTTTTAATACTTTAAACCAAATAATTTATACGAAAGCAACACTAATTTCATAATAATAAAAATTAGAGATTTAGACCACATAACAAATCATAGAATAATGCATAAATTAAGTGTGAAAAAGTAAATATAAAGACCACGCCAGAATTATAGTGATTCGATCAACTTGACATATGTCCACTCTCCGGAAACGTCTTTTACAAAGTATTGCACTAAAAGTAGTGTCTACCTTTTGCCCCCATAGCAAGGCATAGAAGCCCTTACAAAATCTTTCCACCGACCACACCTAAAACTATTGAATTTTGTCTAGTACGATGCCTAGTGATGCCTTATCGTCCCACATAATTCTCTGTCGTCTAGTATGAAAGGGGGTTATGGACGATTAGTTAAAAATATATGGTATTCATATGGTACAATAGGTGGTGATCCCTTATAGTTCCATGCATGTTCTCTTTCGTCCTATACGATCAAATCAAATTAAATTTTATAATAGTTATCTCTTAATCACATGATTAATTTAGGCATGATTGTCACCTATCATCCAGGATGATGCTGATCGTCCTGTACAATGTATATAATAATTAAAATTTAAAATATTACCTAAATTGTGATTGACAATTATTTTTCACAATCAAAATTGATCGCACTGTATGATAGGGATCGTACAGTGCTATTAGTTTAATCACTTTTAATTAACAGGATGCACTAATTTGGGTTTTCCATTTTTAACTGATCATCCAATATAATAGAAAATCATCCTATACAAATAGGTTAAAAACCAAAAAAAATTCTAACTCACCAACCCACTCTCTTGAGAGTGTGTGTATGTGTAAGATTACTTAGCTTGGGATCCACCAGATATATGAATTGACTTAAGAAAGATAAAAAGTATAATAAAATTTAAATTACAGACATACTCAATCTTAGTCTATCCGATCTTGAGCTCATGTGCATTACAAAGTGAACTTATGGACACAAAAGGTTTGGAAGTAGAGCAAACAAATTAGATACACAATAATATCGGTAGAAAAGAAACACTAATATTTATTATCATCAAAATCATAATACTTTGGCCAAGACTTGTAACAATCTTCTCCTTTTTTATGATGACAAATATTGTTTTTAAAATTTTCAAAGCCCTTTGACATTCTTTGAATCTCCCCCTTAAAGGATAAAATTTTAAAAGTAAGGGGAGTAAAAATAATAATTTATTTTTATTTTAAAAGAAAATGTAAAATAGTAAACACTAAACATGAACACTAAGTTAAAAATAAACTAAACATTGAATAGCAAATATACTTCATTAAAATAGAATATGCATGTAATTAACAATAAACTGTTACTCCTCCTTTTGACATCACAATAGGGTGAAAATAACTGAAAAGCAAAAGACATACATAAAAGACATCACATAAGTAAAGAGCATCACATATATTGCAAATATATGCCCAAGTACAATGATTTTGATGATAATAAATATTACTATTTCTTTACTACTACTATTCTTGCATATCTATTTTTTTTTGCCCTACTCACTAACTTTTTAGGTCCACAAGTTTACTTGTAATGACAATTAGCTCAAGATCGGATAGACAATGGTTGAGTTTGTCTGTAATTTAAATTTCATTATATTTTTTTTACCTTTCTTGAGTTAAGCCATGTATATGGTGGATCATAAGCTAAGTAACCTTGCACACACACACTCAAGAGGAGAAATTTGGTGAGTTAGAAAATTTTTTATTTTTGACCTAATCGTACAGGACAATTTCAAATTATATGGATAATTAGTTAAAAATAAAAACCCTAATTAGGATTTCCCTAGTAATTAAGTTTGCTTAACTAATCATATTAGACGATATAAGATCATACAAGACGATCAATTTTAATTACAAAAAATAACCACCAATCATAATTTATATAATATTTTAATGTTCAAATTATGTTTTAATCATACATGATGATATGCATCATCTTGGACTATTAATTACAATCATGTCTAAATTGATCTGGTGATTAGGAGACTAATTATATTTAGATTGATCAATAATATCATACAAGATGATCCACTTAGATTGTACTGGACGATCTATTATATTTCATAGGACGATCCCCTATCATCCAATATATGTTTATGATGGGAGGTATAAGACTCTAAGAAAAATCTATCACTTTCTGCTTTGATATATAAAGTAGTTAATTATTTAATCTAGTGCACAATTTAGTTTATTTCAATCATCTACCAGTTAAGTTATGTTCAATATGATAACTAATTTGAATTACCCTTAATTAATTACATAATTAATAAATTATTGAAAATTAGGATCTATGGTTGTAACCTATTGAGCTATATTAGCTTACTCATATTTCACCTTCTATTTTGGGTCCAGGGAAAGAAAAATAGCTTGTTGGGTAGCTAAGTTCGGCATATATATAATGATAAATGAAGTGAAGAGAAAATTTTGGATTAGTTTATTTTATTCTATTTATTAAAGTTAATTAGAAGTTTTATGGTTTGTATGATTTATTAGAAAACTTTTGAGAAGTTCCTAAAACTTAAATCTTGGACTAACCTATCACAAGTCAACATGATAGGACTATATATATGGGTCCTATTGAGTTTGGTTATGGCATAGACTACAGGAAAATATCAATTACATGTAGTTTTTTTTGTGGTTAGTATTAATTTTTCAGTAGTTTTCCAGTGGTTAGTAAACCACAAGTATAAAGCATGTAAGAAACGAATTACGACAGTCAATTTCTAGCTGTTAACTTTATCGGTGGCTTTCCAGTAGCATAAACGACCAGTAAATTCCAGCAGTCATAGCGCTGCTGATCGCCGGTTAATTACTGGTGGCTTACCGACCATCCTAAGCATTAGTTTTACCGATGGCTAGACCACCGATAAACTGCTGGTATATACCAGCGGCTAGATTAAAATTTTGGCTGTTAAAATATGCATCCGGTGTTGAAGTTTCCAGCGGTCAAATTGTCCGTTAGACGTCAGAAATCTGTAGCATTTTCAAGAAAACTTAATAGCCTCCCCTTCAATTTACTCCAATTTTTGCAATACATATATAGAATTTAAAACATATATAACAAATAAGGATAACACGCCACTATAATCAACCCACAATTGAAGTCCAAAATCAACATATATAACATTCAAATGAAATCCACAATAAGCATAACCACATATTTAAATAAAGAGAAATGCATATGTTTTACAATAAACATAACATATGAAATCCATAATAAGATGTCCAGAATACAACAAAAAGTTCATCAAACAAATAAGAGCACTAATCATCCTCCGTGTCCTTGATGCTTTGTGATTCATGTGTGGGCTCTTACTCTTTCTTCTTTTGATTTTTATCTCTATAAGATCGCAGCTCTGCCTACATCTTATTTTGAATATTTTTCATCTCTTCTATCTCTCTTATCAGGGCAGCAACCCTATGGATAATAGTTTTTTCAGCTCAATTAGCATTATAAAATACTGATATAGATAAACTGTCCTTATAAGTATAACCTTGTGAACCCAAGCCATATACCCGCCCCCTCTGCCTTCCTCCAACAATATCTAATCATATATGATACTCATAATAATGGGTCGATCCTGAAGGTGACCCCTCACTAGTAGACTGATGATTTTCTCAAACTCGTATAAAATCATCATATGAGAATAAATTCACAAAATAAATTTATATTAGAAATTTTTTTATATTCTATTTTTTTATTCCAAAAATTATACTCAAATGAGCTTTTTTTACCTTTTCATCAACCCACTTATGATTAGCTTGATGTTGGTGAGTTCTCGTATATAACTCCAATGGTGTTGGCTCCCGACTAAGAAGCTCTTTCTAAAAATAGAAGATATAGTTAAAATAATATGCATATATTTATTAAATTAATTGAAAGCTTTTATCAGTCATCATCTATGTTTAGTATGAGGAATAGATCCACCAGTATGAAGAGATCATCTTAAACCCCAACAATCAGATGCTCTATTCTGCTTATTTTACTCTCTTAATTTTATAAGTTCAGAGCTCACATAAGCTCTACTCAAATCTGTCTATACACCCTCTCCAATCCATAATAGATGCTACCCGGACTTTCTAATGTCCGTGAATATGCCCTTAAGATGGTTCGATCCTCTACTCTCAAAATTTATTCTGATCATCGTAACATACTGAGGCAACCACTTAAAATTTCTCTATAAAAAATATAGGCATAACAAATAATATTAATACAAATCAAATCAAATCTTTTAATTAATGTCAAATAAATATATCTAAAATTTTCTAAATCACATATCCATAATTTTCTTTGGGATCTTCTTTTATGATAAGTAAGGAGCATCATATTTGCTCCATATAATGTCCCGAATCTTGTGGGTAGGTGGCCTTGAGAGATTGAAGCTGCAGGTTAAATTTTCTGTCAATAATATATAATAAATCAAATTACAATAAATTTATAATTAAAATAAACTGAACTTACATATCTCTCTCAAGCTCAATGTACAGACTCTTATCTGATGTAGTTGCAAGATCCCCAACACCAACCTCTACTTGTGTAGATGGTCCACCGTATTCTGACTGCACAGGATATAGGTAATAATAAGGGTAGGGGTAAGAAGGGTAAGGGATGATGAATGGACTAGTTTATGATATTGGTGGGGGGTAATATAGATAGAATGGAGCTCCATGTATCTGATTTGAATATAAAAATTGAGAACTCATCGATGTAGGAGGAAAGTACCCAGGAAAGGGTGGTGGTACACCAACAACATATGGATCTAATTGTCCCTGACCCTGTTCACTATGGGACTACTGCTTACTCCTAGGTGGTTGTGGTGATGATATCACTGGTGGAATTGATCTATGTCCCTCACTTTCATCATCCTGCTAGGTCTGTTTGGTCCAACGTCCAAATATTTTTTATGAGAAAACTTTAAAGTAAAGGATCTATGAGGAGAATCATCACCTAAAGCCATATGTATTAAAAGAAGTAGTTAGTAAATTGGTGTAACATATAAAAAAATTAAATTATAAGTGTTCTAAAGATTTATATAAGTAGAAATAAAAAAAAAAAAAATGTAGATAAATTAGTTATAACAAACATAAAGAATTACAAAATACACAATAATGTTTAACATATAAATAAGATTTGATAAAATATATTTATCAAGATATGTTTACTAAAAAATACAATTCAATAAGTACATTATAGTAAATTTAGTCACTTAAATTATAAAAACTATTTAGAATCAGAAATATTTCCATTACTCTTCAGGGCATCTTCACTTTTATTTTTGTTCTCACTTGATGAGCTAGTTGAACTATTCAGATCTTCTAACTGTATTTTAATATTATGTGTTGTAGTTGACATCTCCTCAATTTCAATAGACCTATAATTTGACATCTCATCCTCTTGATGTGTAGTTGCTATAATGTATTGTTGATCAATTATACCTTGTATTTTTATTTTTATGATAATTAGCTAATCTTATTTATCTCTACGACCACTAGGATATTTGTTAAAATAAGCTTGAACAACCTGACTTGCTAACATAAATGGATCAAATTTCTCATATTTTTTACTATATTTTATGTATACTAAACCATACATATGATGAACTCTTATGCATCTATTATGTATTAGATCATACCATTGACAGTTAAATAAAAATACTATATTCTCATATTTGCCTAGTTATCCCAGCTCAAGAACCTCATTTAGAATACCATGATAATTATACTCATCTTCTTTATGAGTATTCCCTCTCACACATACTCCATAATTTTTAATTTTTCTTTCTTTATTTCACGACTTGGAATGAAATCTGAACTTATTTACTATATAAATTGGCCAGGTTTTTACTTTTCATATTGGGGCCCATACTAGTACTTGTAAATCTTTATCGAAATACTTGTTATCAGTGTTATGTACCTAAGAAAATTTTTAAATGTTAGTGTTTTTTGTATTAAATAAGATGTAATTTAAATAAAAATTTTAAAATTTAAATGGCTCACATAAGATCTAAACCAAGCTGAGAATTCATTTGCAATAACTTGCTTAGTATCCATAGTATCTATAAGAGGTAAATTGCTTACAAAATACATGATAACAAATCATCTAAATAAGACTTTAGTATTTCAAATAAATATTACTCCTTCTGTATATTATGGAATAACTTATTATAAGATTGGTTGGACTTCTTCAAAATTCAGTAGCACATATAAAGTCACTGTTTTGATTTTTAAATCATTGAAGAATTTTTAACACAATTGCCACTAGCTTTCTATGACTTCTAAATATTGATAGTGTAACCTATAATTATTCTTCTAACTTATATAAGATGATTGGTATATTCTCCTCGCTCCTCCGTAAAGCATCTCTGCTTAGTTTAGATGATTATATGTCTTTTGAAAAAAAATGCTAAGCTCAGTCAACGAATTCAATATATAATCTGATAACATGCATACTATGATCAGAAGAAGAACCTCTATAATTATGTGACAATCATGAATTTTTAGTCCAAATAGCCTTGCAGATTTAAGGTCTACACATCGGCTTAATTTGATCCATAGCCATCAGGCATTTTTAAACCTTTAAACAACTAATACATTGATCGTTTTTGCTCTAACGTAAAAGGGTAAGGTACTTTAGGCTTCATTATTTTACCATCGTTGGTTGTTACTAACTTTAAATTTTTTTGCCGGCAATACTCTTTAATATCTATCCTAGCTTTGATATTATCCTTGCTCTTATCTTTAACATTCATAATTATATTAAAAATATTATCCAAGAAGTTTTTCTTAATGTGTATAACATTCAGATTATGTCTTATTAAATTTATTTTTCAATATGGTAATATCTAATTTTTTTTAATCCAATTATATTGAATATCATATCCTAAAAATTTAAACTCTTATAATGTTAAAGAATTAATAATTGATGAAAAGTTAGAAAATCTATATAGTACATCATCATCACTTAATATGGGTGGAGGAGGTAACTTCTCAACTCTATTTTTAACGAATGCTTCCTTATTCCTCCAAAATAGACGATCAGTAGATAGGAACATATGATGATAATTAATTAAACCAAGGATTTTTTCCTCCATATTTTAGTTTGAAAACTTTAGTATTTTCCATGCAGTAAAGGCAAGCTAATTTTCCTATTGTGCTCCAACTAGTCAACATACCATAAGCTAGAAAATCGCCAACGATCCAAAGCAATGCAGCTCGAAGGAGAAAATTTTATTTGGTTGATATGTCA
This sequence comes from Dendrobium nobile, assembly GCA_022539455.1. Taxonomy (NCBI): domain Eukaryota; kingdom Viridiplantae; phylum Streptophyta; class Magnoliopsida; order Asparagales; family Orchidaceae; genus Dendrobium; species Dendrobium nobile. The sequence continues at coordinate 18,381,702 of CM039727.1, forward strand.
TATATGAGGACATATTCTTTCCATAATAACTTGATATTATCAATTAATAGTTGTAAATAAAAATATTAATTTTTGCTTTTGAATTATATGGTCTATATATTATAAGTGTTAAAAATATGTATGAGATAATTATATACATCTTTGGTGAAAGGTTGTATGATGTTAGTATAATTGGCTAACAAGAGTACGGTGAAGTTACTTGACTATATGGAGTAAAATCATCAGTACATAATCTTAATTTTATATTGCATGGCTCATCAACGAATGAAGCATGCGTTTGATTAAAATGTTTTCACGCTTTAGCATCTGATGGATGAGAAAGAATACCACTATTTGCTAATTCTCCTTATGCCATCTCATATTACATGTTGATTTTTTTGATGCATAGAGTCGCTGAAGTCTTGGAATAATTGATAAATAAAATAAACAAGAATATGTAATATCTTTATTTTGATAATGTTGTTTTCCCGAGTTTGATTTAAACCAAGGCACATTGCAGGTGCGACAATAAACTTTTGTTGTATCATCCTTGTAGTATAACATACATCTATTGATAAAATAATCAATTTTTATAGTAGTGAGATCCAACTTGGATACTAATTTTTTTATTCGGTACAAATTTGAGGGAATTAAATTATCTGTTAAATTTATTTTTTTGAGAAGACCATTAAAATCATTGAAACAATAATGAGAAATATTATATTCAATTTTGATACTTAGCATCCTTATTATAATCGATAATTCTGAATGAGTTTTGCAACTATCCTAAATTAATTTTTAAGCTGTATATAGTAACTCAAAGAATTTTTTGGTTTATGCATTTGGTGGCTCTTCCACACGAGCCCTTAAATTGGGAATTTTTACATAAAAAATAAGTTCTTCATATGGTCTAGTCATTTAATCTTTATCAGATATTTTAAAAGCTGTGGATGGACTAACATGAGTATCTCTGTGTGGCTTGTACTTGCCATGTGAGGTCCAAATCTAGTAGTATGAATAAATCCCCTACGATATAAATTAACCTTCACATCATCGGGCTTGAGAAATGCTTTATTTTTATGCTTCAAACATGGACATCTAAACATTCCATCGAACTTAAAGGAATGTAGTTAAGATGCAACTTGAATAAAAGTCTCAACTCCCTGTATAAATTCATCTGTCAATCATCTTCGACTTGGTAACAATCTGTTATACATTCAATATCTCTCTTCTTGGATAGTCATTTGGATGTTAAATCAAATGTTCCATATATAGTTATGCAATTAATTATTAGAAGATATACAGTATGAATAAGTGTGCTTTACTTTTGAACAAGTGTGGTTTACTTGAATTGGAATGCATTCACCAACCATCCAATAATAGTTTAGGATTCAATACCTACATTTGAACAAGATTTTTAAGCATTGCAGGTCTAACCACCATCTTATAGAATTTTTTCTTAAGTATGAGGAGGCTTTTCTATCACATAACAAGTCCGAAACATTCCTCCACTTTAACCATCCAACTTGAATTCTACTAATCATAACTCTATCTATTTCACCATCACTCAAAATAATAGAATGAATATATTTAAAATATATACTCTTATAAATGACTTGATCACTCCAGGTCACAATCCCTCCATAATAACTATTATTTAAAATATATACTCAAATAAAAAAAAAATATCTTCAACAAAAAGCATACACCAAGGTACAACCTCTTACAAATTTCTAGTGAGAACATCCATGACTAAAGCAAAAAGATATGGACTTAAGGTTGATCCTTAACGTAATCCAATAGGTAATAACTCTTTGCATACATATCCTTAATGACATGAATATAAGCATTATTAACTCCTTTCTTTTCTATAACTCTCTATAGTGTTTCTCTTGAAACTTTATCCCATACTTTCATTAAATCAATAAATATAATGTGTAGATCCTCCTTATCCTCTATATACTTCTCCATGCATCAATCATAATTAAAAAAATGCATAGCTTCCATAGTTGACCTATCTTGCATGAATCCAAATTGATTTTGCGAAACATTAGCATCACGCTGCAATCTATGCTTTATAACTCTCTCCCATAGTTTTAACGTATGAAAAATTAGTAAAAGAAAAAAAAATGCAAACCTTCGATTCGGGGTGTTGTCGATCGATAGCTTTCGGCGGTAGAATGCGGGCGTGTTCGGCGGCTGGAGTGAGTGCGAGATCGTTGGTCGGAGATAGGGTGTCGGCGACGGAATTCCTGTGGAGGCAATTAGAGGCGCGATCGTGAGTGAGTGTCTGCAGAAATGGATACGCGAAAAAATGAAAAAGAAGGCTCGGTTTGGTCAATATTAGAGCAATTTCCAGCATTTTCCCACGGTTTAGATCGCCGGAAAAAATTACTTTACACATACGGCTTGGCTGCCGGTAAAGGCGCCGCAAAAATAGAAAATTGGCGGCCTAGCCGGGGGTTATTATACCGCTGCTAATTTTGATGGTGTATTATTAAACAACGCCGGTAATTCCGACGGTTATATAACTGCCGGTAAACCCTGATTTTCTTGTAGTGATATTATTTGGTTCGTAACATCAACTTCATCTCAACCCAAATAATTGTGATTCTTCCTAGCATTCGTTCTTTCACTAATGTATCTCTAATAAAATTTGTTATATTTATTCAATTTTATTTTGACAAATATAACTATTTAGTAGTCATCCACATATATTAATAAATAACATTATACATTTGTACTAACCAATCTATAAACTTAGTTTGATCATGGGTTCCATTATAGGTGGGAGCTTTAACTTTAACACCCTCGGGGAGATCATTAAAATCATCACATTCCTATGATGGTTCTCACTCTTACCTCCATTCTTAGGGTTGGGTTGTCTCTTATTTTGTTAATCCTATATTTGTTCTAATAAGGAGTTATTATGATTTTAGGTAGGAGCTGGGTGGGGTTTTTATTATTTTACAAATGATTCATTATAGTTTATATATGATCTTTCAGATTCGCATTTGCTTCCACTCTCTTCAAATAATTATTTGAACATTATTTTATTTTCAAGAATTCTATGATCTAAGGAGTCAATTATTCTTATCAAGTTCTTAATCTTATCTTATGAATTTAATTTTGGTTCCATTATATTATTTTAAAAATATGATGAGGGAGATGAAGAGACAGAAAGTTAAGATATAAATATAGAAATAAAGTTAATTTTAATTAAAAAGAATTTTCACATGAGAAGGCAGGGGGTTACAAAAATCTCTTATGTCCCAAGTTCTCATTAGGATGTTAGGCCTTTTTACAAAGTCGTTTTTATTTATTTATGAAGTCGTCTTTAAGATTAAAAATTATTTCTAATTTTGACTAGTAAACTAATAATTTTATCATAAATAATTAACATGAAAAATTAAACTGATTACATAAAGTTTATTTGTATTAAGATAAAATTTTGTTTTCTTGAAGTTGAGTAATTCCTTATCAAGATTTTCACTCAAGATGAAGTTTAATGATAGTTTCAAACAATGGATATTAATTAGACTTTATGATGAAGCTCACTTGGATTTTTTGCTTGCATCATAGACTTAGAAGTACTATACTAGATATCCAAACTTATTATAATACTCATAAGCTTTTTGGAGGCTAGTCCATCAATAGAAATTTTTTCTTTCTTGTCCAAATATTTTTACCAAATTTGCTTATTCATATATTTGCTCTAATATAAACTATGAAGGTGGTGAGTGGCCTTTTTGTGATATTAATAGATGAAAATGACTATAAATCTTTATGTTAATACTTAAAAATGTGATTTGGAGTTTGTGGTGAAAAGATGATGGGTTTAAATGGATTTGGTGGAAGGAATGCTACAACTTAAACTAGTGTATGCGGATTTGGTCTAAGGGAATGGGATTTCCAGTAATGTAAATGATTGATTAAAATGTGAATTTATGATGTTGAGCATTTAGTAGAGTTTGATGGTATTTAAGGGGATGGTTTCGTGTAGGGAACAAGACTAGAAGTAATGCTCTCTATTTTGGTGAAGAGCTATAGGAAGAGGTTTGGAGTGACTAAGTGGCTTTGGATGATGAGTGGTTAGTTTTGAAGGATGCAAAGGACGTGGAGGAGGATCTAAGTATGATTTGTAGTAGGTATTTGAGAATATTAATAAACAAAACTCAAGGGATAACAAGATAGTTGGCTAGCTCGCCAAAGAAAGGCTTAAACTTGAAGTCATTAATCACCAAGCAAAAGAGAAAAATATTTCTTCGCCAAATTATTTCATCAATAATAGAGATTATAAAGCATATCCTCCAATATTTGTAAGCATTATAAGACCTTTTTTTGGTTCACTCTCACTTAAAGCAATCTCCTTCCTATAATAACTAAGAGGATCATCGATGTTGGAAGGGATGGTGGATGCATTCTAATCTTAATAACAAATGCATTAACATTAATCTTTTTTATAATGTTGGAAGGGATTGTGTGAGATAGTGAGAGTGCTTGTCTAAAGTTTTTAAAAAAATGATATGACAAAAAAGGCATATAAATAAAAAATATTGCACATATTTTAATATAAAGATATTTATGCATAATAATAATTTTTATACATATTCGATCAAATAAAAAATATATTTATTCAAAGATGCAGAATATTAGATATAAAAAATCAACTGGCATTTACATTCTCATATAATTTTTATTCATTTATATAATTAACATCTAATTTTTATTTAAATTTTTACAAATATTAATTTAAATTCAATATTTTTTATACATATATTTCAATATGATTAAAATAAAATAAAACATTCTATAAAAAATAAAAAACTAATATACTATTAGAGATATAAATATGTAATAATTATATGATAGGTATGAGAATCCCCGATAATCGATAAACCCTTTCTAAGTATCATTGACGCACCAAATAGTTTTTGTCCACATGAAATTCTGGTTGATCTCTTCATTTATTCTTTTGTTAGAGAACTCTCTCTCTCTCTCTCTCTCTCTCTCTCTCTCTCTCTCTCTCTCTCTCTCTCTCTCTCTCTCTCTCTCTCTCTCTCTCTCGGTTCTCCACCCAACGGCTAGTTGTAGCATATTAGGATTGTGGGTGCCACCTTCCTTTCGCATTTAGGCATAGCATTGCTAATCAATTGAAACCACATCACTTCTTCCAACGTCATCTGCACTTCAAGCAGTAACTAAGTCATCAACATCGTTATTCTCAAGCACTGTTTGGCAACAAGTGGGATTTAGTAAATCCTGATGGTATTAAATCCTAATAACTGTTTGATATGACAAATGCTAAATCCTGAGAAATTGTTTGGTAACATATTTTAGGATTTATAACAATTAGGGATTTAAATGTGAAGAAGATAATTATAAATTCAAGATAATTGCATACAACGTAAAAATACAAATGCCAAATTACCCCTAATTATATTACTAATTATTCAATTAAATTAAATTAGATTATTTAATTATACTACTAAGAAAATTATTAATTATTTAATTAATCTACTGCCTTCATCGATCTCATTTATTCATTTTATTTTACCTGTGTCGTTGTGTTATAAGGTTTGATATTCTAGACTTCTCCATGTTTTTATGCTCTTTTGAATTGAAGTTAGGGGAAATTTGGTAAAAAGTAGGATTTAATAGATCATGTAAATCGAGGATTTAATAAATCCCGTGCATGTTAAATCATGAAAACTCTTTGGGGAAATAGTTGTTAAATCCTTTTAAATCCATCAAACTATTTGCCAACATAATTCAAGATTTAAGGCCATTGGTTCATTTAAAAATTAAATTTAATGTGTTATGAATTTAATAACATATTAAGTATATGTTACTTATTAGTTTTAATTTTAATTACAGTTAACAAGTTATAATTATAAATAATTTAATTAGAAATTAGCTTAATTATTAAATTATTAATTATAATATTATTTATTTAATTACTTGTATATGTGTTAATCTAATAAGTATTTGATATCTAATTATATTAATAAGTATCTAATTAATTAGTTATTTTTTAAATCCTAATAATAATCCTACTAATAATTTCATTAGTTTTAAAATATTATTTAATTAGTTTAATTATTCATTATAATCATTTAAATATTTTAATTTTAATTTAGTTTCATTATAATCATTTAGTTTAATTTTAAAATATTATTAATTATCTCATTAATCATTTAAATAATTTAATAATAATTAAGTATTTAATTATTATTTATAATAATATATATTAATTATTATATTTGAAATTATATTTAATCCTACTAATTATTTTGAAATAACTAATTACTTAACTAATAATTCTACTTATAATTTATTAATTATTTAAGTATTATTTAGTTAGTTTTAATAATAACATATATTATTAATTATCTCATTAATTACTTTAGAATTTTACTACTCATTAATTATTATTTACACTATTAATTATATATTTAATAATAAAAATTTTAAGTTATATTAATTAAGTTAATTAGAATAATGTTTAATTATTAATTATATTACTAATTATTAATTAAGTTAAATTAGATAATAATTAATTATACTATTAATATTTAATTAATTTACTTTATTATTAATATTTTAAATTATATTAATTAAATTAATCAATAATAGGCGTCTAGGGTTTGCCTTTCGTCTCCTCTTTTCGTCGTTGCTGCTCGGCTTCGTTGCTTCGCGGGAGGTGTGGAGATTGAACGAGTCGCTTCTTCGGCTCCTTCGTTGCTGTTCGATTTCGCTCATTCGACGACTTTCGTTTCCTCTCGGATAGGAAGTTACGACATTTTGATCGGAAGCAACGACGGGAGCTCACTGGCTGTGCAGATAACTTTCTCCCTTTCACGCGCTTCTCCGGCCAAATCTCGTAAATCCGCCGAACTAGAGGATTTAGCAAATCCAGGATTTACGGCAAACAGAGGGAAACGGAGGATTTATTCCGCCGTCAGATTTACGGGGCGCTCAAATCCCGTTTGGCAGGATTTAGCATAAATCCTGCTCAAATCCTGCGTAAATCCTGTTGCCAAACAGTCCCTCAGGTAACTTGCTCCATTTTTGCAAAAGAAAATGACGTTTTTTTAAGTTAGCCGTGAATTCACCGTGTATTCCTTCTTCCAGATCTTTCTTTGCCTATCACTACTTAGGGCACAGAATGTTGAGATCTGAATTCACGCGATTGCTAAATGAGATGTATTTTTTTTAGCGGTGGGGGAATTTGTAGAAGTCTCTCTGTGTTTGTACTGTTAAACAGCGCAATCATTTTAAAATTTTGAAAGGCAATACATTGCTTTATTTTTGAAAATATGATAATTAGGATATAGAAAACCTAAATTTCTGGCCACCCAATTTTGTTCGCCTAAGTTTTAGTAAGCCCGTTAATAATATCCGGGTTACAAACTTGTAGGGGTCTCTAGCAAACTTAGTAATGATGCCTGTGTTTCTAGGAACCTAAGCATTGATCCCGGGTTTTGGCTAAGACTTGAGTTGTCCTCTCAAGGCTGGTGGATGATGATGGAGGGTTAAAAAGAGTTTAACTTTAATTAATTTTTTATTATATATTATTATCCGTGTTTATAAAGATTGAAAATTTGAAGAGTAGTTTATAAACATTATATAAAGTTGTCTTTTTTCATCAAGATGACAAACTAAAGGGAATTTGTTTTTAATAATTACCCTCTATTTGTATTTCTTACTGCTCAATAGATTTTGTTCACACGCATATATATATTTTGCCTTTTTGTTTCCAATGCTTTCTAGGAAATGACTGTTACTGCATTCATACTTCCTGCAGGTATTTTTTTTTATGGTTAATAGATTTTATGTTCCGTTACTATTCAATATTGGATTCATGGTTTTGTTGTCGGACCAGTGAATGCATTCAAGTACTAGATTTGCCTATTTACTGTGTACTGAGAAAGTTCATATATCTAGAATTTCCAACATAATTTTGGGCATAGTTTTCAAGGTCACTCTCTGTTTATTTAGGAGCAGATTTTCCTGAATCTCATGGCGCTAAAAAGCCTCTTCCGGAGGAATATTCTGGACCGAATTTCTACAAGGGCGTTTCCATTTCCCTCTTCTTCACTCTCAACTGCAGCCTCTTCAGAACATCCCATCCGTGCTACTCTCTTTCCTGGTGATGGTATTGGCCCAGAGATTGCGGAGTCTGTTAAGCAAGTAAGTTGTTGAATCCTAGATTGTACTCTCCGTTCTTGTTTGATGTATTAATCCTTTTTTGTGATTATTTGCTTAGCCATCATAGGTACCTTAAAACATTGAGCATACAATATGTTTGTTGAAACCATCTTTTATTTATTATCTGTAGCCTTGAAATTTTATTTGGTAGTTTTATAGATCAGTGCATTGGTTATTGTTCCAGTTTCTTATTTCTCAACTAGAATGTTGGTAAGTGAAGTACATGAACAAAGGACAATGCAACACACGTGAATAAATACTGTGTATAAGATGTATACTGAAACTATTAGTTCTGTAAAAGAACCATCAGGCTTTATGTGTGGAGATTGCCAGTCCAGCAAAAAAAAATCAAGCTTTATGGTGAATAAAAATCTTCTATTGTGATAAAGGTTTGGTATATTAGAGTGAAATATGATGTGAAAAAAAAGAGGAGAATGCTTTTATTATTTGAGTTTTTGGCAAGGTGAATAATGTGATCTTTTTGGTTTTTTGAAAACATGGATGCCTATTTTTAGTTGGAAAACAATTAAAGAATCCACGTGTTATGTGCGCACATTATATATATATATATATATATATATATATATATATATATAATATATATAATCATTATGATCGTTAGCCTTATCTTATGGGTCTTATGAATCCTCTTTCTTCATTTGTTATTTTGATTTAACATCTGGCCAAATTAATTGATGTGTACTTGAGGGCATGGATGCCCATGTAGGTAGCTCTAGGTTTCTGAACTGATTCTTGTCGGGCGGAGGTTGTGTCACTCTATACTTATCACATCATATATCTTTTTTTCATTTTTCTTGCTTTAGCATACCTTGTAGCCCTCTTAAGCCTATAAATAAGGGGTTAAGATGCATGTTTGGACATCATATTATTTTTACTTTTTACAAAGATCATTTAACTCTTTATTTTCTCTTTGCACTTGTTGATTCCCTCACTTAGTTATCTCATATTATTTTGTTAATCCATTAGTAGGGCCAGGTGTTGCACACAAACAAATTTGAATCTAATATTCTTTAAAGAGAAAAGAACCAAAATGGTCCATTGACTCTTTATGAAGGATCAAAACTATTCCCAACTATATTAAAGAAATTTTTTGATCCCCCAACTCCTAAAGTGGAACCAAAATAGTCTCACAATGAGATTATTTTTGTTCCTCTTTAAAGAGTTAGGGGACCAAAATTATTCTTTAATATAGTTGGGGACCATTTTAGTCCTTCTTGAAGTGTCAAGGGACCATTTTGATTTTCTCCCATTATCTAAAATTTGGTGAATATGGATTGATACTAGTGCCAAAGACAAGCATTATGTGAAATGTAGCATAATCAAGGGTCATCGGTAAACATGGAGAACTAGAACTTCATAATCCATCATGATTTAATGGAGATGGAAGACAAAATCACAAACATGATCCAAGAAGTACTCGAGAGAGTTCAAAGAATTGCACCAAGACAAATAAAAAAGGCTAATTTGGCAATCCGTCAAAGAAGGTTCAATACAAGGTGCTAACTTCAACGCCTATTCCTGACCATAGTGATAGGGACATTAGTGATGAAGAATACATTCCCTTGCCCAGGTGAGTAAAGAGAAGGTAGCTAGAGTTGGCCAATACATTTTATAGGGAGATCACATATACAAAGTCACTCGCTAAGTTTAAGATGCCTCCCATGAAATTATGCCTAGGAAGGTTTGGCCCTTTCCACAACATTGCATATTTGAGTCGCCAACATCATTGATGGTTATCAACAATGCGATGATGCGAAGACTGCTCTTTACTCTTTTTAAAGATTCTACCATTCAATGGTTTTCTTTCCTGCTGCTTGATGTCATCATCTTATTTCTTGATTTCAAGATGATGTTCATCATACAGTTTGTGAGCACCCAAAGGCCACTCAAGAGCTTGCAAACTCTTTTGAAAATGCGACAGGTGTCTGACGAGTTGTTGAGAAGTTTCATTAGCAGATTCTAAAGGGAAATGTGATTGGATTCAGTGGTCGTGTAGGTTGCATTGATTTATGGATTATAGGAAGGGCCATTCAGGCACACTATTGGTCTATAGTAGCCATGAAAATTGGCCATGTAGTTAGAACTTGCCAATAGCCACACAAATGTGGGAGAATACAACAACGTGGTTGATTTGTCCTCGGCCATTCACCCCAATGAGCTATCGACAAGGCATGATACAACAATAACAAAAATAACAACAACAACAACAACAATAACATCAATCCTTTGTCCCACTACGTGGGGTCGGCTACATGAATCCTTTTTTGCCATTGTGTCATGTTAAAAGTCAAATTCTCATTTCAATCTAATAAGGAAAGATCATTTCTGATATTTTCTAACCTAGTCTTTTTAGGTCTATCTCTACCTTTTTTAACATAAGTCAAATGTAATACCTCAACTTTCCTAACCGGGTCATCGGAAGGCCTCCATGTAATGTAACCATCTAAGGCGATTATCTCTAATCTTATCTTCCACTGGAGCTACTCCAAACTTTTCACATATATGCTCATTTTGTATCCTATCTCTAATGGTAAAGCCACTCATCCACCTAAGCATCCTCATCTCTGCAACACTTAACTTAGTATCATGCTTCTCTTTTAATGGCCAACATTCGACATCATAAATCATTGTAGGTCTCACCACCATCTTATAGAATTTTCTCTTAAGTTTGACGAAGACTTTTCTATCGCACAACAAGCCCGATGCATTCCTCCACTTCAAACATCCAACTTGAATTCTGCTGATAATATCTCCAACTATTTCATCATCACTCTGAACAATAGATCTAAGATATCTAAAACGTGTACTCTTATTAATGACTTGATCACCCAAAGTCACAATCCCCTCACTAGGTCTATTGCTACTAAAATTATACTCTATATATTCAGTTTTAGATCTACTCAAGTGAAAACCTTTAGACTTTAAGGTTGACCTCCATAATTCAAGTTTACCTTCAACTCCCTCTCTAGTCTTATCAACAAGAAGAATATCATCAACAAAAAGTATACACCAAGTTACATCCTCTTGCAAATGTCTAGTGAGAACATCCATGACTAAAGCAAAAAGATATGGGCTTAATGCTGATCCTTGATGTAATTCAACCGAAATAGGAAAATGCTTGGTCAAACCACCTTGTGTTTGAACACAAGTAATAGCTCCTGCGTACATATCTTTAATGATTTGAATATAAGCGTTATTAACTCCTTTCTTTTCAAGAACTCTTTATAGCACTTATCTTGGAACTTTATCATATGCTTTCTCTAAATCAATAAATATCATATGTAAATCCTCCTTATTCTCTCTATATTTCTCCATCAAACCTCTCAATAAATGTATGACTTCCATAGGAGACCTACCCGAAATGAATCCAAATTGATTTTGAGAAACATTAGTATCACGCTACAACCTACGCTCCATAACTCGCTCCCATAGTTTTAAAGTATGACACATTAACTTAATTCCTCTATAATTCACAAACTCTTGTGCATCACCTTTATTCTTAAAAATAGGTATTAACACACTCATTCTCCAATCATCTGACATCTTTTTAGTCTTTAAAAAATATTAAAAAGTTTAGTAAGCCAAGAAATTTCTTCATTTTATAAACATTTCCATGTCTCAATTGGAATATCATCAGGTCCAACAACTTTTCCACACTTCATTTTCTTTAAAGTCACTCTAACTTCTATTTTACTAATACGCTGATAAAAACAAAAATCTTTATATTTATTTAGGGTGCTAAAGTCACTTAAGTCAATCATATTTTCACATTCTTCATTAAAAAGTTTAGCAAAATATTTCATCCAACGACAAAGCATGATGAGTGCCGAAATCTCGAGTATGATAGGATCCTCCCAAGAGCCAATGGGTGGAAAGGAGGCAACAGATGTCGTAGGTTTGATGCTATCATGACGAGCAACTCCCCTGTTGATGAGACAATTTAGAATCGCAGGATTGCTTGCCTTATGTATGGAGGATTGTCGAAGAACCGCATGTAGCTCGCTTATACGGAGGAGCACACCCCACTCATCAATATCTGACCATCACTTCCTTCACGTGTCTATGGTTGAGTTGGTTGAGACTTTCCACAACAAGGAGTTTTCAGGTGCCTGGCATTGGTGGAGGAAAGTACCCTTGCCAGGGATGACTAAAATTTTGTCCATTCCACAAGGAATTATATGTATGACACGGAGAATGTAGGCCCCTTCAAAGCCTTGTGGAGAATTTAATAAAAGTGGGAAAGCTAAAAGAATGTCCAAGCCAACTCAGGCATGTGAGTAGTGCAGAAGGACAAGGGAACAAGCCAATTGTCGTTCGTACCGCCTACATCATTGGGATGGTGCCCGCCAATTTCTTGGGAGATGGAGTAGATTGTGAGGGGTGAGTCTTAAGAAACACCATACATAAAAATTCAACTTGACTATCATGTCCCGAATGTCAATAATCAAAGTCACCCTGATTATCTTCATTGAAAAAGACAAATTGGCAAATGGAAACCTTTAAACAACATTGTAGTGGTCACTGGATTAGTAGATAACTATCAGATTGGCAACATCCTCATTATCACAGTGAATTTCATTAATATAATTTTTAAATCATTTTTCAATAAATGAACTTGCTTGCTTCCAACTCATCCTCACCTCATGTCCAGACGATTTCTTAGGTGAGCGATGATGGATGAGAGGGAATGATCGCCCTACCCATGACCTAAGGGAGGGTAAGTGCTTGTACACAATGATGGCTAACTTCACAGTGGTTCATGCGCTTGCCACTTAGAATACAATTTTTGAATGATTGCTCTTGAGTACTTTCAAGGCAATTGTCTTGATGTGCCAAGTGGCGATTGAGTTTCATGCTGGAGGCTTGGAGAAGGGCAACTTGATGTTGTTGTGAACCTGCTACTTGAAGGCTATTTGAAAAATGTCGAGCTCACCTAAAGGAGGTGCCGCAACTTGAAATGGAAAGCGAATCAGGACTGCAGAACGCTGAGGCACTAGAGGATATGCCTATAGTAGAAGTCAACGTAGGGTGGACCGTATGAATAGGCTCATCCTTCTACCCAAAACATTATGAGGAACTCGACCAAGCTCTCCTGGATGACCTTGATGTCTTTGTTTGGGCTACAACCAAAATACTATGGATAAATATTGAATATCAAGTAATTCAAGCCCATCAAGCAAAAATAAGGAATGCCATAGTCATCTTGGTCGGCTCCATCAAGTAAGACGTTCACAAGCTCGTAGACATTGACTTCATTAGGGAATTTCTATATCTTGATTAGATCTACAATGTGGTAATGTTAAAAAAGATGAGCGGTAAATGGAGGATATGTATGGTTTTCACCAACCTGAAATCGGCATGTCTAAAGAATTGAAACCCACTTCCCATGATCAACTTGCCGATCAACTTTGTGGTTGGGTTCTCGATTAGCTTTCTTGAAACATTCTCCGACTATCCTCAAATCATGATGCACCTCGATGACTGCAAGAAAACCTTCGTCATTTCTAGGAAAGGACACTACTGCTACAAGGTGTGCCTATCAGCCTGAAGAATGTAGGGGCAACTTATCAATGCATAATGGACCAAGTTTTTATGGACTAAAATGGATTAACACTAAAGTGTACGTAGATGAGTTGTTGATGGAGAGGAAGTTGGTGGAGTAGTAGCACATTCAAGGCCTGAATTAGGTATAATATGTAACTTAGTACACTTATGTGTATTTGCTAGTTTAGTCAAGTTCTTGGGTTCCTCCTCACTCTAAAGGGAATAAAGGAAATCTCAACAAAGTGAAGGCAATCTTGTAGATGCTATCGCTTTTAACAGTAAGGTATGTGCAATGACTCTCAAAGTCAAGTTGAGTTGCTTGCTTGTCTTCATAATCAGGCGAGGTGCTGGGCTGAACTACTTCATCTTAAAGTAAGTTGAGAGTTGCTCACCTTTCTTCAAAGTCTTTAAGTGCGCCAAGTATTTCACTTGGCATGAGAAGTGCGAGGTAGCTTTCCATCAACTAAAACTTACCTTATCTGTGCCACCATTATTACAAAGTCTGTGATTGGAGGAGGAACTACTACTATACCTTGAGTTAGCAAGGATGCTGTCAACTTAGGGTGCGTTTGGGTCGATTATAGTTGTCGGTAAAGTAGGTTGTAATGTTGTTATACAGAAAGCTGCTTTCCGAAGTTGCTGTACAAAAATCAATATATTTTGTTTGAAACATATAACTATTTATCTACTGTGCTGCAGTTGTATAAGCATAAATTACTTTGATATCCTTTTATATATTTAGATGAAAGCAACATTATATAAAAACATCTATCAGATTAAGATAAAATCAGTACATGAGCTATTTTTACCTATTACCGAAAGAATCAACGCATGTATGGAAGAAAAAAATAGATGAATGGGAAAATAAAAAAATAATAAAGAAACAAATTGATCAATACATCATTTCTTTTATCAGACATAAACATCATCCATCACTCAACAAGCTATCATAAACTATACAGGGGTGTAGATTTTAGGATGTTTATTGGAAATATACCTTTAGAATGCTCGATTTAAGGGTGTTCGAAGCTGTAGGACTTCAAATGGAGAACTTGTGCGATGCAGCAATGGGGTAGGATTTTGAGAAATCACACAAAAGAAGGGGATTAGAGAATGAACAACTGGATTAGAGAATGAACAGCTAAGAGTTAGTGCGAGAAAGTCCCGATTCAACAAGAGAAGACAATGAAATGTGTAACCATTTGAGAAGGCGGAGGTGAGGTATTTGGAGGAATAGCATAGAAGTAATACGGGTATATGCGTCCTTTTATCTTTTCCAAATAGTGGAACACAACAAACCGCGAGGTTGGTTTGGAGGTGATGGAAAGCAGCTTGCCAACATAAATTTTTATACCTCCATTCTAAAGTCGCACCCCAAACAAGCTCATGGTTGAGTTTTGAACAATAACACGCTGAAACATTCACCCCAAACGCACCCTTCGTACAGGTCAGAGAAGAAGGGAGAAGCAATGACCTATTTATTATGCGAGCAAGATGCTGAGGTGCGTCGAGGTGTGGTACCCCATCATGGAAAAGTTAGCATGGACGTACATAACTTTCATTCGACGATTTCGATCATACTTCCAAGTCCACTCAATCCAATTTATCATTGATTATCCTCTCAAAGCCATGCTTGCTAAGCCATATCATTCGGGTAGGCTACTTAAGTGGGTGGTTGAGTTGAGCAAATTCCAAATTTCCTATATGTTGTGAACAACCATCATGGCTCATAACTTTTAAGTATGGGGTAGGATTTCAGAGGAATGACGCTTGCCCACAGAATTCTTAGGCTAGGGTATTTCTGGTTGACTCTTAGAAAAGATGTAGAGCAATTATAAAAATGGTATATTTAATGCTAAAAATTCGCTCCAATGCAACTACAACCTTCCGTTAAGCTTTAGCTGATAACCAACCCATGAATATTCACTATTTTTGGAACGAAACTCGTTAGTTCATTTCCTCTTTGCGGGAAAAGAAGGTTCATCCTGGTTATGGTTGACTACTTCAAGCAGATTGAGGCAAAAGCACAGGCTAAGACCAATATCACGGTCATTTGCAACTTCCTCTTGTCTGATATCATCTACATGTATGTGGTAATACTCACAATTATCATTGATAATGGGCCACAGCTTGCTACTGAGAAGGTCAAGGGATTCTATCAATTGCAGGGGATTCACTTCAATACATTATCTCCAAACTAATGAGCAAATTAAAGTGCTGAACAAGAATATCCTGAACCTGTTAAGAAAAAAACATTAAAAGGGTCAAAGGTGGCTGTGTGAAAACATTTCCTCGGTGACTAGCTAGACACAATTCACACTTTTCCATGTAATTAAGGCCCTATTTGCACATTCAGCTAGCAAATCTGCACTAGTTTTTGAGGAAGAGGAATTTGCATGATAGGAATAAAAGAATAAAGAAGGCATGGAAATTGCAGCAAACTTTTTAGAAGAATTCAATGCTCAAGCCGTGCTTAAACAAGAATAAACAAAGAGGAGAATGACAATATAGTCCAATGAGACTACCAAGAGAAGGTCTTCCACCATGGCAACTTATTGCTAAAGAAAGTAGACACGATAGCTTGCCAATTTGTGCTGGTAAAGTTTGGGTTGACCTGGGAAGGGCCCTATGTTTTTAAGAAGTAGTCGGCCATGGAGCATACCAACTGTAGACATATTAAGGCAAATAAGTGCAGAGGACATGGAGCACCGTTGACTAAAGTATTTCAGTTCATGAGGAAAGTCATTGTATCAATATTGTATCTTTATTTTAAGCAAAGAAATATTTTTTCTCCTTTATCAGATTTCTTTTTTTGGCAAGTCAACTATTAAATGAGTAAAAAATAAAAAAATTATGAAATAGTAAGTCAGGGAACTTGCCCCCTCCCCTCTTTGTGTACTTGGGGACTCACCCCATTTCTTCGACTGCAACTCAAGAATTCATTCTTTTACGAGACAAGTAGAAAGCCCACTTTCTAAAAATCATGCAAGTAACTTGCTCATTTGTCATGAGCTAAAGCAGAGAGGCAATGTTTAAAATTAGGTATTGTCATGACTTGACAAGTTTAAAGTTGACCAACTTCACACCCCGGAGAATAATAAGAATCATTGGAAAAATTCTTACTCATAGGAGTAATCCGACCTATAAAGTAATTGAGGTTGTTGACTAGGTCAAAGGTTGTTATAGTATTGGCCTAAGTTGAAGTGTAAGAGTGACACGACCGATATTTGTATGCAAGTTGAACCCCTAAACACAATGTCTGTATGGGAGTTGAAGCCCCAGGAAGAAGGACAATCTAACCTTGGTGGGATCACCTCTTTTTTCAAGTTGAGTTGTCTTGTTGAGTCTGATTTATTCTAAAAACTCACAATAATAATCCCTTTGACAAAATGTTTAAAAGAAAATATTAAGTTTTATTAATTACGCTCACTAAGTACACTAACTCACTGTATATTTTCCTTAAATTTTTAGCGAAACTCCATATGAGCTTTAGCCCTTGTAGGCAACTTACTTTTTTTCGGACACGATCTGCATTGAGTATTGCACAAGTCCCCTTCTAGTAGATGAGTCTAGATGGGCGAATACAAAATGTTTGGCTAAAGGAGAGGCATATCTAAGGCAATGATGAGTTAGAAATAAGTGCACTATGGACCTAGAAATAGACTCCCCACTTGCGACAAGACCATCATTGAGTAGAGTGTAAGTCCTTGTTCAGCAAGCAAGTTTAGGTTGTTACCCATGCGAAGATAGAATGTTTGGTGAAAGGTGAGGCCCAGCTAAGGAGACACATATGTTGAGCTAAAGGATTAGAAAGATTTTGAAAAACCTTAATCAATGAATATTATCCCATCCAAAGGGAACCAATTAGCGAACGACTATTATTTTATCCATTTTGCAATTCCATCCATTCAATAGAGCTAGTTGAATTAAAAGTTTTGGTGTGACAAGCGAGTGTTATTATGTTTGTTCCACAATTTCAGTCATTTATAGAAAAACCAAGTTAGCACTTGGAGAAATTTATTGATAATTAGCGAGTGAGTATTTTCATGTTCATTTCATAAATTTATCCATTTAATGAGAAAATCAAGTTAAAAGCTATCAATTTATAACTAAAAAAATGATAAATGCATAAAGTATTCAAGTGAAAAATTCTTCTTTTATTCATTTCAAATAACAATACATTTACATGATTATAGTTAAGAAGACAAAAAGAAAAGAACAAAAAAAGCACTTCAGTCATTGGTCTTGCTAACTCCATCGCCCTTGTCCCCAAACTTGTTGAGAGCTCCTTGAAGGTCACTAGATTTTATAGGTAGTACTTGATGCCCTCATCATATTGCACTGAAGATCTCCTGGTATTATAAAGAGTTAAAGAAGGCTATCCACTTTTACTCCTGTTTGAAATCTTTGGCTTGTCAGACGAGTTCTTTAGCACTTCTCGCCATCTCCTAAGCCTCCTTCAAGGAGTCATCCTTCTTTGACAGCTGAGTGATTTTTTTCTCCAGCCAGCTTAGCCTCTAGGGACTCGATTTCCTTCTCAACTGATCGCCGAAGGGTGAAATCCTCGTAAAAAATTTGCCTTTACTTTATGGATATCCTCCCTTAGGTTGGCGAATTGTCGAATAGACTGTTGATGTCTGAGCACCAAGGTGCAATTACTTTGCTAGTTTATGTCGCATGAACTCATTATAGCGAAGGAGAGCTTGTTATTAGGAATCGACTTCAAGTCCTTGTCCATACAAGTCGTTAAGATTGTGGACCCCATATCCTAAGCCTGCCTAGATGGGTGGATGGGACCCTTATTGTGCTTGGCCTTTAAGCCCCAGGAAGTCTCGGTGGTTTATGAAGCTCCTCTCCCTCCTCCGGCTTTAACTTGTTCATTTTCCCTTGCCCTTGGTAAGCTTGGGCTTGTGCTTGGACTTTTGCTCCTCTTTAGCCCTCTTTCATGCCGATTCCTCATCAATGACGGCTCTCCGATTTGGTGTTACTAGCTGGGCTACAATGGTGAGTGCAATTGGGCTGCTTCATGTTTCTCGCTAGGCTCAAGTTAACTCGGCGTCTCTTGAGACTCGGTCGGGGTCTCACTGGTAGGTGAGAGAGAAGGGGTGCTGAGTGGTCAGAAGGCGAGTGGGAGCTGCCACCCTTGCTGTGCTACTTTGGGGAATTCTTCTCCCCAACTTTCCTCTTCTTTTCCCCTCTTCAACAGGAGGGCTCATGTCGATAAACTGCAACATAATGGGGTCTTTTGGGATAAATATGCAAGCTCATCCCGTGTGAAGCTAGACCCATGTTCTTCATTAAAGATAGGAAAGCAAAAGGAATTTTACAAGTTAAAAGGGTGAGTGGCTTACTGTAGAATGTAGCATACACAACCTACGACCTCACATGTTCACAAACCAAAAGAGACCTCCCCATCAGGAGATCAAAGGCTTGGGACGATGACCTTGTCCTTGGTTTAGGGAATGAGGTGAGTTAGCATCACTATCACGTCCAAAGATTTAATTGGAATGAATTTTTCTTATATATATATATATATTCTTCAATATTTACAAACATAACGCCTTTCTATGTCGTCAAATAAATGGTAGTAATAATATTAACATTATTTCATTACTTCCCCATGGCCAAAAATCAAAATACTTGTACATAACAATCATGGTCTAATCTCGCTTTCCTCCAAATCAAATACATTTGTCTTGATTGTCATAATAATCAGTATAAAATAAACATACCTAATTAAAATCCCAATGGTATCACTAATATCTACTCAATCGAAGCCTTATCCTTTATTGAAATTGACATGTGCAAATAAAGTAGGAGTGAGCACCACTTGCTCAATAGGTTACTCGAAACTTACTAATAAATTCAATATACACACATAAAATAACATGAACAGTGAAACATGATTATAGTGAACTAGCATGATGTTTATATCATGTCTTATAACTAGCAGATATGTGTCCATAATAAGTATATGATAGAAATAACGACATAAGCATTTATTTGAATATGATGTCAGAAATGAAATAACATAAAAGAAAATAATATATAACATTTCATTTTAAACATTTCACACTTTTTCATTCACCTCTTTATACCTTCGCTTTCACTTATAACTGCGCTTGTTTATATTTTTTCTTCACTTTATACATCCACTTTCACTTAAATCTCCACTTGATCATATAGCTCTATTTTTACTTATACCTCTACTTATTCATATCGTATTTGTTAGAGCGTATCTAACATATAGATGGATAATCATATAAGTGCACATATCCTATTAACTCTACTTAAATGCATATAAAGCATCCACCACTAGTGAGTAGTGACTTGCATTTTCCTCCTCCCCCTTCTAGCACATTTTCAGTCACATGAGCTAGGAAACATCAGAAATTTCAACATGTGTAAATAATCAGTACTTTTAGCATGAACACATAATATCTTTACTTTCAACATGCATAAATAATGCAAGTCACCTCTTTATAATCACTTTTAGCATGAACACTTTTTCATTCACCTCTTTATACCTTCGCTTCCACTTATAATTTCGCTTGTTTATATTTTTTCTTTACTTTATACATCCACTTTCACTTATATCTCCACTTGTTCATAAAACTCTATTTTACTTATACCTCTACTTATTCATATCGTATTTGTTAGAGCATATCTAACATATAAATGGATAATCATATAAGTGCACGTATCCTATTAACTCTACTTAAATGCATATAAAGCATCCACCACTAGTGACTTGCGTTTTCTTCCTCCCCGCTTCTAGCACATTTTCAATCACATGAGCTAGGAAACATCAGAAATTTCAACATGTGTAAATAATCAGTACTTTTAGCCAATCATTAAAAAAGCGGACGAGGCGTCCGCATTGAGTCGCGCCTCAAGTCGAGGCGGAAGTCATGCGTATCGGGGCTTACGCCTCGAACCATCCAGCGAAGCCTACGATTTTTTCGCATGAGGCGTACGCATTAGAGCGTAACGCCTCGAGGCAGTATGAGGCACCGCCTCGAAATTTTTTCTTCGGTATATATGTAAATACGACACAGCCGATTCGTGTTCGTGTATTCGCGCATAGGATTAGGGCTTCCTGTGAGAATTGAAAGGCGAACTAGAGGCGAAGCCGTGAGGGAAAGAGACGAAGCTGTGAGGGAAGGAGACGAAGACGTGAGTGTAGGAGACGAAGTTGGAAGGAGACGACGCAGGGAAAGAAACGAAGCCGAAGTTGTGAGTGCAGGAAACGTTCAGGCATCGATTAGGTCGGAAGAGCAGGTACGCGGTGTTGTGGCATTGACTTTGACGTGCAGTAACGAAAGCTTGAATAACTCCTTATTCGGCTTTCTTTCATTCGTCCGATCAGTACATGCTCGGTACCGAGAAGGTACAAGCTCGGTACCGCTCAGTACAAGCTCGGTACCACTCAGTACATGCTAGGTACCGCTCAATACCGAGTGTACCGAGCAAGTACAGGCTCGGTACTGAGCGGTACATGCTCGGTACTGAGTATTATATGCTCGGTACTGAGCGGTACATGCTCGGTACTGAGTAGTACATGCTCGGTACTGAGTATTATATGCGCGGTACTGAGTATTATATGCTCGGTACTGAGCGGTACATGCTCGGTACTGAGTATTATATGCTCGGTACTGAGCGGTACATGTTCGGTACTGAGTGATACATGCTCGATACACTCGGTATTGAGCATATACAACAAACAGAATTTCAAAATTACTCTTATAATATAATTTTGTTCCGGGGGCGCTGCCCCCTTGGACCCCCGGCAGACTGGTATATTTTTTTATACATGTTGTTTTATTATTAGTGATGTAAATAATTGTTAAAATATGTCATATTGTTAGCAATGACTAGTGGCACAAGAAGGAAAGATCCTGCATGGAAATATGGAACTCAAGTTGAAGTGTCAGGCGAAGGTGCAAAGAAGGGATATGTTTACATGAAATGTAATTTCTGTGAGAAACGTATAACTGGTGGCGTCAAGAGATTGAAGGATCATCTAGCCTGCACTCATGTCAATGTGGGACCATGTGCAAAAGTTCCTGATGAGGTGAAAAAGGAATGTACAAATTATTTAAAGAAGTTTGCCACCACAAAGGAGGTCACACAAAGAAATATGGAAGAGATGATAGGAAACTCTTCTTACTATGGATCACAACATGAAGGTTCCAGTACTGGAAGCCATCTAGTTTCTTCTGATCGAGGCAGTCGGGGGCCCATGGATAGATTTATGCTAAATATTGATAACGATGAAAACATAAATACTCAGGATATTCAGCCTCCAACAACTACAAAAGAACTCAGGAACAGAGTTTGTTTGGATATCGCCAGATTCATCTATGAAAATGGGATTCCATTTAATGTTGTTAGGAGTCCGTCGTGGATCAATATGTTACGATCTGTTGGAAGCTATGGAAGAGGATTACAACTTCCAAGCATGTATGAGCTGAGGACTTGGATGCTGAATGAGGAGGTTAAGACAACTTCAAAAATGGTGGATGATGTTAAGAAGACTTGGATTGAGACAGGAGTGACAATAATGTC
This sequence comes from Dendrobium nobile, assembly GCA_022539455.1. NCBI lineage: Eukaryota > Viridiplantae > Streptophyta > Magnoliopsida > Asparagales > Orchidaceae > Dendrobium > Dendrobium nobile. The sequence continues at coordinate 18,404,025 of CM039727.1, forward strand.
AGATGGTTGGTCAGATATTCGACATAGAAGTATGATTAATTTCTTGGTTAACAATCCATATGGAACAGTTTTTCTTAAATCAATAGATGCTTCAAGCTTTGTAAAGGATGCACAATTATTGTTTGAAATGTTGGATGAAGTTGTGGAGGAAGTGGGAGATGCCTTAGTAGTACAGGTTGTTACTGATAATGCAAGTGCATACAAAGCTGCAGGAAGAATGTTAATGGAGAAGAGACCTCACCTTTACTGGACTCCTTGTGCTGCACATTGTATTGACTTGATGCTTGAGAGGTTGGGACAGTTGCCTCAACATAAATCAGCCATATTGAAGGCCAAATTCGTCAGTAAGTTTATATACAATCATTCTTGGGTACTCAGCTTGATGAAAAATTCACTGACAAAGAAATTATTAGACCTGCTGTTACAAGATTTGCTACTGCATATTTAACATTGCAGAGATTCAAGGAGTTAAGACAACCTTTGGAAGCAATGTTTGCTTCTGAAGAGTGGGATAAAAGTTCATGGGCCAAAAAACAAGAAGGAAAATATGTTAAAAAGATTGTTATGAAAGACGATTCATTTTGGCGCAGTATAAATTATGCTTTGAAGACAACAGGACCATTAGTAAAGGTTCTTAGAATGGTTGATGGTGAGAGGGCCCCAGCTATGGGATTTATTTATGAAGCAATGAATAGGGCTAAAGAAGACATTGCAAAAGAATTGGGAGGTCAAGAAAGTGCCTACAAAGAAATATGGGATATTATAGATGAAAAGTGGGATCGACAATTACACCAACACTTACATGCTGCTGCATATTATTTAAATCCCCAATTTCATTATGATAAGGATTTTCATGTTGATAAAGAGGTGAAAACTGGTTTGTATGCATGTATGGACAGACTTATTTCTGAAGAAGACTACCTCAAAGTGAATGATCAACTTGAGGATTTTCATTTGAAGAAGGGAATGTTTGGATTTAGAGCAGCACAAGCATGCTACAAAACACGATCTCCTGGTATGTTTATAGTTTGAGTATTTATAATTTTAATGTTAATATTTATATTCAAGTCTTTTACTTCAACCAATATTCATAAAATATTATGTTTATCTTCATATAGAATGTTGGTGGGCTCAGTTTGGAGATGATGTTCCTGAATTGAAAGCTTTTGCAGTTAAAGTTCTTAGCCTAACATGTTCGGCTTCTGCATGCGAGCGTAATTGGAGTATCTTCAATCAAATTCATACAAAGAGAAGAAATCGATTGGCGGCAGATCGAATGAACAAACTAGTTTATGTTATGTTTAACAAAAAACTAAAAGATAGACATCTCAAATTGCAAAATCAAGGAAATATTGAGAATGAAATCGACCCTTTGCTTGTTGATGAGTTACAATCTGATGATGAATGGGTTACTCCTAAAAATGCTGATGTATCTGAAGTTGAAGCAGAAGGAGAAAGTAATGTCAATGAAGAAAACAATCAAGCGACTACCCAAATATATAAAAGAAAGAAACAAAGTGAGATTGGAGTTTCAAAAAAATTTAAAGGTATTCTTAAATATAATGAATTATTTTGTATGTTAATATTGTTTCATTTTAGACCTAATGAAATATTAACTGATATAGGAGATAAAGGAAAAAATATTATAGATGAAGAAGAGTTGGAGGATGACTTTGACATTAATTATGAAGATTCTTCTGAAGACAATCAAAGTGATGATGAGCCTGCTTTGGGTCTTGATCCTAAGGGAATGTTTTATTTTTAAGTGAGTTTATTTTAAATCTTGTATTCCAGTAATATTATCTTAAAACAAATCTTCAAATTCATAGTTTACATAATATTTTGTTATTTTTTGTCATTATTTATAATTTTAAATTATTTTTTTTAAATCATTTTGAGGCTTACGCCTCGATCCGCCTCGAGGCTTACGCCTCGCCTCGCTTAGAAAAAACGCCTCGATTCCCGATTTCGCCTTTTAAAACCTTGCTTTTAGCATGAACACATAATATCTTTACTTTCAACATGCACAAATAATGCCTGTCACATAACAAAAATATACCATAGATCCTGTTAATTTACTTGAATGCATATAAAACATCCACCACTAGCCACTTGCATTTTTCAGTCACGAGCTAGGAAACATCAGAAATTTCAATATGTGTAAATAATCAATACTTTCAGTATGAACACAATATCTTTACTTTCAATATGCATAAATAATGATTGTCGCATAACAAAAATGCTTATAAAATATCAAGAATGACTCGCTTGCACTTTTCTTCTCCTTTTGCATGTATTTTTTAGACACTTGAGCATATGAATATCAATGCTTTCAACATATATAAACAATATCGTGCATATTAATATGACCAAAATGTTATATTCTACAATATAATAAAATTAGATGGTGAAAGCTTCTTAATCTTCATAAATTTGAGTTTGTACGAAATCTAACTAAATAAAACACCAAAGTTTTACACAAAGGTCACAAAATTGAAATTTGAAATATATAGGTCAATTGTAACTTATCTTGATCTGAATAATATTCTCGATATCTTGATGGACAAAACTAACTCTAAGAAATCCTAACCTAGCTTCCATCTCTCTCTTCCTTCTCCGTTTATCTTCTCGTCTTCTCCCATTCGAGGAACCAAATGAAAATGAAATAGGTTTTTGAAAGTAGACTTAGATATTTATATGAAATATTTTGCTTAGCCATGCAATGCCCACTCTTCAGCATTCCAGTGCCTCCAAGGGATGAATTCTGCCTTGAAAATAGAAAGATTAGCATCACAATGCCAACACTAGAGTATTGTGGAGTCCCCAAGAGGCCCTTTGCACTTGTAATTTTCCTGTAAGCAGAGAGATTAGCATTGTGGTGCCCAATGTTTAAAATTGCGTAATTGGGTATTGAGGCGTTTTTTGTTCATGAGGCGAGGCGTAAGCCTCAAGGCCTTTTGAGGCGTAAGCCTCAAAATAAAAAAATTGCATAAAGTGATAATAAATGTCAAATGTGATTTTTTATATAATACTTAAATAATATGTTAAATAATAACATATTAATTTTCTATTGAATTATGAATTAATAAATTAACATACATATGAAACAAGAAATTGCACAAGATATAAAGTGACAAGTGATAAATTACGTGAAATAAAATTAAAATCTAAATATTATAAGAGCAAAACAATATTAAATATAGAAATTGCATAAAACTATCATATAACATCAAGTTCAACTCCAAATATCTTCTTTCTCAATTATCTACTCATTTACATTTAATTCATAATAAAAGTTGAAATAGTTGTCAACAACTTAGGAATCATCTGCATTGTCATCATTGAGGTGGTATTTATCTGAGTTGTCGCCATAACAAATTAGTCTATCTCCTGTCTCATTCAATAGAGTTGAATTCCTCCAAATATGCTTCTTTTTAATTTATTTCAATCATGTTCATCTTTTAGAAAAGTGGAGGGTTGCGTTAGGTAGTCGACAGCCAGCGTAAAACTTGTCGAACAAAAATGACATGAATCCTTTAAGAAATTGTGTTAATGCTAGGGCGTCCTCTGGAAGCGACGCGCTGTATGGCCTGAATACAGTGACAAGTGTGCAAGGGCCGCTGCACTGGCGCCCGGGTGCAGTGTTAAATAGGCAAGGGTTCCCACATCAAGGACGGATGTGGGCAAAGAAGCTAGTCCATGAAACTAAAAATAGGATAGGAACTTGGAATATAGGTTCCCTTACAGGAAAATTAATGGAATTAATAGATATTATGATTCATAGGAAGTTAAATATTTTGTGCATTCAGGAAACTAAATGGGTTGGTGAGAAGGCTAAGGAAATTGATAGTTTAGGATTTAAACTTTGGTATTCGGGTAGGAGTCGTACTAGAAATGGTGTAGGTGTTATTATAGATAAGAGTTTAAAGAATAATGTTATAAAAATTAACAGGATTGGAGATAGAATTATAGCTTTAAAGATTGTTGTTGATGATAAGATTGTTAATATTATAAGTGTTTATGCTCCTCAAGTAGGTTTGAATATGAGTTCTAAATTAAATTTTTGGAATGACTTAGAAGAATTAATACAAAAGATACCTCTTGAAGAAAGAGTTTTGATTGGAGGAGATTTAAATGGACATGTTGGTAGAGAGGTAGATGATTTTAAAAGCATTCATGGTGGCCATGGATTTGGAACGACGAATGAAGGCGGCAAGACCATATTGGATTTTTGTTTAGCTTATGATTTTTCAATTGTTAATACCTTATTTAAGAAAAGAAATGAGCATCTCATCACTTATAAAAATGGATATAGTACAACACAGATTGACTATTTTCTTATTAGAAAACTAAATCGTTTAGATTGCAAAGATTGTAAAGTTATTCCGAGTGAAAATTTATGTACCCAACATCGATTATTAGTTTTGGATTTTAAGATAAAGGGGCATAAAATAAAAAATAAAGTTAAACGATTTTCTAGGATTAGATGGGGGCATTTAAAGAATATTAACAAAAATATTTTTGAAAATAAGATCTTAGATCTTAAGATTTTGTCTGTGCATGAGGATGCTAATATTATGTGGGAAAATGTGGCTAGTGATATTAAAAATATTGCAAAAGATATCCTTGGAGTATCAAAGGGAAAAGCTCCTAATAGTAAAAGTAGTTGGTGGTGAAATCCAAATGTGCAAGAAAAGATTAAAAATAAGAAGCTTTGTTATAAAAATTGGTTTAATTTTAAAAATTCTGATAATTGGGAAATTTATAAAGTGGCTCGTAAGGATGCTAAGAAAACAATATGCGATGCAAAGACATTAGCTTTTAGGGATTTATATAATAGATTAGATACTAAAAAGGGAGAAAGATATATGTATAAGTTAGCCAAACAAAGAGATAGGAATAGTAAGGATTTAGTTCAAGTGAAGTGTATTAAAGATGAAGATCAAAAAATACTTTTCTTAGAAGATGATATTCAACAAAGATGGATGAGATATTTTGCTAAACTTTTTAATGAAGATTGTGAATATAAGATTGACTATAATGACCTTAGCACCCTAAATGAAAATAAAGATGTCTGTTTTTATCGGCGTATTAGTAAAACTGAAGTTAGAGAGGCTTTAAAGAAAATGAAGGGTGAAAAAGCTGTTGGACCTGATGATATTCCAATAGAAGTGTGGAAATGCTTAGGAAATGAAGGAATTTCATGGCTTACTAAACTTTTTAATACTATTTTGAAGACTAAAAAGATGCCAGATGAGTGGAGAATGAGTGTGTTAATTCCTATTTTTAAGAATAAAGGTGATGCACAAGATTGTGCGAATTATAGAGGTATTAAGTTAATGTGTCATACTTTAAAACTTTGGGAGCGAGTTATGGAGCATAGGTTGCGGCGTGATACTAATGTTTCTCATAATCAATTTGGATTCATTCCGGGTAGGTCGACTATGGAAGCCATTCATTTATTAAGAGGTTTGATGGAGAAATATAGAGAAAATAAGGAGGATCTACATATGATATTTATTGATTTAGAAAAAGCATATGATAAAGTTCCAAGAGAAGTGCTATGGAGGGTTCTTGAAAAGAAAGGAGTCAATAATGCTTATATTCAAATCATTAAAGATATGTATGCAGGAGCTATTACTTGTGTTCAAACACAAGGTGGTTTGACCAAGTATTTCCCTATTTCGGTTGGGTTACATCAAGGATCAGCCTTAAGCCCATATCTTTTTGCTTTAGTCATGGATGTTCTCACTAGACATTTGCAAGAGGATGTACCTTGGTGTATGCTTTTTGCTGATGATATTCTTCTTGTTGATAAGACTAGAAAGGGAGTTGAAGGTAAACTTGAATTATGGAGGTCAACCTTAGAGTCTAAAGGTTTTCGCTTGAGTAGATCTAAAACGGAATATATGGAGTGTAATTTTGGTAGTAATAGACCTAGTGAGGGATTGTGACTTTGGGCGCTCAAGTCATTAATAAGAGTACACATTTTAGATATCTTGGATCTATTGTTCAGAGTGATGGTGAAATAGATGGGGATATTATCAGCAGAATTCAAGTTGGATGGTTGAAGTGGAGGAATGCATCAGACTTGTTATGTGATAGAAATGTACCCCTCAAACTTAAGGGAAAGTTCTATAAGATGGTAGTGAGGCCTGCAATGCTTTATGGTGCCGAATGTTGGCCATTAAAAGAGAAGCATAATACTAAGTTAAGTGTGGCAGAGATGAGGATGCTCAGGTGGATGAGTGGCTTTACCCTTAGAGATAGGATACGAAATGAGCATATACGTGAAAAGGTTGGAGTAGCTCCAGTAGAAGATAAGATTAGAGAGAGTCGCCTTGGATGGTTTGGTCACATAAAACGGCGGCCTTCCGATGACCCCGTTAGGAGAGTAGAGGTATTAGATTTGACTTATGTTAAGAAAGGTAGGGGTAGACCTAAAAAGACTTGGTTAGAAAATATTAAGAATGACCTTTCTTTATTAGATTTAAACGAGAATTTGACTTTTAATAGGACACAATGGAGAAAAAGGATTCATGTAGCCGACCCCACGTAGTGGGATAAAGGCTTGATGTTGTTGTTGTTGTTATGTTCATCTTTTAGAAATATTTTCATCAACATAAATATGAGATTAATGCTCCAAAATTTTTAAGGTGGTGGTGTGCATAACGACTAAGATGGTGTTGGTTGTGGCGAATGCCGTGGTTTGGAGGTACAATCGAGAGGAAGTTGTTGCGCTCGAATGTGCATGAAGCATGATTTATGTTAGTTAACAAAAAATATATACAAATAGGGTGAGGCGTAAGCCTCTTGCTAGCGAGGCGAGGCAGGCCTCAAGGCGGGCCTCAGCCAAGCTGAGGCGCAAGTCTCATAAAAAAGCTAGAGGCGTAAGCCTCGAGGAGTTTTTCACTAGAATTGCGCTGAGACGGGCCTCAAGGAGAGCCTCATATTGCGCAATTTTAAACAATGGTGGTGCCGCATGACAGCGTCGCAGTGCTACAAACAAAGAGGGCAGTGCCTTCGCACCAACAATACAACACCACTTGTAACTTATCAACTTTTCTTACAAATTTAACCATAAAGTTGATACAACCTTAGTAATTCACATTATAATCAATAAATGCCACATAATATGCAAATATTACAAAATCTGAACTAAGTCACCACTGGTAGTTCAATCACTATACAAGCAGTCCTTTATAACCGCCTAGTCTATACAAAACTTTACAAAAATGAATTTGGACTTTTAGTTCCTCACCGTGTTCTCCAAGCCATTCATCATTATATAGAGTGTGATGAAGCAGATGTGGCAGAAAATGGTGAGGCTCCATTTGATCTTCTCTCACCATAAAGGCGAGAGGAAGTTCAACACCCTTGAGATTGAGTTTGACATAGTTTTCACTGGAATGAACCCGTAGAAGTTAAGATCTCATCGTGATGTAAGCAAAATAGAAGTTACAGACCATGTTTGAAGTAGTCGTAGGGTAAGTATAACTCGTCCTCATAGAACATGTTGAGATATTCGCCCTTAGTATGGAGTCGAACAATCATGTCGACGTCCTTATAGCAATACCAAAAAATATCATATCAACGAATCTTTTAGTCGTCGATGAGATTTGTTAGAACTTGAACTCAGTGAAGCCTTATGACACCTATAGGTAGCCATTTTGTATGGACAAGCTCGTGCTAAGGATGGTTGAGGAGAATTGAGAGAGAGAATGTTGTGGAAAAAATGAAGAGAAAGTGCCCTTCCTCGAAGGGCGATAGAGTATTTCTAGAAAAAAAAATCAAAGGACCAAATTCCAAGACTTGAGTCACATTCATCATCAATGAGCCATATCTTGTGCACATCCCAGTTGAAAAACTCTGTTCAGGAGGGATTGAAAAGTGGTTGGCATGTTGGTAATGCCAAAATGTATTACCAAAATTTCTTAGTGACTCTCATGAGTCTTGAAAACTATCTCGTACACATCCCTCAACTTCATTTTGATCTAGTAGTAACCCAACTTTAGGCCAATCTTTGAGAAGATGATCGCCTCAAGCAGTTCATCTAGCTGCTTATCAACATGGGGATGAGAAACTTGTCCAACACACTTTTCTTATTTAGGGTCTTATAGTTCACACAAAACCTCCAACTGTTGTCCTTTTTCACTAGTAAAATTAGATTGGAAAAGAGGCTCACATTGGGCCTGATAATTCCTACCTCAAGCATCTCTTTGATGAGCCTCTCTATCTCATCCTTCTGAATCTGCGGGTAACGATATGGTTGGACACTAATAGGAGAAGATCTCTCCTTCAAGTTAATGGCATGCTCGTGCTTCCTGGGTGGCGATAATCCGCTAAGCTACTGAAAAACATCAAGAAATTGCCGCAGAAGCTAATAGTCAGGGACCTCGATCGGCTCCAAATCTCGGACCTCACCATGCACTGTGGCTCCACCAAGTAGCCCAGCCCTGCTCCTTGTATCGCCTTGACCATGATTTTTAGTGAATCATGATTATGCACATGCTGACATCTCCTTGCAACACCATCCTCTTCCATTCCACTTGAATCTCCATAGTTAAAGTTTTCTGGTCCACATTCATCTACCCAATCGTCGGTAATCACTTCATCCCTAGAATCACATCGATGCTCCCCAAATCCAATGGAAGAAAATCCTTTAATATATGTAGACTATGGAGTGTCAGCATCAACCCCTTGCAAATTCCCCCCTTAATCTTCTCCACCTTCCCTATCCCTCGTATTTGCCAACTTTAATTCCAAATGATCCACAACTCGATTTTAGATAAAGTTGTGAGTAGCATTGCTATCCACCGAGACCACCATTGGCCACTCCTTGATCTATCCCATCACCTTCATGGTGTTATTTGGAGTAAATCTCACCATTGAGTTTAGGGACACTTCCGCCACATCAATATAGGTGCTCTCATTTCATTTCTACTTCCTCCAACTCTTCGCTGTCGGTCTCCTCCTCATCACAAATTTTAAGGACTTGGAGTGTACGGTCCTTGCATTGATTTCTTGGTGCATACTTCTCATCATATTAGAAGCACAAACCCATTGCTCTCTTGTCCTGTACCTTTGCCTCTGTGAGGCACTTGAAGTTGTCCCTGGGGCGAACTCCCACACTCTTCTCCCTCAGCGTTTTCCATTAAAATGACACCGTTTGGATCCTCGTGTCAGTGAAGTCGAGGCAATCCTGTAGGAGCCTCCCATGATTCAGCTCCTACTGTTCCTTTTCATCTATCTTCGATCGTCCACTATCTGGGCTAGCTCCATCATTTCTCTTAGCCTCATCATCCTCAACAATTGGAGGTTTGCTCTTATGTCGGGCTTTAATTTTCCTCAAACACTGCCTACGAAATCCCCCTTAACCGCCCTAAGAACAACTCAAATCTCTCCCTATACTCCAATACGGTATCCTCCCGAATAAAGGAAAAGAATTGCTTATGTAAGCCTTTTCTTGAATATCTCGTAAACGCTCCAACAAGCAATCCTTAACTCCCAAAAGCGGATCAAATATCCGGTCTCTTTTCACTAGAACCAAGCTAGGGCTTTCGCCTCTTGACATAACTTTACGGTCGTAAGCTTTTGCTCTCCATTCAACCCATTCACCGCTAAATACCTCTTCACTCGGTACACCCACCCATGGGAATCCTCCCTCATAAATATCTGCATGTATAACATTCTCACCCTAGCATCTCCACTCAAACTTCTTCTCCCTCCAATGGTTCCCCAAGTGTATCAGGGGTGGGAATCTCACCTTTCTTTCATACTCTTTGCATGACCCGATCATCATGGCTTAGCTCGATCACATCCATCTCCGATCGCCCACCACTTACTTGAAATGCCTCCAATAGAGGCCAGCCACCTCACCATCTCTACCGCAAAATTCCCTCCTTGCCCCCCCCCCCCAAAAAAAAAAATCTCATAATGATAGTAAAACAACCCAATTAAAATATTCATTCCCACTTCCCTTCCAAATCTGAATTCAAATCAGCCATCTTTCTCTAAATTTAACATTTCCTAATTCAAATCAGTCCTCTTTTACTAAATAAAAATATTCTAAATAGCTCCCGCTTAATTCCTTTACATAATGAATAATAGCTCTCTTGGGCCCCACAAGGGGGGCCGAACTTCCGCCTCCTGGTGACCTTGGTTCTGCCCAGCTACATGGCTGGTTCGGGCTGGCCTGGCCAGGCTGATCTTGGCTAGGTGTATCAGATGTTTATGCATTGGTTTTCGATGACCACTCTCTACTTCTCTTGGTTGGCAATAGGAATGTTAAGTGTTGGTTGTTGGTTGTTGACATTAACGAACTACTTTGGTTGTTGACAACATAAAGTAACCTAGGCGTAATGGTTATAGAACAGTGCTTTGCTTGTCGACTACAATGCAATATTACTCTTAGCTTTACTAGAATTTGAGACGTTCAACTTTTATAAAATAATTGAGAGAGAAAAAACAAAGAAAATGACAATAAAGATGACCTCAATGATTGGAGATCTGCCAAATATTTTATTCAATTATCCTCAAGTCCAATTATAAAATTGGTCATGTAGTTGAGTTATGAAATAACTTGGACAAACAATCTCATAAGTAGTAATATCTTTTTCTCAACTCAAGCTGTTGCATTTGTTCTCAAATAACCAAACTTTCTGAGCTCCCTGCTCGATTGATTCCATTTTACCTCACCTAACCAAACATAGGCGATATCTAAGAGTTTAAATAATTTTAGTAATTTTCATTCCATGTTATTGAAATTTGTTCACTTTTGCTTGTCTGAAGCTTATAAGCATTCTTCCCAAACTTCTTTTTAATAATAAAACTTCTTTTAATTAATATAAGGTTCTTCCTTGCTATTTCAGAAATTTCTCCATGTCGGAATGCTTTCTGATGATCTCTGTTTTTCCAAGTACTAGGTCACCAATAATGTTGAAGCCTCACAAGTTTATATGCTCTGCCTTTTTGTTTTCTGATTGTCTCAAAAGATTTGTTTTTTCTCACCTCTAGTATGGTTCAAACAATCTCCTTATAACTAATCATTGTTCTGAATCCAATTTGAAGCCTTTTTCAGACGGCAATGAGAGAGTTTCCTTCTGGCAGAAATCCTCTGAAGGGATCATTCCCTCGTATCCAAAATCCAATTAGAAGGCCGTTTCTCCAATAATTGTTGATGGCATGGTTCCATATGCCCATAAAATCGATGATAAATTCATCCATCCAACTTCTTGGATTATTAGAAATTCTCTTCCTGAGTGCATTTATGACGAGGTTGTTGGTAGCATGTTTTTCTAAGATAGTTCCATAACTTTCTAGCTGAAATTATTTTGTTTTGAGTACCTTTTAAATTAGTAAAATATATGCTTAACGGCTATTGAAGGTTGTTAAGAGGAAGGCTATTTTCCCAGCTTTCTGTGCGCCATGGAATTGCAATAGCTTTATTAGGACACTAGTTGGTATTATCAAATGGGCATCTTTTTGTGGAATTATTATTAATTTGTGTTTAAATTTCATGTTTTAGAACTAACAAAGTATCATGCATCTCGAGAAGAATTAGAATTTGAAATTATATAAAAATTTAAACAATAAGGAAAAATTAGAAGGAATACAATGTCGGTACAGAATAAGTAGAATAAAATATTGTAAGATTATCTTAGAAGCTAAATTTGAAGAATAGCAAATCAATGTTTTGAATTGTTAAAAAGTTAGAAGTCAATTTGAGGATAATATGCTAATTTTCAGAACTTTTGAAGAACAGTTCACAGCCGAAGCCCTTGCGCATACATGTTTGTGCTGGTACTATTTATGGTCGTTTGGAGAAAGCATGTGTTTTTTTATCTTGAAATATGATAAACAAAATCTTTTCTTGACACTTCAAATTTTTATGCTGATGTCTTCTTGATACTTCAAATCTCCTCAGCTATCATTGTCTTAGTTTCATTCTTCAACCTACTGTCTTACTTGCACTTTCTTCTGATTACATTTGAGTCATATAGGTGTTCAATGCAGCTGAAGTGCCTATTGAGTGGGAGGAACATTATGTGGGGGACAAAGTAGACCCAAGAACTGAGAGCTTTTTAACATGGGAAAGTCTAGAATCCGTGCGCAGAAATGGTGTGGGCCTTAAAGGTCCTATGGCTACACCTATTGGAAAAGGACATAGGTCATTGAATCTTACCTTAAGGAAAGAATTGGGTCTCTATGCCAATGTCCGACCTTGTTACAGTCTCCCTGGCTACAAAACTCGATATGATGATGTCGATCTCGTTACAATTCGTGAGAACACTGAAGGGGAATATAGTGGCCTGGAACACCAGGTATCTTCTGTTGGAAAGCGTCAAGACATGTATGTACTTGCATACTTTCCATTTATGCTTCTCTTAACGTTCTTTTCTCCCAGGTTGTCAGAGGTGTTGTAGAAAGTCTTAAGATCATTACCCGCCAGGCAAGTTTGAGGGTGGCAGAATACGCTTTTCATTATGCCAAGGCAAATGGTCGTAAAAGAGTTTCTGCTATTCATAAAGCCAACATAATGAGGAAAACTGATGGCCTTTTCCTTAAGGTGTTTTTGGATACTTGATATATAGACATTCATATCCAAAGTAGAAAGTTAATACGCGAGTTATATCTCAAGTGTACTTCTTTTCCAGTGTTGCCGTGAAGTTGCTGAGAAATATCCTGATATTACTTACGAGGAAGTCATCATTGACAACTGTTGCATGATGGTATGGCTAAATTTTATTGGATTTTGAATGTTCATCATTGTTTTAAGCCTGACAATCAATATGCTTGTCTTCTACAAATGATGGGATTACAAGAATAGCTATAGAATGCTCCATATTTTGCTCTCAAATTCGAACTTAACTGAGATTTTTTATGCATTTTCATATTTAGCAGTTATTACCTTAGCGTAGTTCAACTCATAGAGCATAACTTGTAACTAATGCCAACTTAATTCTTACCTCCCCTTCTTCCCGGCCTTGATTTTTCCTGAACAGCTCGTGAAGAACCCAACTTTGTTTGATGTTTTGGTGATGCCTAATCTTTATGGAGATATCATCAGTGACCTCTGTGCTGGCCTTATCGGTGGACTGGGTTTGACTCCAAGGTAAGAATGAACAACATTCTCTTTCTCAGCTCATGCGCTCTGATATTCCTTGTAATAATCATGCAAAATTTCATTCAGCTGCAATATTGGTGAAGGTGGCATTGCTCTAGCTGAGGCTGTGCACGGCTCAGCTCCTGATATTGCGGGCAAGGTGATCCACGTCTCTAAATTCTCTCTCTTCTGCTTGTTCATAAAGAAACCAAGGCACCACACATGTACATTTTGGCATCTAAGATGATAATATCTAATATGACATCATGGGCCAATTTGATTGCTTGAAGCAAATAATATGTTTTATGAGTTGAAATTTGTTAGATTCCATTATATGGTTGGATTCAATCAGAAATCAATATAGGCTATAAAATCCAAAACTTGCCTCCTAATCCGCTTTGATTTTGGTATTTTCACACATAAAATGGTTGAAAACAAACTTATTATTTTCCAATTTGTTCTCCTTTTTTGTTGCTTCTTAAAGTAGCTTTCTAATATAAAAATTTTAATTTGTATTAAAAAGCTGCTTTAAGAAGTCAGAAAAAAGCCGTCACAAACGAAGCCGAAGTTGTCTATTTTGATTTGAAGGTCATGACTTCGAATTAAAAAAACAAAAAGATCATTGTATGCATATAGAGATAAAGCCTGCTTCATGCATAAATTTCTTCTTTATATATTATACTTCTATTTTCTTTCTATAAACCGAGCAGAATCTAGCAAACCCGACTGCTCTCTTGTTGAGTTCGGTAATGATGCTGCGCCACCTACAGCTGAACGACAAAGCTGATCAGATCCATAATGCGATTCTCAGCACCATTGCTGAAGGAAAATACCGAACTGGTGATCTGGGCGGCAAATCTTCCACTTCAGAATTCACAAAGGCTGTCTGTGATCATCTGTAGGAAATTTGAGGTGTTTTCAATCCCAATCAGAATGATAATTTTTTTCTCTTACATGAAACAAATTACGTTTTGTGTTCCTTTTCTGACTTCATTTACTTTGTAATATTATTACCAAGCGAGTGTTGTAATAATAGTCTGCCATGCAGCTCGAGTCACGATTTTTGTTGGACCTATTTGGATTTATAGATAGTTTTCATTTTCAGTAGAGCTAACCAGTTAACTATGTTTTAACATATTGTGTAGCTTTATAAGCTTAAGCTGCGTTTGTTAGTATGGTAAATTGGTAACACTTTTAAGACGCAGTTTCTTGGAGTTTTTTTTATTCATTTATTTATTTTAATTTTACAGGAAGAAGCATTTGTTAGTTTGAGATGTCTGAGGTACAGTTGGTTAAATTGAAATGAATATGAAAAGTATGACTTATGTAGTTTATCTTGATCGGTTGGTTGAGAGTTCTGGTTATCAATCAAAAGGCCTTAGATTTGAAGATTGCGTATATGATGTGTGTGAGTTTATAATAATGGGCCTAAAAGTCCAAAAACGTAAAGCATGACTTGGGTTTCTCCTGATGTTTACAGAGCTCATTGCGAGGAGTGTAGTGTGGGCCTCTCTCTCTATCTATCTATTGTTGCCCTTTATTGAGTGTGGTAGGGTCATTTGAATTTGAAAAATGCATATTTTGTTGGGTTGATAGTTTAGACCATCAATTAAGAGGTCTTAAATTCGAAAATTAAACATGTGTTGTATTAATTTGCTCAAAAGTCCAAAAAAAAAAGCTTCTATTTTTAGTTGGGCAAGCACTCGAACGAAATTCAAACAATTTTCATGATCATTTTCAATCAATATTCTATACATTTGAGAGCAAAATATAAATATAATATTCGATTGCTCAGCATTTATTTGTTTGCAAGCTGGACTCGATAAGCTGCTAAAGGAAGTCATTATTCTTCTTCAGCTTCACTTTCACTTCTCGTATTTCCTTGATATCTTAGGATATAAGTTTTTTAAGCCCTAATTTTTTAAGGTTTTTTTTCTTTTAAATGTTTGTGAAGGATTAAAATCAATTATGTTATTATGTTAATGTTATTACCGATTACTTTTAGGATCATTAATTTATTTTTTGTGAAGATTAATTTTTTTTTTGCTTTTTCATTTGAGTTTTAACTTTTAAGCCATTATTCGAAACTAAAGTGTCACACTCCATAATTTATATTGAAAGAATTATATATGTTTTTTTATTTTAACCATTTAACTAAGCTTACCAATAAATAGTGAAAAGAAATATGATTGCATTTTGTCTAGAACTGCATGTAAAAAACTTATGCATATTATCCAGAGCCTTATATCATAGGATCCTTAACCTTTTTTGAAAATATATTCAATCACATAATGAGCATATAGCAAGAAAGTAACTAAAATCTTACAACTGAAATGAATGCAAGATAAAAGAGAATAATATGCTATAAATCATATAAAGACATATATACTTCAATATCTATATCAATTTATCATTTTATAGTTCATAACATATCAATTCATTACATCATTAGCCACAATATCAATAATAGTCACCATTACTAATGCTAGTAGCAATATTAGTATCGTGATCAATAAAATTAAATTTTATAGCTCATTATATCTCCATCCATTGCATCATCAGTCACAGTATTAGTAACAGTCAATATTACTAATATTACTAACAATATTAGTATTATGATCAATAATATTAAATAATATTAAAGATAATAAATAATATTAATGTTAGTCACAATATCAGCATAGTATTCATAGCAGTGTCGGTATCAATATTCAGATATTTAATAAGTGTATATTAAGGATATCTTACTCTTGCACTTATGAGTCCTAATCAATCACCCATTATAACTCTCAATCAATGTACTTCTTATAACTCTCATTGAATCATGTGAATCAATCGCCCCGGCTCCTTATAACTCTCAATTAATTTCCTGCTCCTTATGACTATCAATCAGTGAATCACGTGGATCAGTATGATATTACATGGAGTTATCATTTCATGTATATGATATCATTCAATTTTTCATTTAAAATGTAATAAAATCATATCAAATTATTCAGAATGATTAAATTTATAATATATCCAAACTTGTATAGTGAAAGCTTATAAAATTAGGAGATAATGCATTTTTTGACAGATTTAGTAAAAATAAAAATCTAAGAAGTTTAAATAATTGAAAATGTAAATAAATGATTAGTTACTTACAACGAATAAAATAAAATTTGTAATAAGAATGACTGACAAATATGATCCAAAGACAAATCTCTCTCTTAAATCTTCTTCCCTTCTTCAATTTCTTTTTGATCAAGCGGCCAAGTAAGGGAGTATGTATGTATATATATATATATATATATATATATTGTTCATGACCTAGTGCTGCAATGCTCATCAGATCAGCTGCAATGCTCATCTGATCAGCTACAAATAAATTTATTTCACATATTTGAATTATTACATAAAGTGCTAATATGAAATTTCGTTTTGATATCACACTCATTGATAGCTACATTCAGTTCAACAAAATTCTGATCTTCATATCTACATTTAATTATTGATATTAATGGTTATTTGATGAGTTAAATTATTTGGATTTAAAAATTCTCCTAATATTCATTAGACATTTATTTTTATGTTGTATGATAAAATTTTTTTAGAAGCAGAGAGAGTTACATGCATTTGCATGATTACGAATAAAAAATGTTCTTTAAGAGATTCTTTGCTTATGCATGGTGTTAACTTAAATGTTAAGTATTAACATGAAAATATTTATGAAAAACATCTTGATAGCTACATTCAATTATGTGATTTGTATGCATTTATCTTAACTAAAACATTTTATGGGATGACCCTTTTATAAATTCAATTGATGGATAACTTAATATATCAAGTTGGATATAAACTTATAAATTATAGGGGAAGTTAGAAAAAAAAAAAAAAATAGTGTGCTTCCTTAAGGATGAATTAGTTGGTCATATAATTTGAATCATCATTTATGTTTTTTATTATTATAAACATTGAAAGGTATGATTTTAATTTGGGCCAATTATATGCATATCACATATCACCAAATGAAGATTTATGGTCATCTTGTTAATTTTATTATTCAGACTAGTGTTTGCACTAATTGATTATTATTTCCTTTTAGAATGAATCCACCAAATAGGCAACCTGTATCTTTTGCTCATAGCGTGTGAGAGAAATTAGATATTGCTTAGAATCATTTTAGTAAGTCCAAAACACATGATGGAAATAAACAATTTAGGTGTCTTCATTGTGAGGTTGGTTACAAAGTTGGAGGGATTAATAGGATGAAACAACACCTGGCTTGGATCAAAGGAAATATTGCTGCATGTAAAATGTCCCACATCAAGCACCTATTTCAAATGATATAATTTAATCCAATTGATATATATATATATATATATATATATAATATATATATATATATATATATATATATATATATATATATATATATATATATATATAACATCGCTTTCAAATGATATAATTTAATCCAATTGAAAACTTACTTTGAGGTTTTCTAGTACAACTAATATTTTTTTTTTCAACAATAGAAATGAAATTTTATACATAAATTTTAGCCTCTAAATTCTCCAAAATAAACCCCGAAGTGGGTTCTTCATCAAGCACCCAAAATTTCTCAATCTCTATACTTATATGATCCAAAGGATTATAGTTTTTTTATTTGAATCTATAAAATTAATATGAATCATCATAAAAAAGTATGCATTTATATATATAGAAATATTTAAATATAATTAAAAATCATCTAATTATTTATATGCCTCAAATTGAGATTATACCTAACAAATATAAGATCATTAAGCCTTTGATGCTCTAGATGATTTTGCCTTTTGGTATGAATTTATCAAATACACTTTAATTTCTTTTACATCCAGAAGATGAAGATGTTTGGCTAAAAATTCTAATTGCTAATTTTTACAAATTTGATACACTTGATCCAAACATCTTCTAACATTCATCTATATATAATTAAGTTTTTGTTATTTAATATGTAATTGATATGATTGAAAGAAGAAATGCATATAAAAATTATTGTTTCACTTACCAGACTGTATTTTTTTTTGTCATCATTAATGCAATTGGTTTGCCAAAGCTCTTTAAATTTTAACAAAAAAAGCTTAATCTCATTCATTGCTGTTGATAGTTTAAGAAATATATCTTTATTTCCAATCAGTTCAATTAAACCTTACATCACTTCAGGTTCGTGGCAATTTTTTTTATCATATTAAAAATGAGGATTAAGAAAATATGCTGTATAATGCATGCCTTGTCTTAGTTGGCTGTCTTCTTCTCTTTATAATGCTTGTGTAAGATTTGTACATCGTTTTGATATTTCTAAACATGAACTTAATTGCTCTCACTGATCTATACATACCATCATAAAGAAATCCTAGAGATTATTATTCATTAGAATCTACAATTCTCAATAACCAAATTAAAGATCTAGATAATTTAGAAGTTAGTAAAAAATCATTCCAAATTTTATTATCTAAAATGATAGATGATACTTCTTTCCATTTTATTGTTTTGGATATCTTTGAATCAAAGTAAACTTTGCTTATTATAAAAAAACTACAAGTTGAGCTTATGATTATATATGCTTTTCAAAATGATAAATTTTATAGCAAATTTAGTAGCTCCAAGTTTAATAGTTTTTCTGAATATGAGGCATTTTTAATATCTTTAAGAATAAGATTTAAGCAGTGACTAGAGCATAGAGACCAATATATATTACCAAATCTTTCATATTGTAGTTTCCCTGCCTTCTTGAGGTTTGCAACATTATATATTACAAGCTGCATAACATTCTATGACCTTACCCATTACACAAATTTATAAAATAATGAACACAAAGTCTTGACATCCTTTGTAATATCAGAAGTATCCACATATTTCAAGAAAGATACCCCTTGGACAGTAACAAGAAAAATAATCAAGGTCCTATTTCTATTATTTGTCCAATCATCAGACATTAGTGTCCAAACTATTTCTGTCCATAATCTTATAAATGAATCAATCCACAACTTACATCCTCTTTATAATCTCTCAGAATATTAACTTTCAATTTGTATAATGATGGCAATTTGTACCTAGGTCAAACTACAGCTATATCATCAATTATCTTTTGTGCAAAAGCAGAGTTTATAATATTAAATGGGATGCAACTAACATAAAACCACTTCACTACTGCCAAATCAGCATGGTGTATGGCTTCTTTGGATGTCATTACACTTTTTAAGGATAATTGGAACCTACTTTAGTTCTTGGTGCAAAAATATTTTCTATGTCATCTATCTTCCTCTTTTCTTTATTAATGCCTTCATGGTGTGGAACCTACCATAAAACCACTTCACTACTGCCAAACAGACCTGCAAAGTGATGAAGAACCCCTTTCTTCATCTATATGTTCATCAAAAAACACAGTTGTATTATGCTCCAACTCCTCTTGGGCTTGTTATTTTTTCTTTTTTATTTCTTTGAAATTTTCTTATATCTGATGACGAACGTCATATGAGACCTTTTTGCACGAAGCTATATTACCTTTGATTCCTGCAAGATGTTGTTTTATACTATTAATGCTTCCAATTTTACAAATAATCTCATAATGTAGGCATCTAAATTATTTTTTTTTCATATGGACTTTTACTTTCGCTATAGTGATTCCAAACAATAACGACCTTCTCATACATACTATGAGACAAAGTTATCGGTGGATCCATTCGAAAATAAAATGAAATGCTCAATATTTATATTAAAATGAAATGATCAATATCTAGTTCCTCAAATGATTATTATGAAGTATTGCTTATTTTTTACATAATCAAACAAAATGTGTTCTACATGAAGCAACAAAAGTAAAAGCTAATCAAAATGATATATATGAAGCAATTTAAAATACCTTGCGGCTCCAGGTTCCCGCATGAGGTGGTCTGGCCATCTCACGGCTCCCGGTTCTCGCATAGGATGAACATATTAGTTAATAAACATTGCATTTGGGGAGGAATACATACTTATCGAGCCTTTATTTTGTGTTGAGTTTGGCGTTGAAGAGTTGAGCTCAACGTTCTGTGTTGGGCTGCTAAACAAATAACATGAAAAAGAATGTTAAAAAAATTATTAAAGTCAATACTCTTCCTATTTTATTTCTCTAATTAACACCAAATCTTTTTTAAGTCATCAAATTTATTTTAAGGATATGAATGAATTAGGCTAGAATGTTAAAAGAATTAGTTCAAATTTTAGATAGGATTACCTTAATTGACACAAATTTATTAGCTTTTAATATATCTACTAATAGAATAATTAAAAAGAATGAAGTTAGTTTTATAGATTCGTGGTTCCTAACTTTAGCCATCATCCCAAAACTAATTTTTACTTCTCAAGTTCAATAAAAATTATATGAAAGTTGTTTCTATATATTTTTTACTTCTTCATTAATTAACTTGATATATTATTCATCTTCATAGTATATATTTTTGGCTTGAATGCCAACGGATGATTCTTTAAAAATTGGCCCATTTTTTCCAAATTTATATTTAACTAATCTCACCCATCAATTTATTGTATGAAATATAAGTTTAACTTATATCTAATTTTTGCAATCTTGAACATCTCCATTAGTTTTGAATATTGGTCGCAAAATCCTTTTTCCTTCAATCATTTGGCATTCTTTTCTTCCACAAAATTACAATAAAAAGATTTGTTAACCAAATAACACTTGCATCATGCATAACTCTTAATCTCAATATGTATCACACATGCTCATAAAGCTTTATGCATTTCTTTAGAGCTAATTCTATTTTGTTTTTTTAATCTATTTATTATATTCATCTTTATTTTGTTCATTATGCTCCCCCAAATTATTTATTCCATTAACTCCTATTTAATAAATTTTCACAGTAGTATTCAAAATATTTTCTTGATGTCTTATCTTTAAAGTTTAAATTAGATCATTTTTTCTCTTCTTTTCTCATGCATTTAACATGAACAAATCTCTTAAAAGAATAATAATTTTAAAAGAATAATAAATAACATATAAAAAACTGTAAGAATAATAAAAGAATAATAATGGCGAGAAAATAGTAAGAAATTTCTTGTTAAAAATAATTATATTTTGGTATTAAAAGAATAATAATTTTATCATAATAACATGTAAAACAAACTATAAGATGATTAATTACACTCTACTGGTTTGGGTTGAATCAACCACATGAGAATCAAGTAGATGAAGAAAAGAATGGAAATGGCATATGACAATTTTTTTTTGAAAAAGTTGAAAAACCATACAAAGGATAACCACAAGAAAATTAAGCAAGTCGCAAATTTCAAACAAATTGTCAATCCAAAATGAGAGAATCAACCAATAGAAATGAGAAATCATGACTCACTAAATGATGTGCGCATGAACAAAAGAGCGTTCATCTCTCTTAGTCCCCTATCTCTAGTTTGTTTGTTTGTCTTCCATAGGGTTGTGAGAAAGAGAAAGAGCGAGCTGCAATGCGTAAAATGAGGTTTTGACTCACAATTATTCACCTTAAACCAAGGGTGGATCCATGTTCTGCTCAGGGCATTTAGGTAATCCTCCCCCCCTAAAAAAATAATTTTAAATGAGGGCATTTAAGTAATTTTTCCTCATAAGCCTCTTATTTTCCCCCCTTTTGCCCTAACCTCCCGTAATATCCCTCACACAGTTGTAAATATTATGCCCGCTTCGCTCTTCTTTGTGTGGTAGTCAGTTGGAATTGTGCCTTGGCATGTCTCTGGTGAGCTCCCTTCCTGGTCTTGTGGCCAGAGCTCAACATTATCCTTCCTTGAATCGAAAGTCATGACGTCGTCCATGATTACAGCGTTCTTTGCTGGCTTCTTTTATCTCTTGGTATGTCTGCTCTTTAGCTTCTCAAGTGAGTTACTTATATTTCTTTCGATAATCATTTATTTTTTGTTTGCATTACTACTTTCATTCTTATTTCTTAGTTAGTTAGTTATATTTTCATAATGGTCAAGTATTTTCATTAATTTATTTTTTGTTCTTTCACTGTTTCACATCAATCTATTTATTTTCATGTTAAATTTATATTTGTTTCAAACAAATTTTTTCCAATGTAGTATTTTTGTATTCATTTTTCTATTTACACATTTTTCAAGCAGACTAGAGTAGATTAGTTTGTATTCATTTTGATTTCAAAGAAAATATTTAGATGGGAAATAAAGTTCTTCATTTATCATTAATGTCAAATTTATATTGGTAAAAAGGGATTCATTTCAAAATTAAAGTTGGTCTTTAACCAATGCATGCCTTAATGTGGTTGAATTAGATGTGTAAACAATTTCTGGTTAAATAAAACTTTAGGTAATAAATAAAATTTTATTATTATCATTATGATTATATAATATATACTTAATGTTTAATTTGGTCCTAAATATCTTTCTAGGACTTAATAGATGGAACATTAATTAAAGAGGAAGAACGTGTAGAGATCGACTTAACCAATCACCCGGTTGATCTTGGACTCCAACCTTCAGTATGGAGTTACAATGTGAAGATAGAGACAAAATTCAAAGAACTTATCTTTCAGAGGGACCCCATCAACCGAGAAGTCATTAATTCCCCCAAACATTAATTAAGAATATTGCACGCATGTTTAACTCTAAATAATTTGAAGAATATGATGATTGCTTAAAGTTTATTATGTAGAAATATGATATTTTCTATCTTTACTGGTACCTATTCAATCCCCAAGAATAATTTATGAAAGGCAAAGCTAGTGGAGACTCATTTATTGGGGAAAGGTTTAGAAATTGGAAGAAAAAAGAAAAACTACTTGGTTACGTTGGAGAGCATAATAGTGTGCATAACAAGACAATAAAAAAAGGTGAAGATTTATTGAAGAACCAGGAACACAAACTTCTTGCACTATGGTTGAGCAAAGAGAAGAAAAACAAAAAAGATCACAATATTATGTTAACTGTTGCTGTAGATTGTTTGATTTATATTACATCATTGATTATCATTTCATAGCCATGATGAGTCATCCGTATCAATTAATCAAAGAAATTATTTAGATCTTCTTAATTTTATTGCAAATCATAATGATGAAATTAAAAAGGTTATGTATACAAATGCAAACTCTAACTTACAATTAACTTCACCAAAAAATCAAAAAGAAATTTATTCTGCTGTTGCTGCTGAAACTTTGACACATATTATGAAATATATTAGTGAATCCTACTTTTCATTCATAGTTGATGAATCTAGAGATGTTTTTACAAAAGAACAACTTGCTATTGTAATGAGATATATAGACAAGTTGGGGCAAGTCATTGAAAGATTTATAGACATTACACATATTGCTTCAGCTCATACAATAACCTTAAAAATAACTGTTGAAAACATACTTGTGAAACACTCTTTGAGCATTCAAAGAATCCATGATCACATTATGATGGGGCATCTAATATACGAGGAGAATTTAATGCTTTAAAGGAACTTATTCTTCATAATAATCCTCAAGCATTTTATGTTCACTGTTTTACCCATCCACTCTAACTATGTTTGATAGTAATAACAAAGAATCATTGACAAGTGAAACATCCATTTAAGTTTACTTATAAAGTTATAAATACTAATGGGACTTCTTATAAGAGACTAGATGCTCTAAAAGTTATTTAACATGATAAAATACTTTACATCTTAAAGAGGGTAATCTCCTAAGCGGTCAATATTTAAATCAAGAGATTAATTTATAAAGATATGGTGATACTCGATGAAGTTCACATTTTCATTCTTTAATTTATCTCATAAAAATTCATGTTTATATAATTGAGGTGCTTGTGATTGTTAAAGAAGAAGGGGTGCATAATCAACAATTAGTTGAAGCAGGTATGTTGATTAATATAATAGAGTCATTTAATTTTATTTTTAAAATATATTTGATGATTGATATCAGGGGATTATATATGAGTTATCATAATCATTACAAAGAAAAGATTAAAATATATAAATGTAATAAAATTGGTGAAAATATTCGAATAATGACTATATATTCTTAGAGAGAATTGATGGATTGCTTTACTAGAGGCAGTATCAAATTTTTATATTGTTTTCAAAGTTGAAGTTTTAAATATAAACCATACATATAAAATTCTTCATTGACCAATATTAAGAGGTGAAGAAATATCAAACCTACATCATTATTATGTTGAGCTATTCTATATTATGGTTGACATGTAACTTCAAGAGCTAAATAATCATTTTTTTTTAATCTAGTATTGAGTTGTTTCTTTATATGACATGTTTAAATCCAATTGATTTCTTCAATACTTATGATGAGAGAAAATTATTACATTTGATAGAATTATATACAAGTGATTTTTCTACTGTTGACCTTATGACTCTTAAAAGTTAATTATCAACTTATATCATTGATATACATACCGATGATGAGTTCTTCTTTCTAAACTGCATTGTTGATCTTGCAAAGCAAATTATTAAGGTTAAGAAGGACTGTGTCTTTCCTCTAATTTACAGACTGATTACTTTAGCATTAACTTTATCATTTACTACTGCTATATATAGTGGGAAGAGTATTTTCTAAAATAAGGATTATCAAATAACAATTATATATATTAACATGATGATGATTGACTCAATGATTGTTTGGTACCTTACATTGAAAAAGATGTGTTTAATTTGATTCCTAATGAGGTTGTAATATAATATTATCAAAAGGTACAAAATAGATTAATAAGCTTATAATAATTTTTAATTTACCTATTATAATGTAATATAAGATTTTGCTTTAAATTATGTCTTTAATTTATTTTTTTTATTTTATCCATTTATATGAAAATTCCCCCCCCCCCAAAATTAAATGGCTGGTTTCGCCCCTGCCCTAAACCCAATTCAGTCATTTAATGTGCGATTAATAGCTTAAATTATGTAATTATAATCATAGGTGACAACATAAGATGATACTCCTTCGTTTCGCTCCTCTCCTAAACCCTAGCGCTGCTCTGGCGATTTAGGGCTCCCCTGCCTCCTTCGTTTCTCCGGCCATCTCTTCCAATTTTTCGTGTGTTCTTTGTGTGTTTCTCTCATTGGTGCTGTTCGACTGGTGAGATCTCTTGTTTTTGGCCCTTCTTGGGCTTCGGTTTGATGGCGGCGACTTCCTCCTCGACCCCTTGGGGGAATGTTGCCTCCAAGACGCAAGAGCCAAATAAAGGCTTCTTCAACCTGGGCCAAGATGTTCCTTCGCTGACCAAGTCTCGATCCTTTAAGGATGTCCTCTCGGGGACACCTTCAGGTGATAGCCTTCCGTCACTTACTCAATCTACCTTTAACGGTGTGCCTGCGGTTCTGATTTTCGATGAAGAAGTTTTAAAGCTTGCATCTCCCTTTCGCTTTACGTTAGTTGGTAAATTTGATCTCCGTAGACCCAATCTTGACGCAATCCGTAATTTTTCGATAATCTTAAGTTAACGGGATTTTACTCTGTGGGTTTGTTAGATTCAAAGCATGTTGCCATTCAATTATCCAATGATTTGGACTATAGCCAAGTGTTTGCTCGACGATCTTACTTTATTCTGAACTGTCAAATGCGTATTTTAAAATGGACCCCTTTTTTGATGTTAAGGAAGAGTCGCCGATCGTGCCCATATGGATTTCATTTCTGAATTTAAGGTTGCATTTCTTTAATAACAAAGTTTTATTTTCTCTCGGTTCCATTTTTGGTCGTCCTCTCCAAACGGACCAAGCTACTACCTCAAGAACTAGGCCGTCGGTGGCTAGGGTTCTTGTGGAGGTTGATATCACAAAAAAGTATGCTAAAGAGGTGTGGGTTGGATCTAAAACTTTCAGTTATTTACAAAAGGTTGAATTTGAAAAGGTGCCTCATTTTTGTTCTCATTGTAAATCCCACGGGCATGCCTTGGTTGACTGTTTTAAATTGCATCCGGAACTCAAGAAAACTACCAACAACTCCAAGGGTAAGGTTGACTTAACGGATACTGATATCATTAATAAGGACTCTATTCATACTGTTTTGCTGGAGGGTCTTCCACCCAATGTTGAGAAGGTTTGTAGTTTTCCCATTATTGATACTTCTAGTGGTGAAAAGGTGGATGGTTTAAATAATTTGGAAAATGTTACGGAAATTGGTAATGTTATAGCTTATACTAAAGATATAGATTTAGTGCATAAAGATTCTTTAGAAGAATCTGAAAACAGCCCCAAAATTTATATTTCAGTTGATTCTATGTTGGAAAAGGAGGTTATTATGGGTGAATCTCTTGCTATGACTATTCATGTTAAAGGTAAGGAAGGTATGGAGGATCGGGAAGAAGGGGAGTTTATACCCAATTCTAAATCTGGTACTATTCTTGAAATCAGGAAGGACTTGGGAGATGGGGGTGGCCAAAATAGTGGTTCTTCATCCGATGGGTATGAAACTTTTTCTAAAAATATTGAAGAGGATGGTTCTCCTCAATTGCAAAAGAAAAAAAAGAAACATGGAAAAATTCTAATGCCTGAAACACCTAGATCTACTAGGGCTCAAACTAATAAAAAAAACTCTAATGTTTAAAGCCTTAATTTGGAATGTGAGGGGGATTGGGGGGAAGGATTCTAAAACTCGTGTTAAAAACTTGTGTCGTATCCACAACATTAATCTGCTGGTGCTTCTTGAACCTTTTGTTTCTTCTGATAAATTGGCCTCTGTTACTACTCGGTTGGGGTTTAATTCTAGTTTTGCTAACTCTTCTAACAAAATTTGGATTATGTGGAAGAACTCCTTTAATGTTACTGTTATTTCTGACTTTGATCAAGTAGTTCATGCTCACATTTCTTATGATAAGTTTATTTTTAATGCTTCTTTTGTTTATGCTTTATGTACTAGATTTGGTAGATTTCCTCTTTGGGAATGTTTAGCTGATTTTGCTAATAATGCTAATGACCCTTGGTGTGTGGGAGGTGATTTTAATATCATCTCTAATGCTAATGAAAGAATTGGTGGTAATCCTCCTAATGTGAATGCTATGGATGATTTTAATCAAATGAGTTCTAACTGCAATTTAATGAATATTGGGTTTTTTGGTAGTGCTTTTACTTGGTATAGATCCTCCATGTGGCAAAGACTGGATAGAATTCTTTTTAACAATGATTGGGTTAATAAGTATCATATGACTCATGTTCAACACTTAAGTAGAACGTTATCTGATCATGCTCCTATTCTTATGCAAATTTCTGAGAATAATATGAAACCCTCTTTGGCTTTAGATTTCAAAATATGTGGATCACTCATGCGGATTTCTTAAACGTGGTTGCTATCAATTGGAATGCTATTGCTTTTCCTGATAACAATATTGTTGGCATGGCTAGGCTTTGGGCAAAATTAAGTAGACTTAAATAAACTCTTAGGTATTGGAACAAGCATGTTTTTAAAAATATTTTTGATAATATCAAGGAAGCTGAAGGTAAGGTGTTAGATATGGAAAAATTATTACTTGAAAATCATTCTGATGATAATATTTCTAATCTTGACAATGCCAAACTGTATCTTTTTTATTTACAGAACCAAGAAGAAACTTTTTGGAAACAAAAAACTTCTTTTGCTTGGACTACGGAGGGGGATAGAAACACCTCTTTTTTTCATGCTTTGGTTAACAAGAATAGATTGAGGAATCATATTCATAAAATTGTAGATCCGCATGGCATGGTTTATGAGTCGGATCAGCTGATTGTTAACTCTGGTGTTGATTATTTTAAAGATGTTTTTAACGTTTCTAAGTTAAATTTTCTTATTGACAATGCTAGCATTATTCCTAAGATGGTAAATGAGGATGATAATGTGCTGCTTAATCATCCTCCTACGGAGGACGAGGTTTGGAATATTATTAAAGGCATGAATGGGGACTCCGTTGCTGGTCCTGATAGTTTTACTACGAAATTTTTTGTTAAAACTTGGGATATTATCAAGATTGATATTATTGATGATGTGCATGACTTTTTCAAAGGTAACCCTTATCCTAAGTTCTTTTCGTCCACTAATATTGTGCTTATTCCGAAAAAAGATAATTCTATGTACTGGAATGACTTTAGACCTATTAGTCTGTGCACTTTCTTTAACAAATTAGTGGCCAAAATTATTGCTTCTAGATTGTCTTCTATATTGCCGAATGTTATCTCTATAAACCAAACTGGTTTTGTTAAAGGTCGTAGTATTTTTGACAATATTCTTTTGGCTCAAGAGATGGTTCATGATTGTTGACATGCTGTATAAAACAAAAAGAAAATAAAATAAAATAAAATATACGTACCTGTCCGGCGCCGAATTCAGCACGTCGTCGCCCACGACCTCGCACGATCGGATGTCCCTCTACATCGTGTTAACTGCTCTCATTTTTGACTCTTCCCTCACTCTCTTTCTCTCTCGCTCTCTCGCGTCAACTCTCTCTGCTCTCACTCCCGTTCTCGCTCTCTCTCCTTCCTGTGAGATCGGAAGTTATGACATTAGGATCGGAAGCAACAACGGGAGTCCCTCGCTGTGAAATTAACTTTCTCCTTTTCACGGCTTCTTCGATCCTTCGTGGCTGGATGACTTCGCTCCTCCGACATTCCTCCCTGTGCGAATCGAAAGTTACGACATTAGGATCGGAAGCAACGACCGGAGCTCGCCTCTCCTCCGGCTCCATTAGTGCTGTTCGAATTCGCTCCTTCAACGACTTTCTCTGCCGGTCGGATCGGAAATTCCGACATTTTGATCGGAAGCAACTGGGAGCTTCGCACGCTGTGAGGGTAACTCTCTCCCGATCGCACGCTTCTCCGGCTCCTTGTGGCTGCTCGGCCTAGCTCCTTCGACGACCTTCCCTTCCTGTTGAATCGAAAGTTACGACACTTTGATCGGAGCCGAGAGGAGGAGCTCGCCGACCGTGCAGGTAACTTTCTCCCGTATCGCGCGCTTCTGCGGCTGTTCCCGTGAGCAGAGGAATAGGGAGGGGGGATTTTTTTTTAAATTAATTGTAATTACTATTAATTAATAATAATTAATTAGTATTTAGTTATAATTTTGATTAATTAGTTAATTATAATTAATTAATAATCAGTAATTAATTATGAATTATAATTATTTGATTAATTATGATTAATATTAATTAATTATAATTAATCATTAATTAATTATAATTATAATTAATTCACTAATTTTAATTAATTAGTAATTATTAATTAATTATTAATTATAACTATTTAATTATTATTATTATAATTAGTATTAATTATAATTTATTAAAAAAATAAGAAGAAGAAAATGACCCATTGCCTCGGTCTACGAGCCTCCACCGCCGACAGTCGCCGACGACTTCCCCAAGGTATACATTTCTAACTTAAACCCCGTCCTCGATGTTTGCAGCGGACCGGGGAACCACCTATACGCGCTCTTGTAGCACGGTAGGAGGGAGCCCGGTGCGAAGCATACGACGAGGCGGGTAAGCCCTATACACGCTCTTTGTAGCGTGGTGGGGACAGTCCTCGACCTCGACACCGACATCGCCGACATTGTTACGAGAGGTATGATGTTCCAAATCCCATTCTCGACGTTTGCAGCGGACCAGAGAACCACCTATACGCGCTCTTGTAGCACGGTAGGAGGGAGTCCGGTGCGACGCATATGACGAGGAGGGAGAGCCCTATACACGCTCTTGTAGCGTGGTGGGGAGAGTCACTGCTGTTCTGGTACGTCACTGCTGTTCTGGTACGGATACTGCTGAAGGCCCCATACACGCTCTTGTAGCGTGGTGGGATGAAATTTTGTACGGCCGCGGTGTCCAATGACACCTACCATACACGCTCTAGTAGCGTGGTGGGAAGGCCCAGCTCCCCAATTTTCCCCCAAAAGGGAGATATGCCGGGGTGCTGCCGAAATTTTCACTGAAATGCACAAAGAACTTGAACAATATAAAGACATTCTTGAGCAACAATGTAGAAGACATGTACTTGAACAGAAATGTACTGAACTTGAACCAAATGAGCAGAGAACTTGTATGACGAGCAGAGGACTTGTTGATTTGAACCTGAACAAAATTTAAATGATTTCTAAAGGCCAAATTCAAATAAAAATCAAGTCAAATTGGAACTGAACTCAAACCAAATTGAATATGCAATTGAACTCAAAGGACCGCAGGGAACTCGTACTTGAACTCAGACTCGAACTTGCGAACCTTAGAGTTGAGTCTAAATTTGACTGAATCATATGCAAGATTACTGGAACTTAAACTAAGTTGAGGAATCAAGCTAAATTCAAACGAGTTGACCTCGAGTGCAAATGATTTAAGTCAAACTGACGGATATTGAACTTGAACTGTATGACATCAAATGGAACTTGAATAAGACTTGGAACAAAGATCTGAACTCAAACTTGACGAGAACAATAAAGAACCTGAGCTCAACTGGGTCACAAGAGACTTGAATCTCTAAAAGCTTCAGGAGACTTGAAACTCAAACTCAATCTACAATTTGAACATGAACTATCAATTTGAATATGTGCTTTGAGCTCATATTTGAACTCAGACTATACGACATCAAGTGGGGACTTATAAACTTGATGAATTCAAGTCTGAATGAAACTGAATTTGGATCCAAACACATGCAAAGATCAAAATTTGGATCACACACGGGAAACTCAAACTACAAGATCTCGATGCACGAACTCCTACAATAATCTCTACAAGATGCCTGTTGATTGAGAAGGCAATATGGGAGACCAATAATAGAAAGACCCATCCTCTACAAACAAATCCAGACATCAGACCACCCGAGATTGGTGAAAGGGTGGATATGATGCAGAAAGAATGAATCTCCTGCGAACATTTTCTAGAAGCTCATAGTGGATATAGCGGTCCCTTATAAATGCATACGAATACTTGTGGATAACAACAGTGCATTGAAAGAACAACAAATCACTGTGGACACAAGTACAGATATCACTTACGATAGTGATAATCAAAACCTCCAAGTACACCGGGTACAGGGACAACCCGATGTACGAAAAAGAACACCTCTAACAAAAGGGAGGAAATGTTTGAACAAATTAGAACCAAACTTCCCGGTGTTTTAAAGCCTCTTTTTTGGTTCTATAATTTAGAAGAAAAGTAATCCGGGTGCCCACAAACACCGGAAATAGCAAGTCCACTACGCTGAAGAGCCTAAAAGGAGTTCTTTTCAAATCAGCATTCTTCGACTCCAAATTTCAGAAAAACTCCACTGGTGATTGAGAAAGGGGGAGTCAACATCAAAATCCAACGCCACCGGATCTGCAATATTCATACGAGCAGACAGAAGGCGTCCACAAATTATAACTCAACGCCACCGGATCTGCAATATTCATACGAGCAGACAGAAGGCGTCCACAAATTATAACTCAACGCCACCAGATCTGCAATATTCATACGAGCAGATAGAAGGCGTCCACAAATTATAACTCCACGCCACCAGATCTGCAATATTCATACGAGCAGACAG
Source organism: Dendrobium nobile (assembly GCA_022539455.1). Classification (NCBI taxonomy): domain Eukaryota; kingdom Viridiplantae; phylum Streptophyta; class Magnoliopsida; order Asparagales; family Orchidaceae; genus Dendrobium; species Dendrobium nobile. Next base: position 18,435,629 of record CM039727.1, read on the forward strand.
AAGACGTCCACAAATTATAACTCAACGCCACCGGATCTGCAATATTCATACGAGCAGACAGAAGGCGTCCACAAATTATAACTCCACGCCACCGGATCTGCAATATTCATACGAGCAGACAGAAGGCGTCCATAAATTATAACTCCATGCCACCGGATCTGCAACATTCGTACAAGCAGACAGAAGGCGTTTACGAATACTTTGAAAATACTCCTACACGTGCACCGTAGTTTGTATACACATAGGTACACAAGGGGTAAATACAATCTCAACCCGCATGGGCCCTGGCGAGCATGTTATTGGTACACACGTGACGCCTATGGATGCTACGCGGGTTGACAAGTGAATTCAAGATTCGAATCTGATCCTTCTATACGGATAAATATAAGTCGACAAGATTCGAACTACCTAACAAAATACACGGTTGTAGCGACCGGTGTATTTGTTTAAATACATTCTTTTTAGGCCTTCAAGGCCTAAAATCAAGAAAATTCATAAACAAAGGCATGAAGCCTACGAAACCCGATCCTCCTAAGTAGATAGATAGGAGTAGACAGGGTTCAAGATATTGAATAAATATACGGTCACGAATGTGATCGGAATATTTATTTTAATGCATTCATATTCGGCCTTTAAGGCTTTCAACAAAGAAAATTCATAAACAAAGGCACGAAGCCTACAGAACCCGATCCTTCTATACGGATCAATAGGAGTCGACAGGGTTCGAACTATCAAATAGATACACGGTTGTGGGGACCGATGTATTTATTCAAATACATTCATATTCGGCCTTCAAGGTCTAAAATCAAGAAAATTCATGAACAAAGGCACAAAGCCTACACGAAACCCGATCCTCGATTAATAGCTTGGTCGAGTTGACATGGTTCAATCAAACCAAATGGAAATGACCCCAAAGCACCCCGATGATGGCCGTGTTGAATGCTAATCTCAACCGGAGGGGTTTACACATATTTTCAAATGTCACCCAAATACTTCAAAAATCCAAAATCAATCCCAAAATTCCAAATATTTAAAATTGAAATTATCCATCCATACTTAAAGCAAAATCCATCCATCCTTCGCAACAGTTTGCCGAGGTGGACAAATCAAAATTTACTTCAGCTCACAAAGAGCAAAATGCCTAGTCGAAAATATCACTAGGATCCATTCTCAAAACAATCTCCTGTCAGTAAGGACGTGGTACGTGTCCTCTAACCGGCAGTTAGCCGCCAAATGGCACCACAGGATAAACGGTTACGACGACCCGGGGCCCTCTGAACCGAGTGGTTTTGCCGCCAAATGGCACCACGAAATACCGGTTATGGCCAGAGCCGATACGCTCCTTATTGACATCAAATCCTTGAGATATGAATCAATAGGATATGATCGATAGGGCACAAAGCCCTCTGTAAGCTAAGGTGGATTCAAATTTGTCCCCTTAGACAAACATTCACCCCCGGTCTACAAGGTACCCTTGGACGAAGCAACCCATGGCTGCCGACAAGGATCCTTCTGTCAGGTTGGGTCGACTACCTCCTCTGACTAAGTAGACGAGGGACCATGATGGCCCGGGACGACGGAACCATGGGATCTTGATCGGGCCCATCATCCATTCCCCCACCATCCGCTTTAAGTGTAAGATGGTGCAATTTCTGTTTTTAAATATCAAATCTTCCAATTCAAAACCCATTGCTGCTACTATATGCCAGATAACACGTATATTCTACGTATCTGATCGATGACTAGCCTTAATCGAAAGTTCTCTCTCGTTATCGGGAGGGGTAATTAACTATAGGGGCTTGCGCCTATAGGAAACCAGAACTCAGATCATAAAGTCCTCACAAAATGAGGGCGAAATCTCTGGGTAGTGTCTTATCTACAAACCCATCTGCCTTCCAAAATTTACCCTGGAACTTATTTCGTTAAAACTCCCCTCGCTAAAATAATAAAAGACGAAATGGCGCGGCGGGGAGGCTGGGGCCGAATTTTCGGAGCCCACAATGATCTTAATGCTAAAGTTACTGGTGGCAACATCTTATTCAAACTTGACATCACGAAAGCGTATGATAATTTGAAGTGGGATTTTCTTTATAAAGTTTTACACTTGATAGGGTTTAATGATTTTTTTCTGATGCTGATTAAGAATAGTGTTGAAAATTGTTTTTTCTCTATTATTATCAATGGGAGTTCTCACGGTTTTTTCCCTTCTAAGCATGGGTTGAGGCAAGGTGATCCTCTATCCCCTTCTCTTTTTATTTAGCTATGGAATATCTTTCTAGAGGGATTGAGAATCTTTATAGTAGACACTCGAAGCTTAACTTTCGTACTATTGGTGGTCTTCCTATTACTCACCTTAGCTTTGCTGATGACTTTATTATTTTTTCTAATGCTTCGATTAAAAATGTTAAATGTCTTGCTAGATTTTTATCTTCTTTTCAGCTTATTAGTGGTCTTTCGATTAATAAGGATAAGAGCAATTTTATTACTGCTTCTTCTGTGAGTAACACTAGAGTTAATGGCATTAAAAGGGTTTGTGGGTTTAATCGGTCTTCTCTTCCTATAAAATACCTTGGCACGCCTCTTTTTAAAGGTAGGAAAAAAGATTTTTCTTTTTGACAATATTTTTACTATTTTCCAAAAAAAAGTTTCTTAATTGGTCCTATAACTTTATTTCTTATGGTGGTAGATTAACCTTGATTAAAAGTGTTTTAAATTCTATTCTCATTTTTTTGTTTCACACTTTGCAACCTCCTGCTAATGTTTGTAAGAGAATGGAGAAAATGATTAATAAATTCTTCTGGGGGCCACTGATAATAAATCTTGTATTAATTGGGCCTCTTGGAGAAAACTGTGTGGTGTTTATAATGAAGGGGTGTTGGGTTGTAAGTCTATTTTTGACACTGCTAATATTTTCTCTCATAAACTCTGGTATGCATTTAGATCTAATAACAGTTTATGGGCTAAATTTATGAATGCAAAATATTATAAGAACCTTAATCCTCTGGCTTGCCATTAGAAAAGTTCAAATTCTCAGGTTTGGAAAAGACTATGTAAGATTAAGTGGGAGGCTGAGAACTATATTCAATGGGGTATTGGCACCGGGGAGGTTGCTTTTTGGTAAGACAATTGGTTGGGTACGGGTTCTATTGATAATTATCTTAACACTCATACCATTATTACTGCGAAAGTGAGTGAATTTGTTTGTAATGGTGATTGGAACATATAACCTAAGCTGCAGGAGGTTGTTCCTTTAGATATCATTGATAAAATTATTCAAATTCCCTTACATTTGCATGTTAAGGATAATATTATGTTTAAGTTATCTCCCTCTGGTAATTTTATTCTTAAGAATATTTGGGAGGAGATTAGAATTAAAAGTGATGTTTCTATGACTTTTAAGGGGCTTTGGCACAATGCGATTCCTTTATCTTATTCACTACTTGCCTGGAGGTGCCTTAGGGGTTTTGTTCCTATTGATAACATTATATGGAAAAAGGTTTTATGATTGTTTCTAAATGTCAATGTTGTCTCAACATTGAAAGCTTACAACATGTTTTCGTGAATGGGTCTATTGCCAGTAAAGTTTGGTCTTACTTCTTCAATTTGGCTGGTATTGGTTTGTTTAATGCTAATTTAAATTTGGAGGGTATTCTCAAATCGTGGTTTACTGATGGTAAAGGTCACATTCATAATATTCTTCCTATTGTGATCATTTGGTATCTTTGGAATAGTAGAAATGATGCGAAGCACTTGGGTATTAAGATGAATGCCTATGACATTATATCCAAAGTGAGGTTTAAAATTCTACTGCTGAAAGCTGTCAATCTCATTTCTATTAAGCATTTTTCCAACAGCCATTCTTTGGCTGATCACTTTGGGATTCAACATGAAGCCTTTAGAATTAATAGGGATCTTCTTGTGCAGTGGACTAAACCTTATGATCCTTTTGTTAAATTGAATACTAACAGATCTGTTCATGCTACTAAAGCTGGTATGGGTGGTCTTATTAGGAATTCCTATGGTAATCCCATTACTGTTTTCTCGGGTCCTCTGCCTTATTGTTCTGTTTTAACCTCCGAGCTTATGGATTTGTATCAAGGTTTACAAATTTGTTTGAGGATGGGTTTACAGAATGTTAACATTGAGGTTGATTCTACACTTGTTATTCATATTTTTTCTAAGAATGATGTTTGCTTCCCTCAGAATTTTTACACTATCAGAAAAATTAGAACGGCTCTATCCTTACTTAATTTTACTATTTCCCATATTTATCGTGAAGGTAATTCTTGTGCGGATTGGCTTGCGAATTTTGGTGCTTATAGTGACATTTTCCAGGAACATCCTGTGTCCCAAATTACGGCTCCCCTTAAAGGCATGATAATTCTGGACAAAATTGGGTTACCTTACATTCGCCACAAGTAATTTCATGTTTTTTGAGTCTGTTCTGAGTGTGTCTGAGTGTGTCTGGGTTGGCTGGTGGTTGCTTGACTGGCTTTTGCCCTCTCTGTTGGCTGTGGTGTTTTTTACTGTCCTTATTTTTTCGTGGTACCTGTTGCTCTGTGACAATTTTTTGGTTTTCTGGTTATGTTGGGTTCTTTTATGGTGGTTCTGTTTGTTGAAGGTTTTCATGGATGTGTTCTTTAATAAGGGTAGAATGATTCTTACTTACTGCATTCAGGATTGGGGTTTGTCTTTGTTTTGCTGGAATAGCTGGAGTTGTATGTGGCGTCTCTTTAGAAGTGGTTCTTACCTGAATATTCAAATCGTGTGCCTGACTGGTGCTCTTTATCTTTTTTGTGCTGTTGCTGCTACCGAGAATGCCCTTGAGGTGAACTGGAGTTACAATTGCTGTAATGGTTATGTGTTAAATGGGATTGTTTGGAGAAGCTGGGGGAATTTTTGGAATACTGTATTCCGATTCGTCTGGAAGGCGGGCTGGGGAATTTTTACATGATAAGTGAGGATTGGGTTATCAAGGCTGTCAAGCGTGAGGGGTTTTTTATGCTTCTTAAATTTTATTGTTCTAATATGTTTTTTTGGAGTGCTTATTGCAGGTACAATTTTAATTCGATCTTAGGGATCTTCAATGACCGCAAGGTACTCTTAGTTTATATTTGGTATTTCTATACTTTTGGTTATCTGTGCTTTTGCAGGAAGCTTGAGCTGAATAGGACGAATCTTCTCTTCCTTTTTTGGGTGCTTTTTCCTCACGGCCCTAGGCTTTATTTATGCATTTCTTGTACTCGTAGGACAAGGAACCTCCGGCTATTAGGATTTTGGGTTTCTTTTTTGCTTGTAGCTCTTATGAGCAGTAGCAAGCTAGATGATCCTTTTAAGGATCTTGTAACCATTTTTTGTTATTAATGCGTAAGCCCCTCCTGTGGGTTTTAACCAAAAAAATAAAAAAATAAAATAATCATAGGTGACAATCATCCATGAGCTCTGCTAGCTTTTCCTCCCCCTAGCCGTTTGTCTTCATATCACCTTCTTAGAGGCTTCAGACGTTTTCAGAGAAGTTTCTCTTTCCTTTGGTTTTTTCATGGGATATTCTTTTTAGTTTTTTACTTACGCCTGGTTTTTATGGCAGGCATCTAGTTGTTGGATCCCAATATTTTGAATGGGAAGTTCTAACCTCATTCTTTTAGAGATACGTTGTCTAGTTGTTCACATTCATCAAATTTTCCTGATTTCAAAATTTCTTACCACCATGGATGCCATTGTTGTGGATTTTTGAATAGGAAGTTCTTGCTCTTGTTGACCCGTTAGAGTTCACATTGGTTTGAAGGTTCCCGGGTTGGAGACCTTTGGTGATGTTATCAAGTCATTCTTTTTTAATCTCAAGCTTAACAACACTTTCTCTGTGACTGTGCTCAATCCTAAATATGTTTTAATTAAACTTGTGAATGATCTGGATTATTATATGTGTTTTCTCACCACTCTTATTTTGTGAGTAATTTCTTTATGAAGGTGTTCAAATGGACACCTTCATTTGATATTGAAATTAAATCCATCATTATTCTTATATGGGTTTCATTTCCTAATCTTAGAACACACCTTTTCTCTCCTTAGATCTTTCATAGCCTTGGTTCTATATTTGTCCGACCTGTTAAAACTGATAATGCTACTTCTTCCGGTTCCTGTCCATCCGTTGCTCATGTTCTTGTTGAGTTAGATGTAACCAAATAGTTTTCGGATAAGGTGTGGGGTTGTCCCGATATCTTGGGTTACATTCAATCAGTAGACTTTAAGGACTTTCATTATTATTATTCTGATTATAAATCTTTTGGCCACAAAAAACTGGAGTGTAGTCTTTTACATCCTCAGTTTACTCAATCATGTTGTTAATGATGAAGAGAAAGTTGCTAATGTTGTGTTTGATAAGGGGCTTTGTAATGTTAATGCTGAATAGGTGGTTAAGCCTTTGATTAATAGCACAAATGATGTGGGCCTTCCATTTTCAGATGACCCTCATACTTGTGTTGATTTGGAAGCAGGTGGGGGTTGTTTGGATGATTCTACTGATCTTGTCGTGAATAATGTTGGTTTATCTGTTGATTTGCCTGATGGTGATACTGGTGAATTGGAGATTTTGGAGCCTCTTGCTTTTAATTCTGAGAATCATTGTGTTGTTGTTCTTGGTGAAGGTTTGGTATGTTCTAAGCTAGAGTATGTTTGGTTAATTCCCCAGTTGATTTTGTTAAGGACCCATTATGTCCTAAGAAGTGAATGGGGTTAATTTGGATTTGTGTAATGTTTACACGTAAGGGTTGAATGGGTCTCCTAGTATTATGGTTGATGCTTCTGGTGAATCTTTAGTACCTCCATTACCTTCTATTTCTTTTGTCGACGTTCCTATGACTATTAACACTAATGAAGAGTTAAAAGCTCGTTTGAATATAAATGATGCATGTGTGTTTCAAACAGATTGGATTGATGATTCCTTCTCCTCACCTGGTAGGGGAGTTGGTGATGAGTTGGATGGGCATGAGAAGAATTTCAATGATATATTTAATTTGAATGTGAATTGCTTAATGGAAAAGACTTTCTCTCAGAGGGGTGGAAAACATCGTCGACACAAACACAAAAGAAAGTAAATTTATTGCTTTTGGGGTTACGACTTGGATGTGTTATATTTTTTATGGGTGGCTGCTCGGGTGGCCTTTGAGGTTTTATTGGCTGTGCGTATTTTGGTTGCTATATGCTGTGATGTCTATTGGCTGGTCGACTATTCAAATTAGGACAATGATGAGGTTGGTTCCTGAACGCCCCTGATGGCCTTAGCTTGTTTGGCAACCTTGGTTGTTGATTCTCTACCTGGTTTTGGTCTTTAGCTTGGCTCTTGGTGGTTGATTCTCTCCTTGGTTTTAGTCTTTAGCACGGTTTTTGGTGTCCTTTGTGTATTTGGGGCTTGTGGCGGTTGTTGCTCTACCTCCAAGGATGGTCCAAGCTAGGCAACAAGGTGGCGTTGCTTAGTCTGGCTGCCTTTTAGGATTTTCTTTTTCCTTTTATTTTCAGATTGCTTTGCATTTTATCGATTATTGTATTATTTTAGCTTTGTCCTTTTCTTGTTCTAGAGTATTCTTTATGGCCTTGCTTTGTATGTCTCATTTCCTATTTGAATAAATAACTTTTTCTGAAAAAAAAAATAGTTGCTCAAATTATGCGATTTTGAAATCGGGCGATTCTTTCAAACGCACCAGTCCGGCAGTTCGACGGTTCAACTAGCAATTGAACCAGTTTTTGGCCGATTTGACTACTACCCAACTTTACATGTAGGACCAAACCGGCTGTCAGACCAGTTCCCTGCTAAACTAGTTGAACTGGCCGGGCATTTTTAAACACTTGGAAAATACTACATGATTTTTTGTCTATTTTTTATTTTAATCCTTCAATTGCAAATAAAATACAAAACAATAACTTAAATAACATTTTAAAGGTTTACAACAGATTGTTCATTCAACCCTCTCTTTAGTTTTTATTCCTAAGCAGTCGGGCTACTAGATCAATAAAAAAAAGCAAATATATTAGAACCTCCACAAAAGACAGTAAAATAACTTTGTGGCGTATATTTATTCAGGCTTTTTTCTAATATCTTTTTTAATGATTTGTTTTTAAAGATCATAATAATATTTTTTATTTGGCTATTATTTTTTTATTATTTAAAAAAGAAATTATGCCAAAAAGTTATTTTTAACAGCAATTTAAAAAAAAAATATTTTTACATAATAATTTTATAACCACCTTTACAAAAATCTACGACGATATCAAAAGTGCCCTTAATTTCCTCTCTTATAAGGCTGTGGAATTGATTCTGATCACAAAAAATAAAGTAATTTTAAAATTAAATTTAGATAAATAATTTTTTTTTTTAATTTTTTTAAAAGCCTATGCAAATGTCAAACTACACGCGACTCCTTATTAATTGCCAAAAGTTCATATATTTGAATGACAAATAAAAATTATATTAAAATATTATAATATAATTTGCATCACAAAGAAATAAAAAATCATTATATATATATTTTTTGAATTTATAATAATATTCCTTCTATATATATAAAATACTAATCTCAAAATAAATTTAATAATTTTTAAGCTCATCTTAATACAATTTATATCAAGTTATCTTCAACATATATTTTTCCTTTATAATTTATCATTCCTTACTAAAAATAAAAAAGCATATGTGAAATGATTTGGTGTGATTTGATTGGAGGGTAGGATAGTCAAATGTAGGGGTGTCAATATTGGACACGACCCGAAAACCTGACCCGAACCCTACCCGAAAAATTCGGGTTCATGTTGACTTGAACCCGAACCGGGTCGGGTTTGGGTTAAGGTTTTCGACCCGTTTGCAAACTCGGGTCGGGTTTGGGTTGACCTGAAAACACGGTAATGACCTGCTGCCCGCCCTGACCGGGCCTGACCGAAGCTGCCCGCGTGGAGTCCGAGTGCGCCTGACCGTGCGTCGCTTCGCGAGTCGCAGTCGCACATCGCGAGTCGCAGTCGCGCGTCGCATCTGCCCGCCACGCAGCTGACAGCTTGCCCGCGCGGAACTGTCAGCTCGCCCGCTGCGCCGCTGCCGCCGGCCCGCCGCACCGCGTCCCGCTGCGAACTGCCGAACCCACCGCTTCTAGCTGCGAAGTGCGAACCTGCGCCGCTGCCCGCAATGGATAATGGATCGTGTCGGGTTGACCCGAACCCGAAGCGGGTCGGGTTCGGATTGACACGATTGGTGCCGGGTCATTTTCGGGTTCGACCCGAACCCGACTCGTGACCCGAAATTGACACCCCTAGTCAAATGCACATAGCCTCATAACTTATATGTACATATTTTTTAAATGTTGATTGATAAAACTTCTTATATTTTAAACGGATCGGATCTAATAATACTATAACGATCAACCCATCAAAACATCGCAAATTCTTATATTCATTGAAGCCCGTAAAGATTTATTATATATTCATTTCAAAATAAATTTAAAATTTTCTTTCATCTTTTAATGATAACCATAGCCACATGAAACCAGCCACTGACACAGTAACAACACTGAAACTCAGAGAGAGAGAGAGAGAGAAAGAGAGAGCTTGAAGAGAGAGAGAGAGAGAGAGAGAGAGAGAGAGAGAGAGAGAGCTTGAAGTCTTTCTTCATTTGCGAAAAATGCCAGCTATTGCTTCCTTGACTCCGCGAAGAAGAGCTCTTAGGATCTGGATCTTGATCTCCCCTCTCCTCGGTGGCACTCGTTTCTCTTTCTTCTCTCTTTTCGATTTGGTCTTTTCTATTCCTTCCATGCACATCTTCATACTCAGAAAGAAAGATAGACAGAGAGCTAGAGAGAGAGAGAGAGAGATGAACTTGCTAGTTTGGCTTAAACTAGGAAAGATTATAAATAAATATATATAGATATACATACACGTAGAAAGAGAGGAGAAAGAAGAAGTCACCTACTGAACGAGTAATTGACTAATTGGCTAACAAGCAACAAGTGGAGCCTATCAGAATAAAGTTTTAAAAATGGGTGAGACATGAAAACTTAGGCTTCCTTTGAGACTTTTATTGTTTCCGATTTAATAAATTTTGGTAAATGGATCGAGTTTTAGTAAATTTTGTACTAAAATTTTATTTTAAGAAGCAATAAAAAAGTCATCCCAAACGAAGCCTTAGAAAGAGGTTCAATGATTAGAAATTTTTGTAGTACAAAAACTTTTTAAAAAGTAGTAAGAAAGCTAGGGGTGTCAATATTTAACACGACACGAAAACCTGACCCGAAATTTTCGGGTTGGACCCTACCCGTTTGAAAATCGGGTCGGGTTCGGGTTCATGAATTCGACCTGTTTAAAAAACGGGTCGGGTTCGGGTTGACACGGTAGGTTGCCGGGTCAACCCGCCAACCCGTTTGAACAGACCTGCCCGCGACCCTGCCCCGCTGCCCGCGACCCTGCCCCGGCTGCCCGCCCAGCTGCCCGCCGTCCGCGCGCGTAACGAGGCCACCCACACGCTTGCCGAGGCCGCCCGCGCGCCTGCCAGCGCACGCGACCGCGGTCGCGCCCGCTCGCGCTCGACCTGCGCACGCCCCCGCTCGCCCGCTCACCGCCGCGCACCCGCTCGCCCGCCGCCCCCGCGCCCGCTCGCCACAACGCACCCGAGTCCGCTCTCCCGCTCGCCGGCGCGCACCCGCGGTTCATGTCGGGTCGGGTCAACTCGGCAACCCTCCGGGTCGGGTTCGGGTTCGGATTTCCGACCTGTATTCCTACCCGGGTCGGGTTAGGGTCGACCCGTTTCGACCCGAACCCGACCCGTGACCCGAAATTGACACCCCTAAAGAAAGCTATCCCAAATGAAACTTTAATTAAAATTAAAATGGATGATATAATACATATTAAAATTATATAAATATAATATAAATATCATGGTAATTAAAATTTTAAAAGTAAATATATAACTATCTTGATTAAAACTCATGCCAAGCTCCATAATAGGTCAACATAAAGCCCATTAAGGAGTTTAATTAATCATTAATTTGAATATAAAACATATGTATATTATAAATATAACTATATGAATATTAAATAGAATTTAAAAACAACAACAGTAACATCAAGCTTTTATTCCACTATGTGGAGCATCAACATGAAATATTTTTTTTCTCTATTTTAGTTAAATCTAATAAAAAATATCATTTATATTACTTTCCAATTAAATCTTTATAGTTTTACTTCTAGGTCCTCTAACTTTTTTTAATATAGGCCAGATCTATTACATATATGTACTCCCATAATTAGATCATCATAAATCTGATATTTTATATGACCAAGCCATCTAAGGCATCTCTCTCTCATATTAAAAATCAAATAGAATTAAAAATTAAAAAAACTATAATATAAATATAATTTTTAAAAAGAATAATATTTAATATAATATATAAAATTTATAATATTTAAAATTATATTCGTAACTTTTATAAATATCAATAGTAGTCCAACTCGATTTCATTGCTCCTCTCATTTAAAATTCACACAAGCTTTTTTATTCACATCATAGGAGAGTTTAAAGTAGTTTTTATTCATGTACAAAAAATAAGAAATCAAGTTGTGTGAGATGCAATTTTATTTATTTATTTATTTTTGTAGAATTTGCATACGTAGCTTTTAAAAGAATATTAAAAAGAAATTAAAGAAAAAAAATTCTCTGTTGACGTCAACTCCTGAAGTTGACGAGCTTCGCGATGCCTTCATTAAAATTGACCTGTTACTATATTGGCTACAACAAAGCACTAGCCGGTCAAGTAAATGAAAAGAAAATAAGATGGAAACAGAAGGGCTGGACACGTGTAACATCAACGGGCACGTGCCTAAGGTTTTTATGTTAAATTTTATTTTCTCATCATCCAAACCTGCTCCGACTGACGTTTTCCATATCCTCCCTCCTCGCAACTTCTCTTATTTTTATGGCTGACTTAGCCTGCAGAAGTCAACATTCTTCTCGAACAGCCTTAAAGTCAACTTTCAAGATGTCAACACTGACAGAAACAAAGCTTATTTTCTTCTTTAAATTGATCGGATTCGATGTTAAATAGTACGAAGAGCAATAAATGAATATTCGTCGCCATTCACAGGAAGGTCCAATTAATAGGTGGAATCCTTTAACCATTATTGCTCAAGACAAATAAACATCAACCACTTAGAAAAAGACTGGAACTTACACAATCTGAATCCGAACTCCCAGTAGAAATCGGATCTGAGATGAAAATTTTGAGTTGGTTTGACCCGTTTAATAACGGTGAGATTCAAGTTTAGAATTTAGGCCTATTTAATTATTAAAAGGGTCGGAGTCTGGTTGACCCGCAAACTCTATTTTAACTTGAAAATTATATGTTAATATTTTTTCCTTAAGTTCTTTTACTCGTTGGTTAAATATGATTTTTGATCAAGTAATCTTAACTCTATAGTTGATAAGTTATAAAAAATATTTTTTTTTTTATTAAAATGAGTGATTAGATTGGGTTCAAGTTATTCGGGTTGCCAGCAGGTAGGGTTGGGTCTGCCTATTTTGCTTGTTTATTAAATTGGTTAGGTTTGGATTAATCTGATTTAGATCAGCCCAATTATCGGTTGAACCCAAACCTGATTCAACATTGCTATTGAAACGTCGAACATTCAAACTATAAAATAGAATGCTAATTCAATAAGTAAATTTGCCCTACAATTCTTATTATCTCATACCGTAGCTCTGATGCATGTTGCTTCGCGTAATTTAACATTTTCACACTACTAAGAATCCATTTGGGGCAGCGTAACGTTTTTTTTAAGAATTTGTTTTTAAGACAACTAATATTTTTATTTTCTTATTATTATTTTTACTATTTTATGAAATTTATGATGACAAGTAATTTTTATAATTTAGTCAATTAGAATATATGCATTAGCAATAGAAAAGTTGATGTTGGACTAGGGGTGCAAACGAGTCGAGTCGAGCTCGAGTCGGGGGGGTGTTCGAGTCGAGCTCGGCTGCCAAATACTGAGTCTCACGAAACGAGTCGAGTCGAGAGGCTCGTCGAGCGGACCTCTCGTACGCGAATCCAGCGGTCCAGCCTCCGGCGCTTGCGCCCGATCCCGCACCGCAATCGCGCTCGCTCCGTCCGCCCGCGCCCGATCCCTCCGCCCACGCCAGCGCCCACTCCCGCTCCCGCCGCCCGCACCCGATCCTGCAATCGCTTGACCCGAGCTACTCGACGAGCCAACGAGTCGATCAGCCCAGTGTCCGAGCTCGAGCTCGTTTAGCATTCGAGCTCGACTCGCGAGCTCGTTAAGCTCGGCCCGTCGAGCCCATTAACGAGTCGAGCCTGAGCCGGCTCGCGAGCCGGCTTGACTCGGTTGCACCCCTATGTTGGACTTCTTTTATATATATATATATATATATATATATATATATATATATATATATATATATATATATATATATATATATATATATATATATATATATATAAACTTATCAATGGTGAATTCCCTCCTTAGTTACCACCTAGCTTACTCGAGTAGATAAGATGGTTAGTGAGCTGGTAAAGAAAGGAATAATCATAGTAGAATATGTTTTTTTTTGGAGATTTCGTATGGCTTATATATACATATCCTAATCAAATTTCACCCTTAATTAAACAATTATTAACATTGGGTCGAAGGGATTGGTTAGGGTAAATCCTATTGGTAAAATTGCCATCAATCTTAGCTTTTAACTAGAAGCTGATGAGAGAAGATGATGAACAGTGGTTTTGATATTACTATTCCATTGCATTTCTGATGTTACTTTGTGTATACATATATAGAGAAGATAGAATCGTATTGAGAGAGACAGGAGGTATATTCCCTGATGGTTCTGTTAGCCGCAGAGGATCGTGCCGTCTGACGCTACAGACGGTAATGGAGCGAGTGGTGATAAGGCGGCTTGCTGATGCATAACTTATCAATAGTGCTAACAGGCCCCCGCAAGCTCATGATTCCAGAGATCGAATCGTGAGTTTGTCTCGCAGGAGTTTAAAACGGGTAGTTGGCAGAGGCTTGGTGAGGAGATCGGCGGGTTGATCAAGAGTATTAATGTGATGAACTGATACTTCATGAGATAGTATGCGGTCTCGAATGAAGTAGTAATCGATCTCTATATGCTTCGTTCGTGCGTGAAAAATTGGGTTGTTTGCTAGAGCAAGAGCCGATGTATTGTCGCACGAGATCGGCGTTGGAGCAGAAAGTGGAATTTGGAAGTCTATAAGTAGGCGGCGTAGCCATATTGCATCAGAGGTGGCTGAAGCTAAGGCACGATACTCAGCCTCCGTGGAAGATTTAGCCACGGTTAGTTGTTTCTTCACACACCATGAGACAAGTGTGTGACCCAGAAACGTACAGTGACCTGTTACTGATTTGCGATCGACTTGATCCGCTGCCCAGTCAGAGTCGGAGAATGATTGCAGTTGTAGGTGGCCCGGAACAATGGGAAGTCCAAACTGTATTGTTCCTTGTATATATCGAAGAAGTCGTTTGAGAACCTGCTGGGAGTGTTCGGTAGGCTGATGCATATGCTGACAGACCACATTGGTGGCAAATGCAAGATCAGGTCTTGTGATGGTAAGGTACTGTAGGGATCCTGCAAGTCTGCGATAGAGAGCCGGATCTAACAGAGTAGTTGAGCAGGAGACCTTGGACGGTTTGACAGCAATAGGAGCGGAAGCAGCCTTGCAATTGATAAAACCAGCAGATTGGAGAATGTCAGAGGCATACTGAGATTGGCTGAGAAAATAGCCGTTGGAAGTGTGGGTGACTTCAATGCCAAGAAAATGTGAGATTGGACCGAGCTCCTTGAGGGAGAACTGATGTTTGAGCAGAGTAATAAGATCTTGAATCCGAACTGGATTGTTGCCTGAAATGAGGATATCATCTACATATATGAGAATGTAGATATGAACATTGTCGGAATTGTAGAGCAGCAGCGACGGATCCGATTTGCTGAAGTTAAAATTGGCGGACAGAAAGAACTTTGTGAGAGTATGAAACCACTCTCGAGGAGCTTGCTTTAGACCATAGATGGTCTTGTGAAGCTTACAGACGTGATCCGGAGATGTGTGATCAGCAAATCCTGGTGGTTGCCTCATGTAGACTTCTTCTTGGAGAGTGCCATGAAGAAATGCATTTGACACGTCAAGCTGAAGAACAGGCCAGTTCCGAGACAGAGCAACAGTGAGCAGTATGCGAACTGTGGGCATTTTGACAACGGGACTAAAGGTCTCTTTGTAGTTTAGTCCATACTCTTGCTTAAATCCTTGGGCAACCAATCTGGCCTTGTATCTGTCGAGGCTCCCATCGGGTTTGAATTTGGTGCGATATATCCACTTGCAGCCAAGTACCGTGCGATTAGGTGGAGGGGGAACTAGGGACCATGTTCCTGCTTTTGCAAAGCAGTGAACTCTTCCGACATTGCCATTCGCCATTCCGAAAGCTTAGAGGCTTGAGTATAGCAGGTAGGTGTGGTAGAAGGAATGAATTGGGTTAGAAGGTTGAAGTGTTTGCTTTGGTTTAGATGACCGGTTTTGGACCTGGTGAGCATTGGATGAGATGGTGGAGGAATTGAGAGTGAGCTAGGTGAGGGGATGGTAACGGGCTGAGGGGAGGCTGGTGGATAGCTATGGGATGGTGAAATTGGAGAGGAAGCTGACAAGGGAGAATTAGAGTCAGAGGAATGGGGAATTGTGGAAACTGGGACAAGAGTGAGTGGGGAGTAGTCTGTGGTAGTGGTTGTAGTCGGGGTGGCGGTGGATGTAGGAATGGAAGGAAATTGGTTTTCGTAAAACAGGACATGGTGGGATATGTGAATTTTTGAAGTGAGGGGATTGTAACAACGGTAGCCTTTATGCGTGGATGAATATCCAAGAAATACGCAGGCTACGGACCGTGGATGAAGTTTAGTAGGGGAGAGAGGGCGAAGCCAGGGATAGCAAAGACAGCCAAAAGTTTTAAGGTGCGTGTAGGTGGGCTGCTGGCCGTGAAGAAGATTGTAAGGAGTATCTAATCGAAGTGTGCGAGAAGGTAGTCTGTTAATTAGGTAGTTAGCTGTGAGGAGAGCTTCAAGCCAAAATTGAAGAGGGAGATTGGAGGCGTGAAGAAGTGTACGAGTTGTTTCAATAAGGTGGCGATGTTTGCGTTCAGCAACGCCATTCTGCTCGGGAGTGTGAGGACAGCTCAATTGCTGTTGAATACCGTGAGTAGTGAGTAAGTTTTTGAAAAAATTGGAGGTGTATTCGCCACCACCATCGGAACGAAGTACTTTAATGGAGGAGTTAAATTGAGTTCTGATTAGTGTTATGAAATTCTGGAATTTGTGTATTGTTTCAGCTTTGGTTAACATGGGATATAGCCAAGAAAAGCGGGTGAAATCATCTATAAACACAACATAATACCTATAACCGTTCAAAAGAGATAGGGGCAGGGCCCCATACATCCGTATGAACAAGAGAAAATGGCGCAGAAGTTTTCATTTCATTAAGAGTGAACGGTAGTTTGTGACTTTTAGCCACGTTACATGAGTTACACAAAAAAGAAGAAGAACTAGATAAGCTAATAGTAGGAGATATGCGAGCGAGTTGTTGCAGTATTTGAAGGTGAGGATGTCCCAGCCGAGCGTGCCATAGAGAGGTCGATGCGATATTGGTATGTAGCGCTAGTTGAGGAGTGGAAGAAATGGTGTAGAGTCCGTTTCGGGATCGACCGCTAAGGATTGTTTGGGAAGTCGGATTGTCCTTGATAGTGAAGCCATGAGAATCAAAACAAATAGAGCAGTTATTGTCAGTTGCAAGTTTGTGAATTGATAACAAATTGTGTTTGAGAGTGGGAACATGAAGAAGTTGATGTAGATGTAGCTTACGGTTGGTGTGAGGCAATGGGAGAAGTCCTTGGCCACTAGACTGAATCGGAAGAGACGTACCATTAGCAATGGATACGGTATCACTCCCAGCATATGGCTGTGAGTTCTGCAAGTAGTTAGCATCAGATGTTAAATGAGAAGTCGATCCTGAGTCGAGATACCATTCGGTGCTTGCATTCTGAGAGGCAGAGGGTTGTGTGAGTAGAGCACGAGTCGGAGGTGCTGAAGAGTAGTTCATGTTGCATCGGTGCCAGCAGGTTAGTGCAGTGTGACCTGGTTTGTTACAGATTTGGCAGATTGGGCGGGCTGAATCTGTAGTATTGTTGGTACGATGTGGTGTATTCTATGCTAGTCTTGGTGTACCGCCGCGGCCACCGCGATAATTTCCTCTAGATTTGCCTAAGCGTCCCCTTCCTGTATATAATGCAGTATTATCTGTAGTTGGTGAGTAGTTTTTGTGAAGATCATTGTTGACATTGATCTCTTCGCTGCATAGTAGCGGATAAAGAGTGTCCAGAGTGAAATGCTCAGGGATGGTGCGAATCGTCGTCTTGAAGGAGTTGTATGCAGGGGGAAGGCCGTTTAAGATGTACATGATAATGTCTTCAGCGTCTATGCGAGAGCCAGCTGCTGCGATTCCATCTACAAGTTGTTTTATGCGGGATAGATACTCGGCCATTGTGGAATCCTTCATTTGAATGCAATGCAGTTCACTTTTGAGCTGTATAACTCTTGATCTATTAGTCGGTTGCAGCCGTGTGGCCAGAGTGCTCCATATGTCTGCAGTTGTGGTGAGGTGAAGCACATACGGGAGTACTGATGGTGAGATGGTGGAAAGCAAGGCTGCAACAAGATTTTGGTCGATCAGAAGCCAGAGCTTGACTTCCGCATCGGTGTGGGTTCCGGAGGGTTTCGCCTGAGCGCCTGTGAGATAACCCTCAAACCCATTTGCTGTGAACAGTTTGTTCACTTGTAGGCTCCAGATAGCATAATTTTCACTGTTAAGTTGTATGCTAACAATGGATTTTAGGTTGGTCATGATGAACTTCAGAGGACAGGAGGTATATTCCCTGATGGTTCTGTTAGCCGCAGAGGATCGTGCCGTCTGACGCTACAGGCGGTAATGGAGCGAGTGGTTATAAGGCGGCTTGCTGATGCATAACTTATCAATAGTGCTAACAGAAGCCATCATTCAAATCCCTTTCTTAAGTGTGTATGCTTCTACCTAATTCCAATTAGGTTAAGCTAACCAATATGAACAAACTGACTCTCTTGTTGTTATCAAATTAAGTTAAAATAAACTAGACTTTTTTTTATATACAAAAAGAAGACCCCTCAAAGGGCCACATCAGATGCTTACAATCAAAAAAGCAAAACCAAATTAAAGATCAAAATAATTAAGGTTGATATCAACGGACTCAGACCAGCATCTGATTGCCAGGGCGGGGCCATCCACTGGTAAAAAAATAAAATCGAAGGGCCAACCAGGTTGCCAACCAACCCTGGTGGTCCATGACGCTTGCAGCCTCGTTGCTTCCTCATCGTCCAAATCAAACCAAATAAACCGGCCAACCCACCAACCACAAATGCAACCCATTGCAGCAACCGAAGCCACACATAAAGGCAAATCAAACCGAAACATTGCTGCAACCAACAATCAACGACCACGCCTGCCCCTCCCACGAGATCTGCCACGAGAAGCAGCAGACACAAGTGGTTTATCGCGCAACAAATTGAAAGAATTACCAGGATCTCCATCTTCCATAGATTCAACAGAATCAGAAACAGACTCAGATTCTAAAACAGAACTATAGTCATGAAGCTAGTCCAAGTGGACTCTAAGGTCAATGCCCGAGTTATCCTTCACATTATATTGTAAACTTTTAGGATCCATAAAATTCACTTGAACATCTACAAAATCATTAAGCACAACACGTTCATTACGAATGTGACTTGAATTACCAGAAACAGCCACCCGACACACTCCCTCATCCAAATTATCCACGACAGGCGACTGAACCGGGGCAACCAACTCCTCAAAATTTAAAGACTGAATGGCCAAAACAGTCGGGGCTGAAGTAAAAGCCACCAAAGGAACCTCACGAGGAGGGCCCTCAATGCTATGACAAAGACGGTTTGAAAACAAGTTCAAACCAACGGGAGTAAAAGGTTGAGTGTCGGGGGATAGAATAGCAGCAAACTGGATAGAATTAGAATGAGGACATCCCTCAACACCAACTAATAAATCAACCACATTTTCATTAGAACATAAACCATCAGTAGCCAAAGTAACAGGATTACCATCAATAATAGTCAACCCAATCGGAACATCCTCCACCAATGGCAACGGCAAAACAGTGGATGGGGGAGAAGAACAAACCAAATCTGAATTACCATCCGCACCCAAAGTATCAGTACCACAAAGACCCTCAGTATCCTGAACCAAAATATCCCCCGCTAGAGGGAATAACAAAGGGGGGGGGGGTGGGAAGAACTAACCAAGGCAGTATTACCATTCAACACAACACCAGAAGACAAATTAGTCTCAATAGGGACTAAAACCTCTGCTAACTCTTGCTCAGCAGCATTAGTATTGGATTTAGTATTCGACAAATCAACAGAAGAAAAGGGACGACATTTCCCTGGTAAATGCCCAATACATTTACAGAAAGCACAGAAGGGAGGAAAATCATCAAAAGCTACCTCCTGAATGTACCCCAGAGACTCAGAACCTAACCAGACTTGTCTAGGGAATGATTTAGTAATGTCCAGCTCCACAAGCACACGAGCAACAGATGGCCGAGAACCCAAAGAGGTGGCGGCATCAATTTTCAGAGGTTTGCCAAACAACTCTCCCAGAGCATGAAGAATACGAGGATTAAAAAGGTGAGGACGCAGTAGCGGAAAAGAAACCCAAATTGGGATAACAGGTGATTCAACACCAACATCCAAGGACGGCAACCATTTCGTGAGCTTCATGTAATAGTTGAAAACAAGATACGAACGATGGCAGAACACCCTACAATAGTCCAAATCATTCGCAAGTTTGATCAGAATATGCGAAGCATCTAGCAGAGTAACCGAAACATCACCATTTAATTTAAGATTAAAGAAAAACTTCCTAATAGAATCAAGAGAAGGCCTCTTAGAAGGAAAAAAAACTAACAAGAGAGAACTGAAAAGGTGAAGCCAAAGCTTGAATTTCCAGGTCAGAAATCCACAATGAAGGCAGACCTCGAAACATGGAGGAATGCAAAGGCGGAAAGGAAGAAGATGAGTTGGAACCAGCCAACGCCTCTAAAAAAGAATGCGAATGAGACGATCGCCCCAAAAAGCCAGGGTCGTTCAACCTAACTGGAGCCATACCGGCGACCAGCAGATAGGGGTGAAAACAAAAGAAAGGAAACACCAAAATCGAAAGAAAACAGACCAAGAGCAAAAAACTTCCCTGAGATCCACCGAGGACGCCAGCGCCGATAAGGGAGAAGCCCCAGCGGGGCGGGAGAAAGCCCGGCAAAACCAGAGAAAAAAACAAAATGAACTAGACTTATTTTCTTAACATCCCTCTGAAAAATTTACTTTCTAGGTTTGGGTAGGTTGATCAATTCATTTGGTTAGTTTCATTGAAAAGGTGAGAGTTTTATTTGAGCATAATGATGGCACATTGGGCCATTTCATTAAATTGACCTACAAAGTGGTAAGAGCAACCTCTTCTACATTCACTCTCAAGGATTCGTTGTAAGTTAATTAATTAGTTGATTCACACATTCATGGAAATTGGATTTTTTCATTATGCGAGGTCTTGAATTGTTTGACAAAGTTTTGTCAAACTAATAGTCAAAATGAATTAACAAAATTGATTATTGTCTAAATTATTTCTAAGAAGCTTCATGTATGATGGTTTTGATGAATTTGATGCTTAGAGCCATTTTTTATTATTTTATCTCTTTGGGTTGATATAGACCAAATTTGGGTTTAACAAACCATTGGACAACCGATGGGGCCAACTAGGACCCAAAGTATTCGTATATTTAGGGTCATCTTATGAAGTGCATAGGGTCACTAACTAATGTTTTAGATATCCTAAGCTCATTTGGGTACGTTAATGGGTTAAATTTGAGTTTTCATAATCAAAGCAGTTTACCATGGTCAAGTTAAAGGATTTTAAGGATCCAATTGAATATAACACTCTTAAGGACATCATAAGAAAGGTCCAATCTAATTCAATTTGTTCAATTTGAATGAGTTGATCCAATAATCAAAATAAGTAAATTTCCTTTAAGTGATGTATTTATTTTGGAGAATTTTTCTAATTGGATAAGGCAAGTCTACAAAATGATCAATCAAACTTAATTATGATTCAAACAAATGATTGAGAATGATTGGTTCTATTCATCATATCAACCAGGGTTGTGTCTAGATAGGTTAAAATAAGCCTTATAAGGTCAATTGGAGTATGTTAGATAAGTTAGGACTATTTGACCTAACTAAGAGTTTTGGTTACCTATTTAAAAGTTTTTTAAATTATATAGGATCATTTATTGCAATTAATTTGAATAATGTGATTGAATCAAAGAGATTGGATTTTAATGAACAAAGTAATTAATTCTAGTCTTATTAGGTCAAAGGATTCAACTCGTAAAAGATTATTCTACCTATTAGCCAAGACAGCTTTCCATAGGTTTAAACTAATTTTGTGCTAATAGGGTCTGATTGGGGCATGCTAGAATTTAAATACTATAAATAATGTACATAAGTAATTAAAATGTTTCTCATTATCAATTGCATTGAATTAATAAGTAATTGATTAAATGATAATTATAATAGCCCAAAATCTTAACTACCAAGATATTATTCGCTTTGGCCTAAGGATCTCATAATTTCATCTTGTTGGTGTAACTTCCTAGGAGGTCGCCCATTCCAGAATTTTTTTCGGATGAGCATGCTTAACCGTGGAGTTTTAAAATGAAATTCTAACTAATAATCCAAAAGGTACATCGATATTTAAAAGTTTAGTTTCTTTTACTTAAGTAATTTCATAATATCCCCCATTTAAATAACTAACATCCTTATCAGTATCCTTATCTCAAAATCATCCACCAGGTAGATATGATTTTAGAGATGACCCCTATAAATTCAAGTGGTGATTCCTGTCACGTAGCATTTTGTCCTATATAGGGTTTAAGAGGTGGTTGATCACTTGGCATAACACTTTGTTTTATATGACACTTAGTTCCCATCTTCTGGCTTGTGTATTGCTTTGATATCATTTGTAATAACCCAAACTCTTAACTATCGAGATATTGTCCGCTTTGGCCTAAGGGCCTCACAATTTTGTCCTATTGGTGTAAATTTATAGGAGGTCAACAATATCCTAAGATTTATCAAGGATGAGCATGCTTGACTGTTAAGTTTCTTAATAAAATTTTAACCATTACTCAAAAAGGCACCTCAATATTCAAGATTTTAACTTATTTTACTTAAGGGGGTTCACTATAATAGAATTGAATACTCTTACCATTGATTATATCTACTTAAAGTAATCAAGATTGGATATGGGAGAGGATTGCCTTTATAAGAGGTAGATTTTTAATTTTTGAAGGTTTTTTTTTCTATAATTACTTCTATTAAAGGGAGTCCTAGAATCATTATATAGGGCTTTTTCTATCCAACCAAGATTAAGATTAGAATTTCTATTTTATTGAAGGATACTACAAGATGATCTAGGAATAGATGATGAAGGGAAAAAATCTTTAAATTTTTAGTAGTCAGCTAGGAATCCAATTAAAATTTATTGTATTCAAGTTTATAATAAGAAGCTTGATATTAAAGTGGTGTTGATATTATGTATGTCAATAGCGCGCATTGGAATTATTTGCATTGATGAACAACAAAATCAACAATGTCTATGTTGGTGCTAATGATGTTCATTAACCTTACTGTTGATGGCATTCATCGATGTTATTGTTGATGAATCATGACAAAGTTGGAAAACATCTATCCTCTTTGGTAGAAAGTGATAATGGTCAAAAGATAATAATTAGCCAACAATAATCAAGGGACGATGATCATAAATGCCAATCATTAGGCAATGCTTTAAGAATATTTAAATATCTAAGTTCTATCCAATTTCAAGTCCAAGCACCCCTTCATGTAGAGAGTGAGCCTATTTTCAAATTTTGAGAGTGTGATTATTATTTTTTGCTTAAATTTTCTAACACTTTGTCAAACTATCCATATTGCTCTCTTTGATCATTGATATTCTTCAAGCCTTCAGCTGCTACATGACATCAAGTTTAAGTAATCTTTAAGCTCATTGAATTTTTCTTGTTGAACGCTCATTTAGACTATAAACACAAAAAATTTGGAGATTGTTAAGTTCCTTAAATAGTGTTATGAACAATTTTTATTGTACTTCTGAGTACCTAATTTAAGCTCATTTGAATTCAATCATAACTCTCTATGCCATTTAGTTTGTTTCATCAAAATATTCAATTCAACTCTATATTTGCCAAAATAAAAGTACAAATGAAATCAAAATTAACTATGAATATCTCTAGTTTACATTCTTACATAAAAATTCATATTTGATTAGATATATTTTCAGGTGATATTTCACTAATAAAATGGAAACACCATTCAACTAAATAAATATTCAGTTGACTAAAGCATTACTGAATTAAAAAAATGCTAGATTGATTAAAATTATTTTTATTGATAGAGAAGCTTTGACAGATAAATTAAAAACTGTATAATCAATTAAGATTAATCAAAGTTGAATTTTATTTTATTTTATCCAAATAATGCATAACTCTATATAGTCCCCACAGTCTAGCAAGTTTTTCTAGAGTCACCATTTTCATAGTATGTCAGAGAATTCAACATAAAATACTTCGTTACAAGGCAATATTGAAAGCCAAGCCAATACATGTACAAATCATTCGTTATTACAAATTGATGAATATGCGCAAAAAGAGCACCGTTATGTAATATAAAGCTTAATGTCTTTTCTTAAATCTCTCAAAATTTGAATAAGAGAACTGAATGCAGGTTTCTAAACTAATTGGCTCCGTGTGCCTATTCCTTCTTTTATGAAGATGAGCGAACGCTTATATATATATATATTCGGATCCACGGTCAAGTGAGGGTGGGCAAGGGCTTTTTCGGAATTTTGCCTCCGCTCAAAGAACTTTTTTGTCCTAAATTTATTAATCGTGCGTCAGTTTTGTCCATCCCGCCTCCCTTCGTTTGCAGAATCGCAGTAGAAAGCTTCAAGCCCTCTCATTCCGTAGTTTGAAATTTGCATGATCAGGTCGCCTTCGCAATCGCAAGAGATCATCGGCCTTCGCTTCGTAAATTGCAAGAGTTTGCCCACCCTAAAAAAATGATCTGGATACACCCATACATACATACCACACTGGCATATATAGGAATGACAAAAAGGAATGTTAACTCGATTATTTAATTGTGATTCTAAGACGAGGAAGATGTGTTTCCATCTACCTCTTTAGGCCGCCATATCGCCTTCTGTACACAAAGAAGCCCTTCATTGTCCTTTGCATAGGTCATTCTAATCTCCCAGTGCAAGGATCTTGCAATGTTGTCCAACTCATTGATCATCTCTTTTGTGTCCCTAACTATTAGCTTCCCTTCAGGTCGCAGAATCTCGTTAACCTCCATAAGTATTGGTAATAGTTTGCATTTGGAGCAAGATGCATACAGAAATAAGCTTCAGTGAAGATTAATAATAAGAAGCATAAGAAATATGGATTCCATTGATTTATAAACAATTTCAATATTCCTGGATCAGAATGAGATGAACATCCCAAAAGCATGATTCAAATAATAGATGTTAAGCAAATGAAGGAGAATAGTTTTTTTTATTGGCTTTAGATGCATGAATATTGCACTAATGTCATACTCTCACATCTTCTTAATCTTGGAAAACAAATGATCTATATGCAATAGGTTGTATATTCTAGGATATGTGCTAAACGACTCAGACTGTCATAACCCAGCCCGATCAGACTATGTCATATTGTGTTAAGCTGTGACAAACATATCTCAAAATTTAATTTAGAAATATTTTAGATTCTTTTCTAAAATTTATTTTAAATAAACTACATACTACATAGCTAGTAAAACATCCAAATACTAAAAATAAACTCATCCATAAGATTTCTATTATTTCATCAAAATATATCTACACAACAGTATATAACTATATGTAGAAGCTTCAAAATTGAATAATAAACAAATCTTGACTGTATAAAAATTAAAATAGGGAAATACCTATAAACTCTGATTAGTCATGAACTGCTAATCCACAAGCTCCTTCCCTTTCCCAGAGCCAAAAAAACTATAAGCAAAACCCGACTGAGCTATAACAGCTCAGCATGCCACACAAACTGATCAAAATTTCCAAAATTCTTTTATTAAACATTTTTCTGAAAATTTAAAATTAGTTAAATGCATTCTAGTAAATTACGGTACTGAGAAATATAATATTAGCATAATAGTTATCCAATTATTACAAAAATAATATTGAGCAAATGAATAAATTATAATTCATATTATAGAGCAATTCATATCACATTCCCCAGACCTAGATAGAATCTCAAAAGATTCTAACCCTTTTGACTCCCTTTTATGCTTACAACACAAGAACATGCTAGAACATGATAGTCATTATAACATACCTTATAGGCACTAGAATATTCTCTGATACATACATAATCTGAAATGATTTTTACCCTTTATGACTCAAAGCAGATATAATTTAATCATATATGCATATTTTTTATTATATTATAATTGTTAAAGTATAATTGAGCATATGTCAAAATTACATAATTTTCACTAAGGGTAATTAAACAAAAGTAATCCCTACTAGACAAAAATGTACATTTTCAAAAAATAATCAAATTATCATGATTTTTGTAAAAAAATGTTTTAAGACTTACTAAATCACTATTTTAAAAAGTACAAATAATTTTCTATTTAATAGAAATTCCATAAATTTTGAAATATCCATTATAAATTTTTTAGAAAATACTCAAAAAGTTCAAAATATTAATCTCTTCATATCATTATTAAATACTCATTAGAAGTGAGCTGAAGAAATGAAACTCTAGAAGATTTCCTTCTCAAAACGTCTACCACCACATTAGCCTTATTAGGCTGATAGCAAATAATCAGATCATAATAATTGATCAACTCAAGTCACCTCCTTTGCCTCAAATTTAAATTCTTTTGAATGAATATGTACTTTAGACTTTGATGATAAGTGAAAATCTCATACTTGACACTGTACAAATAGTGTCTTCCGATCTTTAAAGTAAAAAACACAACAACAAATTCTAGAACATATGTCGAGTAGTTCCTCTCACGTGGCTTCAACTACCTAGAAACATAGGTTATCACTCTACTGTGTTGCATCAGAACACATCCCAAACCTCTTAGTGAAGTATTATTGAATAGCTGAAATCCTTCTGTACTAGATGGAAGAGCCAAAACTGAAGCCAAATGGAATGTGTCAGTCTAATTAGAGGTACAAAAATCTGAGAAAAGCTATTGACTTATGTGTCAGTCTAATTAGAGGTACAAAAATCTGAGAAAACTATTTCATAAACTTTTTTTATAATATCCAATCATACACAGGAAATTTCGTATCTTAAACAAAGAAGTAGGCCTCAGCCAATTAGTAACTGCTTGAACTTTTTTAGGATCTACAGAGGTACCAACACTACTCATCATATACCCCAGAAAGTAATACTCTTTAGTTAGAACTCAAATTAAAAATTTTTTATATATAGTTATTGTTGCCTCAAAGTCTTCAAAATAATCCTCAAATACCTAGCATGATCATCCTTAGAAGCAAAATATAAAAAAATTTCATGTATGAAAATAATAATAAACTTATGCAGAAAAACTCTAAACAATATGTTCATTAGATCCATAAAGATGGTTGATGCATTTATCACCCCAAATGGAATGATTAAGAACTAAAAGTGTTTTACCTTATTCTAAAAGCTATATTCATCAGATCATACTCCCTCACCTACACTTGGTAATATCATGATCATAGATCAATCTTCCAAAATAGAGAAGATCTAGCAAACTAATCAAATAGATCATCAATCTATGGCAGATGATACTTATTCTTGAAAATGACTTTGTTTAACTCATTGTAGTTAATACGCATATCATTGTACCATCCCTTTTCTTCATAAATAGAATAGGTCCCAAGGAGACACACTAGAACAAATACATCCCTATCAACAAACTCTTTAAGCTAAACCTTCAACTCATGAAGCTCCTTCGGTGACATCCTATACAGAGCTTTAGATGTCAAGCCCGTACCAAAAAAATAAATCAATACATAACTCTATGTCTCTATCCGGAGATAAATTAACTAACTCCTTAGAAAACACTTCTAAAAAATCTCATACTATTGGGACATCATAAAGAGAACTAGAATATATACTTCTATCCTAGTCTGATACTAGAAATATCATACAAACTTTTCCATAATTTATATGCTTCCATAATAGAAATCAAACAAGACAAAACACTTCTAGCTCCTTGAAATACATAACTTCACTACCCAAAAATAAAGTAACTCACTTCTTTAAGCAATCAATATGAGTCTCATATTGACACAACCAATCTATACCCAAAATAATATCATATGAGAAAATGGGTGATAAAATTAAACTGGATTTTGCACTTCTTATCATAAATCTCAATATCATAAAAATAAAATATACTTTTTATCATACCATCTTAAGTCGGTAAGATAACAGAAAGAGAAATAGGTAGTATAACTGAAGGGAAGTGCAGTAAATTGATGAAAAATTCATAAATAAATGAGTGACTAGATCTAGAATCAAATTAAACATGACATAGATGCTAAAAAATGTAAACTATACCTGCCATAATATCTGAAGCATCATAAGCCTCCTACTGAGTCCAACTATAGACCCATGGTTGAATTGGAATTTGAGCAATAGTACCACCAAACTCTTTATGACCACTGCCAGATAATTTATCTATCATAAAACTAGATCCACTTTCTCTACCAGAAGAACTCTCAACAAACGTATAAAGTGATGCTATCATTGGTCTCCCTATCATCTTAATAGAACTCTCATATTTAGGCTCAAATCATCAATCAAACCTTAGCTGTGGACCCTCAGCAATCTTGTATTCTGCTTGTCAATATTTAAAATATTGTTTCAATCACTCTATAGCACTGACCGAAGTGACATCTGTCATAACTATAACACACGGGTGACCCAATAATAGAAATAGAATTGGTTACACTGCCACTGTTAGAGTTTGCTTCATATGATGACTATTCACCCCTCTAAAAATCT
The DNA here is from genome assembly GCA_022539455.1 of Dendrobium nobile. Taxonomy (NCBI): domain Eukaryota; kingdom Viridiplantae; phylum Streptophyta; class Magnoliopsida; order Asparagales; family Orchidaceae; genus Dendrobium; species Dendrobium nobile. The sequence continues at coordinate 18,463,916 of CM039727.1, forward strand.
TCATGTACAAATATACTCTTTTATTCTAGAAAAGCCACTATCATAAGTCTCACCACCGAATATCTTCCTATTAACAGTCCACCACTGTTGAGTAGTCATCAGATTATTCTATATCAAATGTTCTCTCTCCATAAGCTCAAAAAAATAAAAAATGTGAAATGGTACCAGTGGTTATCACACACTATCTCGAAGTCCCCTAGAAAAATTGTTCCACTTCTTCATGGTAGTGTTAACTAACTACAGAGCATATCTGACCAAAGTAGTGAACTCTATCTTATAATACATAACTATCATGCTCCCCTAAACAAATTTTAGAAAAGTTTCTTTCATCTGCTATCATATAGAAGGTGATAGAAACCAAGCTCAAAATATATCAAGAAACTCATTTTAGCTAGTCAAAGAGTTCAACCTCCTTAAAACTTTTCCTCTTGCTAGCCTATCCACCAGTGCTCAGGCTCTCCATCTAACAGAAAGAATACTAACGGTACATTCCTCTCAAGAGGACACTTTATATCATCAAATGTCTTCTTCAACCTCCTCAACTAGTCCTCTACTGCTCTAGGCTCAACAATAACCTCAAACCTAGCAGGCTTCAATCTCAAAAAATGTATGTAGATATATGTCTACATCATAATGCTTCTGGCCTATCTAAGATAAATATCAATAACCCAAACCTCCCTAAGATAGATGGGATATATATCGAGTAAACCACACCTCTCTACAAGGTATTTATGCAATCAAAACCCTTATTGAGATAAATATAATTGTAAGAGTTACAACTATAGTTTTTTCAAGCTATACCTAATGTGATATATAAGTTAAACCAGCATGAATAACCTTTAAGTGTTGTGGGAAAGAGTAGGAGATAAGTAACTCATTTTGGAGATGTTCAATAGCAAGAGAATTAATGTGATTTCTAAGATAGAAGTAAATATTATGGCATTTAATTAAGCATTTAGTAATATAGATAGGCCAAACCAAACTTAACACACTTATCTAGATCCAACAATGATTGAATTGAGCACAAAGTGTTCCATTGAAGCATGCCTAGCTTGAGAAGCAAATTAGGTTTTAATGGTTTTGTTTACCCAAACCTAACTTAGTTTGATATGAGCAATACTAAGAGGAATGATCAAGCTTATGTACTTGGAATGGGTCTTTCCTACTTATTAGAGCTTTCTAATAACAACTTCTTTCTCATTCTAATTAGCTCTATTGGTTAGTCCAATTCTTCCTTTATTGGCTCTTGTGCTCTTGGTGCCCCATCAATTATCCTGGACAATAAAGAACTCTTTTTTGAAGACTTAAAATCAACATATTAATCGACAAGCTCTAGGGAAAGCTTCTCTAAGTAATCTATAGTAAATTAACTATTCATTATTGATAGTTTTGCCTTCCATCTCATGAGAAATATATGATAAGTATCTTGATTTATTGGATACTCATATGTAATAGTGTGATCAATCTTGAAGTTGAAATATTAATTATGCACCTATAAATGATGGTATTGTCCTCTTTCAAAAGAATCATATAAATTTATAGGTTTTCTAACTCTATGTTATAATTAAACCCTCTCCATTTATAAAATGTTCATTAAGTTTGGATTGAGGCATCTAAGCAATTTTCTTAGTGCAACATATCAATACACAAACTTGTATTGGTCACTAATCAAATCAGGTTGACTCATTTAGGTTGACTTGACCTAACTGGCTTAATACCTTGCATGTTTATGGTCATTATGTGCATTGATATAACATTGTATTATAAATCAATATAGGGTCATGTATTATACACATATTGCACCTAGTTTCTATTTAAACTCAATAATCTAAGCTAACACTTGATTGATTTAGGCCAAGGCTTACATATTTGAGCACAAATGTATTGAACAATCAATTTATGATTGACAAGTTGATCAATATATGCATAACATAAACTTAAACTGTATTAACAACATTTCATGTATTCATCCCTATGATTTATGAAAATAATCCTTTCACCTAGTTTAGGATCATTCTAAGATATTTTCTTTGATGACATAGATTGTCACATTTCTCATATCACATATTGTGATTATTTTTATCAACCTAATGTCATCGAATAGGTTGCATACATGCATTGCATTGGAAGGTTTAAATTACATTAAAACCTTAAGCATTGTCTACTCCTACTTTTGCTTAGTTTGATTTATATATACATTCTAAAGTGTAAGTGGAACATTTTTTATTGGGTTATCATTTAAACTTAGATATATCATATATCATCCATTAATAATTTATAACCAAGCTTAATCAGTTCATTTTCCTGAACTCCACTCTTAGGAGGTATTTTGCTATACTACATTCAACAAGTTTTTCTTACTTAGGCATATCATATTTATCTAAATATCTAGTCTATTACATCCAAATCAAGGTAAAAATTTTCTTTCATTGTAGACCACAAACGCTAAGAAATCCTATTATTTGAACAAGTGCTATTCTATTTGTTTATACATTCTCTACTTTGAACTCTGAGCACTTCTAAATATTTAGAATGTTTCTAAATACTTAGAATGTTTCTATTTCATTTGTTTAAGTCAAATTTAAATACTTGAATCCCAGTAAGATCATTAGTGAGCCTAATCTTGTAAACTCATCTAGACATACATTTTCATCTATATCCGAATTGAGAGGTAGCACTTTAATTGTTTGAGTGGGTTAAGGTTTGGTTTTAGGATTGACCTTAGGCTATGATAGGTTGACAAACATCAACATGTGATGGTTTAACTAGTAATAAGAATCAATCTAACATACATAGATCTTATGTTACTAACCAAGAGCATATCACCTTAATTAGTTTTTAAATAAATCATCTATTTAGGCCATATATAAGTTCACCTCATTTCAAAAAAGTGTCTCATACATTTCTACCTCTTAAGATTATATTGATATTCATATATATTTTCAATAATGTATCAAAATTTTTAATATTAATTTTTAAAATCCAACAAATTAGTAATACAAGACTAATTTTAATTTGATCACTAAAACAAGTTAGTTGGCAAGTTTTATCCTTGTCATGATTTGACCCATATTTTCACTAAAACAAGTTAGTTGGTTCTCTTTGTCATAAATATTTTTTTTTCTTTAATCAATATACAATCCTTTAAGCATTAACAAAGATACAAAAAATGTTTAATAAATGAAAATATAAATTACAGATAAGTGTACAACTTTATTTGCCATAATAAAATAGATTATGTGGATATAAGCAAATTTATGCCAAGAGTGTAAGTGAATAACTATTAAGCATAATTGTGATAATTAACTTAATCCAATAGAATAAATACCTTCTCAACTTTAATCAAAATACAATCATTTAAGCATAATAAAGAATAAAAAATGTTTAATGAATATAAATCTAAATTACATAGCAAGATGTACATGATCGAATATATGTGGTTCAACTTGAAGATCTTAAGTTCCATCCTAAGAGTACTTATTGTTCTTCACTCCACTAATTTTAAACTTGATCTATGATGGGATGAAGATTGAACACTTGACTTTCTCTATCCCTTGAATTTATAAAAGCTTTTCTCATAAATTTTCTCTAAGAAAGAGTTTTAATAATGGAGGCACAAATATATTAGGGCTTTTGCAATGAAGAGCATTTTAATTAGGTATATACTTAAATTTGAAAATAACATGAGCATATATTCTAATTATCATTGAATTTGATTAGGCAATGAAAATATATAATTAATTTCAAATTCAAATTCTTCAACATAAAAAGTAATAAATTTAAGACAGGTAATCAATTTAGAATTGGTTAAAAATTTTAATTTTTATATTAAAAAGTTGCTTTAAGAAGTAGTAAAAAAACCGCCCCAAACAAAGTTGTAGTAGAAGTCCATTAAAGTTAACAAAAGCCCACTAAGTTAACAACTTTTAAGAAAATAGTTAATATATTGGAAATTACAAGAACATTAGCTTGCAACAAAGTTAATTTGAGCACACAATCATTGAATCATAAATATTTAAGAACTTAGCAATGTTCATTAAAAAAAAAAAAGCTTAAACCAAAGTTACTAGACACAAACGATGCAATAATGAATTTTTTCTACCTTAATACAAAATAATGTATAACATAATAAAATAGATTATGTGGATATGAATGAGTTTATACCAATAGTGTAAATGAATAATAATTAAGCACAATGGTGATAATTAGGGGTGTCAATTTCGAGTCACGGGTCGGGTTCGGGTCAAACTCGGAACTGACCTGGGTTCAATCGGGTCAACCCTAACCCGACCCGGGTAGGCAAACGGGTCGAAAACACGGACCCGGACCCGACCCGACACGGGAAGCGAGCTGGCGCAAGCGAGCGGACGTGGGGAGAGCAGGAGGGCGACGCGGGATGCGCAGGCGGGCAAACGTGGGGCACGCGGCGAACTCGCGCGCGCTGAGGGCAGGGCAGGTGCGCGGCGGACGGGGGCCTGCGGCGGGCGCTCGGAGAGCGCGAGGGCAGGTGCACGCGTGCGGGCAGGGCGGGCGTGTGCAGGTCCCGGGCAGCCACTGGAGTGCGGGGTCGCGGGCAGCGCGCAGGCATGCGGGGTCGAGGGAAACCGCGAGAAGCCGGGACAGCCTCGGGCAGCTCATTCTAAGCGGGTTCACGGGCCGGGTCAACCCGAACCCGACCCATTTTTCAAACAGGTCGAATTCGGGAACCCGAACCTGGTCCGTTTTGAAATCGGGTCGGGTCCTGTTCGGGTCGAGTTTTCGTGTCGTGTCAAATATTGACACCACTAATGCACCACTAATGATAATTAACTTAGGAGCATAAATACTTTTTTCTACTTTAAGGAATATACAATCATTTTGCACAATAAGATAAAAAGATTATTTAATAAGTTTAAATCTAAATTACGGATAAGTGTGCAACATTTTCTGACATAATAAAATAGATTATGTGGATATAAGTGAATTTATGTAAAGAGTGAAAGTGAATAATTATCAAGCATACTAGTGATAATTAAAGAAAAATAAAGATAAAAAGAATGTTTAAAGAAAAATAAGTCTACTGATCTTGTGGTGACTACAACCATCACATTATACTACACCTTAAAATATTTATACAAAATCATATATATATGACACGATACCAAGTACGTTATAGTAAAATTACAGAACAAGAGACATAAGAGTAATTTAAACTTGATTCATGATGGGATGAAGGTCAATCACTTATCTTTTTTTTTTTTTTCCATGAATTTATTAAGGCTTTCCTCATAAATTTTCTCCAAGAAAGCTTTTAATAGTTGATGCACAAATGCATTAGGGTTTTGCAATGAAGTAGTTTTTAATTTTGAAAATAACTTGAGTATATATTCTAATAATCTTTCCATTTGAATAGGCAATGTAAATATCAAGTAATTTCAAATTCAAATTCTTTAGGAAAAAAAAAAACATTTAATTTAGTTAATGAATTTATAATTAAAATCTATTTTTAAAAATATCCATTACCATTAACCTTTTTGGAGACCCGTTAAAAAATATTATTTCGAGACCAATCTTTTGCCACTTAACGAGTCAATAGCACATGTTAACAGAGCCCCATTACCCACTCCAGGAGGAATTATTCTGTGCGGACGCCAGACACAACTCTACGTCCGGAAACGAATCAAGTGCAACCACATCAATGATACCGAGCCGCGGTGCCAAGCAGTACCGAGCCGGATACCGAACAATACTGAGCCACTGTACCGAGCAAGGGTGGCACATTATGATTGATTTCCAGATGACATTCAATGTCCGTACATAATAATTTTTCCTACAATAGAAGCCCAATATGTTAACTTTTACGAAAACCGCTAATGTTCTGAAAAACATATGAACAATATCAGAATTATTGTAATCATAAATATTTAAAAACTCGCAATGTTTATTACAAAAATGTTACCAATGATACCACAACCGATACAATCATGCACAATGACTTTTATGAGATACGTTCCAACGACCATTCAATAAGATTAGAGCCTTTGCAAATGTCTTCCCAAGACAAAAGAGACCTAATAATCAAGACCTGGGAAAGCCAATGATAGCTAGAATGACACCAATGATGTCGCCAGAAAGAAGAGCCCTTAGAAACTTCTGTTTCTGTGCTGTATAAGGAGGATATCTTGCAGATACTTCCCCACCAAAGCTCCGGTGCAGAACAGCCTTCCTGTGGCTGAAGGCATCAAATGAAAATTTGCCATGATATGCACCAATTCCACTCTCTCCTACCCCTCCGAATGGCAGATTAGGATTCGCAAACTGCAGGAAATAAATCTCAAATTGGTGAGCTTTTGTTACAAAGTACAAAGATGCAATCAAAATAAGAAACTGATAGTAATTTTATGAGTTGGAGTCAAAAGATTACATGCATGATTGTGTCATTGATAAGCAAACCCCCAGCAGACACAGCTCTGACAAATTTTTCTTCCAGTTTCTTGTTCTTTGTGAAGAGGTAAGCGCTGAGAGGTTTTGGCTTTGAGTTTATCATGTCAATACTCTCTTCTATGTTGTCAACCTGGCCGATCAGTTGAGAAATCTCTTAGATAAAAGAATTAGTAATGCAGTAACAAAGCATGCATAGAATAGTTTGATAATATCTTACAGTAACAATAGGAAGCAAGGGACCAAAGATCTCCTCCTGCATTATCAAAGAATCATCTGGAACGTCTAATAGGAGAGTAGGAGCAATCTTTCTGTGACATCATGAAAATAAGTGAATGAGTTGTGACATAATCGGAAAAGTAAATATAAAAAAATTAAAGAATAAAATCATACAGAAGCTTCTCATCCCTCTCTCCACCATGAATGATCTTTCCTGAAATTTTCTCATCGTCTAGAAACCTTATTATGCGTGCGAAGTGATTGGAATTCACAACACGAGATAGATCCTCAGACTGCATAGGATTCTCCCCATAGAATGACTTGAGAGAGATTTTTAAAGCGTCCACCTATTAAATGCGAAAATAAAGGTAAAAATACAGCAACGGCAAGTGGCTTCATCCAGAAACCCACATTTGTGTTTCATTTTTAGAATTTTAAACCGTTTTTTTAAGTTTATCTTTTTTAATTTGAGATTTTTTTTTTTTTTTTTTGAAGTGGGTTATCCTCCTCTCAGTGTAATTATTGTTGATGACATATACTTTGTTTCTTGAAAATTTAAGCTACTGGTTTGAGAAAGTTCTTACCAATTGTGGAGCAAAAGATTTTGTTGTAATGATATAATCGGGTGCGATGCAAGCTTGACCATTGTTGGACCCCCACTTGCCAACAACAATCCTTTTTGATGCAACCTGAAAATAAAATTTGAGAGTTGAGATCTCATTATCCGAGATTAGTAAAAGGTATAATTTCTTGTTTATGAACATTCTGAGGATTACTTTTAAGTCAACGTTGGAATCCACAACAACGGGACATTTTCCACCAAGTTCCAAAACTACAGGAGTTAAATGCTTCGCAGCTGCAGCCATAATAATGCGTCCAACTTTTGCATTTCCTGAGAATTTTAGAGAAACATATGAGACCGAAAGCTGAAATAATAGAGAGAAATTTAAGATCATTCATCCTCTTCAGCATTGCCAAACCTAATGACATACTCAATTTCATGAATTATTTTCATGCATTTCATGCAATGAAATTTTACCATTGATGTCAAGTTTCTGAGAGTAATTTTTGTTCTAAGAAGAACATGTACCACATATATCTAGTCCATGATAAATTTGTCATGAGAGTTCAAAGGGGGCAAAGAGCACCCCCCTCTCCTTGGGAGTTTGAGGTTCCAAAAAGGTATTCAATTTTCTCAAGTTATTTCATTAAAAAATTTCTTGGAATTTCATTGAATTTTTGGGTGAGGCGGTCTCTCTTATAAAGGGTGAGGCAATCTTTATGGAGAATTAAAGGAATTAAAAGTCTCCAAAATCAAACGATGGTAAACTTGATAGCAACAACAAAAAGACCTAGCCATAAATTGGATGAACCTATATAAAATTTCATATTTTATGTGTTGAGTTTCTTTTCTATTTTTGTTCTTTTCTTTCTCTATGTTTGATTAAGGTTTAGCCTATTCCCAAAATTGAACAAAATTCTAGACATAAAGATAAAATCTAAGCAAATGTTTGGCATGTAGGTCGATGCTAAATCCATAGTATGTGTTAAATTGTTAAGATAAATTTATTTGCCTAGTTCATACAAGATTTTTATCTACCATGGTCTACCTAACTCCTAAAATTTATACCAAATATTCTCTACGTATCTACATTATGATATATACTATCATCTACCTAATAAATTCAAGTTTGCTCCTTACCATCTTTAAACTACTAGCTAATAATTCCATTGTATTTAAGCATCCCACAGCTACAAATAAATATGAAAAATAGGGAGGAAGAGGAAGCAGGAGATAGTGGCTTAAGCTTTCAGCCACAATAGTGAGAAGATATTAAAGAGAAGACAAAAAAGAGGGAAAACTCACACAACCAAGAAAGAAAGTGTTAGACCGGTCCAAGGAGGACCGGTCCAGCCGGCCCAGCCCCTTGGGCCGGCTTTGTTTGTCTACGCCAGGAGGGCCGGCGGACACAAGAAGAAGGGAGAGGGGTGGGGTCCACTTGAAGTTTGAATTGTTTCTTGGAGCCAAAAGGAGGGGAAGCAAGGGTAATTAGGTCCTTTTGTTTTAGATTTGAATTGTATGCATTAAGTAGGAGAGAAAAGGGGGGATTAGGGTTATGAGATAATTTGTGAAAGCTTTTCTTGTTCTTCTTTGGTGGCTAGGGCTCTAGATTGAATTCTAGAGATTGGGAGAGTGCGATCCTCCTCTCGAATAGAGGATCCTTGTATCTTTGTTATTTTCCTTTCATCTTCTAGTAAAATACAAGTCCTTACTTCGTGTTTCTATCGTTTTTCTCGCGTTTTCCCACTGTTTTGGTTGATTTCCTGCTGTGGACAGCAGTTTGCTGTGAGATCTTTGGCTAAAGTGATTAGGAAATACTTGGAATCAAGTATTTCTGTTGACCTCCAGATCAAAGCCAAAAGAAAACAAAAAATGTATAATAGAACATACCTTATCCAAGGGATCCACGAATTCAGCCAAAAATCCCGTCAAAATCACTGTACCCGCGGCGCCGTTCGCGTCTATTCCCGTAAATCCAGCCGACGTTCCTCGCGGGAAACCAGCGACTCGCCTCGATCGAAAGACCCCAGACGTCGTTAAATACGAACCCAGTCGCCCCTCTGTCGAAACCCAGCAGCCACCACCTCAACCCATTACCTCCTCTCTCGGCCGAAAGCTCACGATCTCCTCTCGCACGAGCTCTTCCTCCCCTCCACACGACCCCGTCGCTCTTCCTCCCTCCTCCGATTTCCTCTGAGCCGAAGCCAGCCCCAAGCTCCCACCTTGCCATCTCCCTCTCTGATCTGCTGCGACCAAGACCCGATCCCGATCTCAGAGAGAGAGAGAGAGAGAGAGAAAGAGTAAACACTTACCTTACGTCCAAGCTCCGGCCGAACCTCCATATTCCCCGACTTCCAGTCTCCTTCCCCAACCGATCTCTCCCTCTGCCCTAACCCGACGCCAGCTCCAACTTTCCCTTCCTGTGTGGATCGGAAGTTCCGACATTTTGATTCAGAAGCAAGAACGGGAGCTAGCTAGCTAGGAAGGTAACTTTCTCCCCTTACACGCGCTTCTTCGGCTTGGCCCCGACCGAACCAGAGGAGTGAAAGGGAGAGGGAGGTTTTATTTTTTATTTTTTTATTTTTTATAATTAATTAATTATATATATATATATATAAAATTAAGTACAATTAATTATAATGAATTATAATTAAATAACTTAATTATAATTTAATTATTTTTAATTATAATTAATTAAATTTAATTATAGTTTATTAAATTTAATTGTGATTATTTTTTTTATTTTAATTAATTATTATTGATAATAATTAGTTATAATTAATTAAGTTAATGTTAAATTAATTTTTTTAATTATGATTGATTAATATTCATTATAATTAATTTAAATTAATTAAAAAAAAAATACTATACCTCTTTCTCCCTCGAGCCAACACCGTCGACCCCGCGCAGGTATAATTTCTAAACCCTAAAACTCTGAGAACCCGTTTTCGATGTTTGCGACGAGACGAAACGACCACCTATACACGCTTTTCTTAGCGTGGTGGGAGGAAGTTAGTCGCGGTGCTCTCAACGAATCGGATGATCACTTGAAATCCCTCTTTGATGTTCGTATCGCCTTGGAAACCTCGCATATACACGCTTTTCTTAGCGTGGTGGGATAGGAGCCCGGTGCGATGCGCACGACGAAGCGGGGATACCCATAAGTACCCGCTTGCGGGGAAATAACTGCTGTTCTTGCAAAATACTATATAAAAAATGATTTTTTTTGCAAAATGTTTTCGAAATACCCATACACGCTTTTCTTAGCGTGGTGGGGAATCAAATTTACACGGCCGCGGTGTCCTCGAAAGAGGGCACCTACCATACACGCTTTTCTTAGCGTGGTGGGAAAGGCACAGTTTTCCGTAGTTTTCCCCTAAACAGGGGAGACGCCGGAAGGCTGCCAAAATTTCGGGTGAATGCAATGCTACATTTGGACTTGGTTGAACTTAAAGGACGATCGAACTTGGACCCAGCTTATGAACATTTGGACTTGATTGAACGGTGGACTCGGACTTATAAACTTGATTCAATCGACCTAAGTGAACTCAAACCCAAACAAATTTGAAAATATAAGATTTGAGCCTACATTTGATTTAAAAATCAAATGAGAAGAACGAAGGACAAGAACTCGATTGAACTCATATTGAATCCGAACTTGAACCCTACGAAACAGAAGGGGACTCGAATTGAAGAGGCTTACATGGAGCCTGAACTTTATTTGAACTTATGGAGGACTCTCTTTGAACTCGAACTGAACTACAAAAGATTTGAATTTGAACTCAAGAAAATACTTGAGTTGAGCTACAAAGAAATTGAATTTGAACTACTTGAATCAAATTGAGAATTCAAGTTGGATCCAAACAAACTGAATACTAACAACTCGAGCTTGATGGAATGGAACTCAAATGATTTGGACCTGTTTTGGACTTGAATTGAACTAGCTCATTGGGCTCAAAACAAAACTTAAACTCAATAGAACTAAATGCAAGGAGATTTGAGTTGAACTTGGGCTTGATTGGAGCAATAGCCAAGCATGATTGATGGTTAAATAGACATCCAACATATGCATTTTATTCATAAGAAAAGACTAGTTGGAAAATGAAATAATGTACTTGCAATCAAAATATGAAGCTCTCAATTGAATGTGGAAGGACCTTCATGTTAATTAGAATGCAAGTGTCATTAAAACAGTAATTTTCCATAAATGAAGAGTAATTCCAAGCAATGCTTGAGGATGGAAAAATTCTCTAGCTCTCATTCTTAAGCGTTGATCATACAACAAGAATTAAAAGGAGAAATACAACAATATCCTCATGTTTACAACACAAAGTCTTCAATGAGTATTCGTCATTCCAACGGAGAAGCCAATTCATCATGCAAGATTCAATCTAATCAAGTGAATTGAATCATATAAGCAATGGAGGCTTATGCTGAGTGAAATTTTCAATGTTGATTAGTAATGACTTGCAATGCTAGAAGATTTCTGATGGATATTTGCGAGATCATTATAGCAAGAACATTATAACATTCCCGTAGTTGACGTCAAGGCACAAATAGATATTAAAACGCATGTGAGCGATGCAACATTTGTTAGTCAATAGGCAGGGAAGAGTTGGTGATGGATGCAATTCACCCGATGATCAGTGCTAACTTACATATAGATACAACAAGACTATGAGTGTTGACAAGTGATAATTAATAAGTGCTATGATACTCCTACAATCAATAACAATCCAACGCTGATCAAATGCAGTGATTTCCTACAACCAAATATGGTCAAATTATTGCGAGTGCAATCGTCTACAGACCGTTGTGGAGGATTCATCACATGCACTAAACGTCGTATACGAGCAGAATGCCAAAAGACTTCAACAAGTACAAGCCCTACGGCTAAGGCAGGAGACTCGTTAGTGCACTACGATCCACTTACAGAAAGCAACAGGTAGTGCACGACAGTCTACCTGTACGAAGCAGCGAACAACTCTATTTAGAAGCTGCTACGCCACGCCACCGGATCTGCAACACTCATACAAGCAGACAAAAGACGTCCACAAACTACAATGCCCCGCCACCGGATCTGCAACCTCCGTACAAGCAGACAAAAGGCGTCCACAAATGATTTCAAAGTACCCCTGCACGTGCACTATAAATTGTATACACATAGGTACACTAAAGGGGAAAGTACAATCATAACTCGCATGGGCCCCTGCGAACATGTTATTGGTACACATGTGACGTCTAGGGATGCTGCGCGAGTTATTAAATTTGAACCCGATCCTCCTAACTAGGTAAATAGGAGTTGACAGGATTCAATTATAAAATGCCCCCAAACACCCGCATGGGCCCCGACGAACATGTTATTGGTACACATGTGACGTCTAGGGATGCTGCGCGGGTCAATAAGTGAATTCTAGTTCGAACCTGATCCTTCTATACGGGTTAATAGAAGTCGACAGGGTTCGAACCAACAAACAAATACACGGTTGAGAGGACCAGTATATTTGTTTTAACACATTCATATCAGGCCTTCAAAGCCTTCAATCAAAAGAATTCACTTACAAGGGTAAAAAGCCTACGAAACCCGATCCTCTATTGATAGCTCGATAGAGTCGACAAGGTTTATCCATGAAATACAAATATTTTCAAGTGGAAATGACCCCACGAATACCCCGATGATGGCCGTGTTGAACGAAGATCTCAACCGGAGGGGTCCACTCTCAAATACTTTCAAATGTCTCACAAATATCCAAAGTTCATTTCAGATATTACAAAGCTCCACTAAAATATTCAAATGTCTACCAAAATCCAAAAACTCCACAAAAATATCAAAACCCGATCCTCTATCGACAGCTCGATAGAGTTGACAAGGTTCATCCATAAAATACAAATATTTTCAAGTGGAAATAACCCCAAATACCCCGATGATGGCCGTGTTGAATGCTAATCTCAACTGGAGGGGTCCATTTTAGATATTACAAAAGTTCCACCAAAATATTCAAATGCCTCCCAAGGCTCCACCCAAAAAAATCCAAAATTCCAAAAAATCCCAAGATATTTAAAAATGAAATAAATCCATCAAACATCTTAAAGCAAACTTCATCCATCCTCCGCAACAGTTTGCTGGGGTGGACAGATCAAAATTTACTTCAGCTCACAAAAGAGCTAAATGCCTGGTCGAAAATATCACTAGGATCCATTCTCAAAACAATCTCCTGCCAGTAAGGACGTGGTACGTGTCCTCTAACCGGCGGTTCGCCGCCAAATGGCACCGCAGGATAAACGGTTATGACCCGGGGCCCTCTGAACCGAGTGGTTTTGCCGCCAAATGGCACCACGAAATACCGGTTATGGCCAGCGCCGATACTTTCCTTATTGGCATCAAATCCTTGAGATATGAATCAATAGGATATGACCGATAGGGCACAAAGCCCTCTGTTAGCTAAGGTGGATTCAAATTTGTCCCCTTAGACAAACATTCACCCCCGGTCTACAAGGTCCCCTTGGACGGAGCAACCCATGGCTGCCGACAAGGATCCTTCTGTCAGGTTGGGTCGACTACCTCCTCTGACTAAGTAGACCAGGGACCACGATGGCCCGGGACGACGGAACCATGGGATCTTGATCGGGTCTATCATCCATTCCCCCACCATTCGCTTTAAGTGTAAGATGGTGCAATTTCAATTTTAAATATCAAAATCTATCAAACCTTCAAATTTCCAAACTCAACTCCTCAATTTCTAAATCCAATCCGTTGCTGCTACTATATGCCAGGTAACACGTATCGTTTACGTATCTGATTGACGACTAGCCTTAATCGAAAGTTCTCTCTCGTGATCGGGAGGGGTAATTAACTATAGGGGCTTGCGCCTATAGGAAACCAGAACTCAGATCATAAAGTCCTCACAAAATGAGGGCGAAATCTCTGGGTAGTGTCTTATCTACAAACCCATCTGCCTTCCAAAATTTACCTCGGAACTTATTCAGTTAAAACTCCCTCGCCGAATAAGAAGAGCGAGCGGAGGCCGGGGCCGAATTTTCGGAGCCCACAGATTTCCTATCAGAAAGGCAGCAATAGAACATGTTCTTCTCCACATTCAGTTAATGTTTTCACAGCAGGTGACTATGTTTCCTCTCAATCATTGATATAGAGAAGTGATATCTTTATTTGTATGAAAAGAAATATTTGATGTAATAGTCTTTTAAAGTTTAGTAAAATATTTGATCTCTATGCAGCCGTGAACGTAGGTAAACATCACTGAATTACGTAACTAGTTATTTTAATCTTTTGTGTATTCATTTTTCATTTTAATTTGATTTTACTCAAAATGTCATCATTATCCTAACAATATGATGATGTTAATGTATGTTTGTAAGGCTTAAAGCAAGAGAAAAATGCTTGCATCCCGCAGGAAGGCCAGAAAATAGAACAGGATATTTGTATTCATACGACCCAAATATGTTGTCCCAATATCAAGAAAACAAAATTTAAATGTTTTGTAACTGCACATTACTAAAAGAAAATGAAAAAATTCCTACTCTCAATGTATTTATGGAGCTGCTCAGTCAGAGCAACAGCAAAAGTGTAATTTGACTAGATCAACTTTCATGAGACTTAACATTTACAACTCAAGTAAAATTTTTAAGATCAATGATCTAGATCTTTCTACATCAACAAGTTTGACAGTAAGATTTTAAAAGAAAAGACATTTTCATTGTCAATATAATTCCCAGATGGTTAAATTCACGAAGCTGCATTTCCGTTGGGAATGAAAACCCAAATTATGCTACATTAATCACTCGTTCATCTTGGATGAATTGTTGACGTAAAAAAGTGAGGCACAAAAAATAACTAATAAGCTATTATAAAAAGCCATGCCACATTCTAAGCCCTCCATATCTAGTAACAGAAATGACAGATTTATGAGTCAAAATCCAGAATGATAATAGAAAAACAAAGGGACAAAAGTTCACCCCAAAAAAAAAAAAAACCATATAAAGATAATCATTAATTTTTGCTCCAAAAAGTGGAGCAGAGAATAAAACATGCGCATAAAACACCTCAGTATATAAACATTTTTTCAAGAGTACTTCCAAAAGTGCATAGAAGGTAACGAACTAACCTGTATAAAGTATTTTGTCCCATTTCTGTTCCAAAAGTGCAGTAGTTTCAGGAACAGTGCCCTCAACAACTTTAATACAAGAGTTATCTACATACTTCGGTAATAATCTAGCAAACAAAGCTGATGTGGATGGAGCAATTTCTGATGGCTTTAGGACAACAACATTACCCGCTGCAATAGCTCCTATGACAGGATCAATAGCGAGCACTAGGAAGAAAGAAAATAAATAAAGTAAATTCATTATGACAGTAAAAAAAAAATGAATTTTGTATAGTACATCAAGACCCATAAGAAATCTAAGTTTCATGTAGTATTTTTTTTAATCTAAATTATATGTATAAATAACTGTCAAGTTCAATCCTATCTGTGAAAACAAAATGATATCCATTCGGTAATTCTTAGCAGGGCAAAATTCTGATTCTCAAGAAGAGAGAAGAAATACAAGCCAATGACTATTTTCACAAAGTAAATATTGTCGAAAAATATTACAACAACAACAACAAAAACAATAATATCAAGCCTTTATCTCACTATGTGGGGTTGGCTACATGAATTCTTTTTCTCCAATGTGTCGAAAAATATTAGCAAATCCAAAATATGGAATGCACTAGAAAATCAATACATGGGCAACTTTAGAGATTCTCTGGCTTGACACAATATCATGCTGCACCAACTAAAGGATGGCAAGATGTATTGGAAAACATAGGGATGGCCTAAAGACGTGCCGTACCTCTAGCAAGGAGAATTCCTTTACCAGGATGCACTTTTAAGTGCCTCAAAATTTGCAATGCAACAGCAATATGAGTTTTATGGGGAGCTTGCTGGAATTGACTGAGTATGTAGATAGCAAACAAAATATTTTGCCGAGTGATGGTTAAGGAAAGCAATCTTCCTATCAGATAACAACAGTATATAACTAGATATGACAAAAGACCCCCATGTTCAAAGCCAAAATTCATATTTTGTTCCATTGGTATTTTTGTTGGATGACATTCCAATATCCCCATATCATTGAGAATGTGCAAACAATACTTCTGTTGGCATAGAAAAATTACTTGCGATGAGTGGGCTACTCAATTCCCAGGAAGAATTTTGGTGAGACGGGGTCTTTAGCGTCATCAGTCCAATTCTTAATTCCATAGACCCATTTGTAATCAATTGGCCACTTCCTAGTATGTAAACTGGTTATTGCCCATGTATTACTAGTGCGTCAATTTCAGACATCATTGCTTCTCTCCATTCTGGGACTTCAATTGCATGAGAAAAACTACTAGGCTCAAATTTGAAATCAAGAGTTAAAGGAGGGAGATGTTGCAAATGTCACTTCACATTTTGTGTAAACAAATATAAAGTCAAATGTTATCACAAAGAAAGAACATTATATTGCCATAAAACTTGGAGAAATTCCATAGAAGTTTGCTCTCTGAGTTTTGTCCTCTAAGGAGCCCTGCCCAAACTCTTTTCCTAAAGATAAGATTTGTTTCTCTGTCGATTATTTCAAGAATGATATGGCACTCCCCCTTCCATCATTGGAATAACAAGTCATCTCTCCATCATTGCAGCCTAGATTTTGCAAAACTCAATTTCTCTAATAAAATCAACTTAATTCCTGGATTTCAATAAAATTGTTAGGCTCACGAACCTATCCTTAATCATTTCCAAGTGCAGAAGGACCCTAACATCTTCTTCGGCTCAAAATGTGGATCATTTACCTTGCTCAAGAGTTGATTGGTTGGTATCTATGTCATCAAACCATGCCCAAATATAATCTACCATGTTTTCAAAGCTAAACACCCTTATGTAAAAAAATCTAAAGTAAATCAACCAAGTCTACCTAAATGTTCATGCCTAATCATCATTTGGTTAGGTTAACTATGATGATTTTTTTATTTGTTAATAATTTTATCTTAATCTTTGTATTTAATAATAAACTCAACCTCCATTGTATGATGGAGTGGTAAATGAAATCTTATCCGACCATTATGCCAAAGAAAGGTAGTTCAAAATGAACTTAATATTTAAGACGAGATTTATGACAAGTAGATAGTTGGTCATAACAAACAAATTGAGACAAAGGATGTTCTGTACCCTTTTGCACAAGAATTTTTAAATGCGAGTGATTGCTAGAAATGGTGGTGTTGCAGACATAATCATTCAAATATGTTGGTTGGTGTCAAGAACGAAGAGGAGGATTACATATTTCTGAGTTAGTGGATTGATTATTTAGCTCATTGAAAGTAAGGGTTTTAGAGCAATGATAAACTTTTGTATCCAACTCATAAATGAGTAATGATCAGAATTGGATGTATGTGCATTAAAGTTAGGAAATTTTTTAAAGCAAAATGTGTTCATTGAACAATATCCCTTTTCCCAAAAGAAAATTTTTTGCCACAAAATGAGGACCATTTAAATTTTTTACCTTGATATCAAATGATCCTTAATTTGAGATAAAAAATTTATAGCCCTTTTTTCCCAAAAGAATATTAAAAAACAATTATGACAAGCTTAGATTGAACATTTAATTTGTGTTTATTTGGAGACGTTATAGCAAACCAAAGGTTGCAAAAAACTTTAAAAAGAGAATAAGGAGGTTGTGTAACAATAAGCAAGTCGTGAGCCATTACTATGTAACTGCTTGACCGTTGTGTTATATTATGTAGTGAGAAAGGCGTCGAAATTTTTCAAGAATGATTGGACTCCTAACTTGTGTTTCATTAGAAATATCCCACTACAGTGCTAAAAGCCATCAACAATGGTTAAGTAATAAGCACCAGAATTGCCCTGAACACTAAAATCTCCCCAAATATCATAATGTATTAATTAAAATGAAGAATTGATTTTTATATAACTAGAATAAATTGCAGATTTGTATGTTTTCCTAAAAGGAAAACAACATGGGATTTTTTTTTTTTTTTTGAGAAATAAATATTAGAATCCAAAACAAAACATTGACTTTAGTCAATTAGAAAAAGGGTGTCCCAAACACCAATGCAGGTGGATGCATATAGTATGGCTTCACGTTAGTACAAAGACTAGCAGGTGGATGCATATAGTAGATACCATTCTAGCAATTATCCATATCTATCATTCTCCTCATGTTGAGATCCTAAAAAATGTATCGATCATAGAAAACAGTCACTAAGCAATTGAGTTATTTGGTAATTTTTAAAATCGACAACCAATTGAGAACTTAAATGATGGGGTGAATACAACATTCTCAAGTGGTAGTGGGGAATTAATGGAATAGGCGCCAATTTGTGTTATTTTTTATGCAGAATCATATGCAAGTTGAAAACTAGAGAGTGGTGTTGGGTGAAGTAAATTTGAGAAGGTTAGGTGTGGAACACATGATTTTTTACTCTACTAACAATTATCCAAGTATCATTAATAAAAGAGTTAAGAGCACTACCTACAACTTTGGTGGTGGGATAAATTCTACCCTATGTTAGAATAGACAAAAGTTGACCCAGATGACCACGATAACTACTCACTCAAGAACTTGACATTACAGTTGGAGGTACATTGTCCTTTGACTCTTTCATGATCGTTAAAACTCTGAATTGTCATGGGACCCAACAAACAAAATATTATTTGATTGTAGTAGATATCCATGTATCTTATATGGCCTGTGTCCACAAGGTTCACAACAAGTGTCCTTGCGGTGATGTTGCCTTTGTGTCCACGGTAATCACAATGAGGCTTTGGATGATTTTTATCTAGCTCGATAGTGGGTTTTCCCATTACCAATTTTGTCATTGGAGGTTGCAGCCATTCCATGAGGTCACCATATCATTTGCTCGAAAACATCATCATTTGTTGGATAAACGGAATTCACATGAGGGATCTATCAATCTACAAATCCCAATTTGTTTTTGGCTCTTAAAGCCATGCACATGGATCTACACCAAGTGTTAGATATCTCCATTAAGAGGTGGAGACAAGGACAGTGGTGGGATTATCAAATTGGTAGAGTGTAAAAGGGTTTGAGAAGGGTTCTGAGACTTGAAGAGAGGAAGTAGGAGTGGCCATAGAATTAAAATTAAAAAAAAAAAAAAAGATTCTCAAATGCCATATAACAGTAACAAGAAGCTGAAATAAACCTGTTACTATTCCTTCATTGATCCTTACAAGGGAATTAAATACATACAAAGCGACCTAGCAAGAAAGGAGAAATATATTAAATGGAGTAAAATAAATAAGGAATCAAATATATAAAGCAGAGACAATTAAGAGAGTGATTAATAGAGATATGATAGAGAAAGTAAAGGGAATGAAATACGAATATGAATTTATAATATCACGCTAAAACTAATGATATCTAAAAGCTATGAAAAATTTATCTTTATATAGTAGCAATACAAAATGCGGAGAATGTGATTGTGAAGGGTACTACAGAACATTTTTATTCACATTAAATTCTAAGTAATGGTTCAGTACTACGTTGTTTTGTAAGACTTACGATCCGGAGTAACAAGTTTTAAGAGCCTAATGCATGTGAAATAATAGGCAAAGGAGAAATGCATCAAAGGCATTGATGCTTGAGTTCTAAATTAAAATGCCTGGGCACTGCAGCCGGAAGTAACTTCAATGAAAATACAATGACGTTCTACATTTCACATAAACGAAGATATAAGCCCACGGGATTTCCTATAACCAACAGAAGATTAATAGAGGAAACGCTCCAAGAAACTGAAAGTTTAAATAAAAATGCCAATGTAACTACCAGTATAACAGAGCTTTAGTTTTGCCATAGTGCTAGCAGCTCCCTCTCTAAATAATGACAGAAACACTCCATTAATTTTCAAATTCGCTTTTGCATTACCTTTTTCTCCATACTGGGAGTCATTGCACAAAAATGACAAAAATACAATGCTAAGAAAAATAAGACAAGTTAAAAAAGAGTAACTGAGACCCATAAAGATATTCGTAAATGATAAATTACCTAGGCCATAAACAATGGTATCAATTTTAAGTTGAATCCAAGCAACCACCATAAAAATAGGAGTGGAGTTAAAAAAGAAATTCTAAAATAGTTGTACTCATTAGAAGCATGTGAAGTCAAACTGAAATTTCAGCAATCAGCACGTTATGTAAAAAATGAAAGAAAAGTAACTAAGGAGCACGAAATAGTGAACTGCACTAGCTATGCCAAAATTAAAAAACCACACAATAAGAATAAGTTGATCATGCATAAACTATTTTTATTTGATTTAAATGTCATGTATCAGCAACATACAGAAAGGATAGTTCCAAGCTGAAATAATCAGCACAACACCCAGCGGCTCTGGTAAAATCTCTGCTGATGAGGGGAAGGCTGTTAGTATACTCGACACCTGCATGCGTGTTACATTTCAGCAGTTAGTGTCAGCGAGACTTGGTTGAACGCAGAAACACAAGCAAAAGCTACATCTTGCTTTCACTGTAAAAAATGTAGCTCTATCCAAGAAGTGATTACCTTCTCGGGTTTCATCCATTGTTGCAATTCTTTTAGAGCCAACGAGCAAGTAGATTTTGCCAATGAAATCTGCAATAGGAAAAAAAAATCAGGGGACCCAAAATGGCCTCTCATAGGGAAAAGAAATCTTAATGTTTTAGTAATATAGAACTTGCTGTGTAATAGAAAAATTAACAGTTTAGAAAATGAGATAAACATCCTAGCTTGAGCATAGATCCCATGTACAGATGGATAAAGAGAGAAAAAATTGCACACGTAGAAGCAACACGTAAAATAAATCTTTAGTGTTTGTAATGGTTTTGGGTTGCACATGCCTAGAAGATGGGTGTGTTTGTGATAATTTCTCTGTCAGCCCATGGAGCAAAGAAGGTATTAGGGTAATTGAATCCTAAGCTGGGTGAGGCTAAGGGATGGATGTAGGTTAGTTGGGTGACAAATCATGTAAAAAATCTTGTGTTCATACCTTTTATTTCATACACTTGTGATTGTGTTTATTTCTTGCTCTAATTTTATTTTTCATCTATCCATTGTGAGCATTTTATTTTAGAACAAAGTGTCGCAAAAAAGTTGTAGCTGCTCTATTCATTTTATAGTATTTATTTTTTACTTTAGATTTTGCCAAGTCTAGGAAGACTTAGAGGTTACATGTTTGTAGCACCTTTGGGTTGCATTCACCTAGAAAAAGAGATGTTTGTAACAGTTTCTCCACCTTCTTGTTGATGGAAACCTAGAAGATTACATCTTTATTTGAATGAATCTAATGCTTGTACAAGAATGCTCATATAAAAGCAAATAAATAGAGCAATAAGTAGACTAAAGGAGAATATCCTCCATAATGAGGATATTTACACGAATTAATACAATAAATTTTTAATAAAAATTAAGCATTTTTTAGTATTAATATGATAATTTAATAACTCTAATAGCTCTAACACCCTTCTACAAACTCTTAAAGCTACAACAAAAAGCATTAAGAATTTGTATAATGCTAGGATAACTGACTAGAACTAAAGACTTTGGAGTTTATTATGAGGCGCAAGAGCAAGAGAAAGGCATTGATGCTATGATAGAAAACCTAAAAGATTACATCTTTATTTGAATGAATCTAATACTAGTACGAGCATACTTCTATAAAGACAAAAAAATAGAGCAATAAAGAAAGTACAATAAAAGAGAATATTCTCCATAATACGGATCTATAAAAAAAATCAATATTATAAATTCTTAATAAATATTAATAATATGTGTTAATATTAATATGAAAACCTAATAATTTTAGTAAATATAACACTCAAGCAGTGAAGAAAGGATTAGGGTAATGGAATCCTAAGCTAGATGAGGCTAAGGTGTGGATGTGTAAATCAATTGGGGCTCAAACCATGCAGAAAATTGTGTGTTTGTGTATTTTATTTCATGTACTAGTTATTTTGTTTAGTTTCTTCCTATAATTTTAGTTTTTTAATTTATCCAGTGTGAGCATTTTATTTTAGATCAAAGCACTATAAGAAAGTTTTATGGTTGTTCTGTTCAATTGTATATATTTTTACTTTGGTTTTGCTAGATTTAAATGAAAATTTGACTCTTAATAGGACACATAGAAGAAAAAAGATTCATGTAGCCAACCACACGCGACGGTATGAAGGCTTGATGGTGTTGTTGTTGTTGTTCTAGTACTTTTACTTTGGCTTTTCCATAGTCTTGAAAGAATTTATGGTTACATCCTTTTAACTATTTTGACACACCTATTTAAGAAAGGTGTGTATGTGACAATTTTTGAACCAGTTCATGGAGTAAAGAAGGATTAGGATAATGGAATTCTTAAGCCGAATGAGGCATAGGAATGGATGTAGGATAATTGGGTGCTCAACCATAAGCATAAAAATAATTATACTTATATTCATTCTAAGCATGTTATTTTAGCATCAATTCACCACCGCCCCCCCCCCCCCCCCCACCCCACCCCACATCCTTTGGTAGCAATAACCATCAATCCATTCCAAGCTCAAGGGAGTATAATCTATCTGAGAATGAGTTACATCTCGAGGGAAAATTAAACATTTTTGTTGAGTTGACAAGAACAAGAACAGTAATGGTCAGGCCATATGGAGTTAGGAGAGAGTTAGCTTCAAGGAAAGATGCAATGGAGAATAGGAATAAGCTATGTGGAGGGCCATTTCATAAACAGCTTAGAGATGAGTGTTTTTGCTAATATAGTTGAAGAAGGGGAAACCAGAAGAATGGGAAACCACTATGCATTTAATGGGGGCTAGTTTTATCATCTTGAGGCTAATACGAGAACATACTACCAAAGAATTGAGATGACAAAGAAATACCAAAATTTTTATGTGAAAAATCTTAAAAAAGAGGAAAACCATGGGGCCTCGCCCAATTGAAATGATTCCACTAATATTTAAAAATATTACAAAGGTCGAACCGTCCCGTAACTAAAGGATGATGAGAATACAATATTTTGGAGAATCGACAAGACTTTAGGCAGATACTTTAAATATTGATTGAATGACATATATTCTGGCAACAACAATTAGGAAGATATTTGGCAGAGGTCCGACGTTGGTTGGAGATCCAGAAGAGATGCGGTAGCTATCAACAAAAGGATGTAAGTTCAACGACGGGCAGTGGTCTGTAAGAGATCCGATTGCAGCCATGGGCAGAATTCCGGTGACAATCGATGGTCAAGAAAAAAACCGGCGGTGGCCAACGAATAGGCAGAAGTCTGGTAACAGTCGACGGAGGTTAGTAGGTGGTGACGGTGGTTGCCAGTGATAATAGCTGATGGTGGTCATCAACAACGATGGCTGGAAAATGCAAGAGAGCTCTCACTAGTTCCCTCTTCTCCTTTTTCTCCTCTTTCCTCCCCTCCATGTGATGAATGAAGGATTATTTATAGTTTTTTTTGTAGTGTCATGCCTTGGCTAGTAAATATGGAAGATCAAGAGTAAGTTATGAGTGTTCCAATGGACGGCCGATGTTGACTCCCTTGGTCATGAATCATTTATTAAGTATTTAGGTGCCTTAATGATGTAAGAAATAGGCGTTCTTGGGCACATTGGATTCATCTCGTCGATCCCCTCGATTTGACTATAAGCATGTCACATTTAGATATTATTTGATCATCTAATTAATACTCTGAAGCTTTCCAGAAGGTTTTAGCCCTTTGATTTGCGCCCATTTGGGCTCATATTGGGTCATCATGATCATCTCATTGGGACAATCAATTTGACTATAAGTTTGATGAAATCAGAATTCAGATGATCTTAGGTTTAATTTTTAAACTTTTTATTCATATTTACATCGAGATTAGTGCTTAATCAGAATATTTTTTATGACATATCAGTTGCGCCCCAATTTTCGGACGTCAAAATTCCAGGAGTCCAAAAATACATATTAAAATTTTTGAGAAATTATTGAAACGAAAGTACCAATTAAAACAAATCGTGCAATATCTATGCATCTGGAGGCCAAAGCAGACCTCCCCTTGAATTTGTGAACCAAGTAATACGTTTTAAAATATGAATTGAATATTTCTTGAAGCCGGGGCGTTGATTGATAAATTACCTAGGCCATAAACAATGGTATCAATTTTAAGTTGAATCCAAACAACCACCATAAAAATAGGAGTGGAGTTAAAAAAGAAATTCTAAAATAGTTGTACTCATTAGAAGCATGTAAAGTCAAACTGAAATTTCAGCAATCAGCACGTTATGTAAAAAATGAAAGAAAAGTAACTAAGGAGCACGAAATAGTGAACTGCACTAGCTATGCCAAAATTAAAAAACCACACAATAAGAATAAGTTGATCATGCATAAACTATTTTTATTTGATTTAAATGTCATGTATCAGCAACATACAGAAAGGATAGTTCCAAGCTGAAATAATCAGCACAACACCCAGGGGCTCTGGTAAAATCTCTGCTGATGAGGGGAAGGCTGTTAGTATGCTCGACACCTGCATGCGTGTTACATTTCAGCAGTTAGTGTCAGCGAGACTTGGTTGAACGCAGAAACACAAACAAAAGCTACATCTTGCTTTTACTGTAAAAAATGTAGCTCTATCCAAGAAGTGATTACCTTCTCGGGTTTCATCCATTGTTGCAATTCTTTTAGAGCCAACGAGCAAGTAGATTTTGCCAATGAAATCTGCAATAGGAAAAAAAAATCAGGGGACCCAAAATGGCCTCTCATAGGGAAAAGAAATCTTGATGTTTTAGTAATATAGAACTTGCTGTGTAATAGAAAAATTAACAGTTTAAAAAATGAGATAAACATCCTAGCTTGAGCATAGATCCCATGTACAGATAGATAAAGAGAGAAAAAATTGCACACGTAGAAGCAACACGTAAAATAAATCTTTAGTGTTTGTAATGGTTTTGGGTTGCACTTGCCTAGAAGATGGGTGTGTTTGTGATAATTTCTCTGTCAGCCCATGGAGCAAAGAAGGTATTAGGGTAATTGAATCCTAAGCTGGGTGAGGCTAAGGGATGGATGTAGGTTAGTTGGGTGACAAATCATGTAAAAACTCTTGTGTTCATACCTTTTATTTCATACACTTGTGATTGTGTTTATTTCTTGCTCTAATTTTATTTTTCATCTATCCATTGTGAGCATTTTATTTTAGAACAAAGTGTCGCAAAAAAGTTGTAGCTGCTCTATTCATTTTATAGTATTTATTTTTTACTTTAGATTTTGCCAAGTCTAGGAAGACTTAGAGGTTACATGTTTGTAGCGCCTTTGGGTTGCATTCACCTAGAAAAAGAGATGTTTGTAACAGTTTCTCCACCTTGTTGATGGAAACCTAGAAGATTACATATTTATTTGAATGAATCTAATGCTTGTACAAGAATGCTCATATAAAAGCAAATAAATAGAGCAATAAGTAGACTAAAGGAGAATATCCTCCATAATGAGGATATATTACACGAATTAATACAATAAATTTTTAATAAAAATTAAGCATTTGTTAGTATTAATATGATAATTTAATAACTCTAATAGCTCTAACACCCTTCTACAAACTCTTAAAGCTACAACAAAAAGCATTAAGAATTTGTATAATGCAAGGATAACTGACTAGAACTAAAGACTTTGGAGTTTATTATGAGGCGCAAGAGCAAGAGAAAGGCATTGATGCTATGATAGAAAACCTAAAAGATTACATCTTTATTTGAATGAATCTAATACTAGTACGAGCATACTTCTATAAAAACAAAAAAATAGAGCAATAAAGAAAGTACAATAAAAGAGAATATTCTCCATAATACGGATCTATCAAAAAAATCGATATTATAAATTCTTAATAAATATTAATAATATGTGTTAATATTAATATGAAAACCTAATAATTTTAGTAAATATAACACTCAAGCAGTGAAGAAAGGATTAGGGTAATGGAATCCTAAGCTAGATGAGGCTAAGGTGTGGATGTGTAAATCAATTGGGGCTCAAACCATGCAGAAAATTGTGTGCTTGTGTATTTTATTTCATGTACTAGTTATTTTGTTTAGTTTCTTCCTATAATTTTAGTTTTTTAATTTATCCAGTGTGAGCATTTTATTTTAGATCAAAGCACTATAAGAAAGTTTTATGGTTGTTCTGTTCAATTGTATATATTTTTACTTTGGCTTTGCTAGATTTAAATGAAAATTTGACTCTTAATAGGACACATTGAAGAAAAAAGATTCATGTAGCCAACCACACGCGATGGTATGAAGGCTTGATGGTGTTGTTGTTGTTGTTCTAGTACTTTTACTTTGGCTTTTCCATAGTCTTGAAAGAATTTATGGTTACATCCTTTTAACTATTTTGACACACCTATTTTAGAAAGAAGGTGTGTATGTGACAATTTTTGAACCAGTTCATGGAGTAAAGAAGGATTAGGATAATGGAATTCTTAAGCCGAATGAGGCATAGGAATGGATGTAGGATAATTGGGTGCTCAGCCATAAGCATAAAAATAATTATACTTATATCCATTCTAAGCATGTTATTTTAGCATCAATTCCCCACCGCCCCGCCGCCCCCCCCCCACACACACACATCCTTTGGTAGCAATAACCATCAATCCATTAGAAGCTCAAGGGAGTATAATCTATCTGAGAATGAGTTACATCTCGAGGGAAAATTAAACATTTTTGTTGAGTTGACAAGAACAAGAACAGTAATGGTCAGGCCATATGGAGTTAGGAGAGAGTTAGCTTCAAGGAAAGATGCAATGGAGAATACGAATAAGCTATGTGGAGGGCCATTTCATAAACAGCTTAGAGATGAGTGTTTTTGCTAATATAGTTGAAGAAGGGGACACCAGAAGAATGGGAAACCACTATGCGTTTAATGGGGGCTAGTTTTATCATGTTGAGGCTAATACGAGAACATACTACCAAATAATTGAGATGACAAAGAAATACCAAAATTTTTATGTGAAAAATCTTAAAAAAGAGGAAAACCATGGGGCCTCGCCCAATTGAAATGATTCCACTAATATTTAAAAATATTACAAAGGTCGAACCGTCCCGTAACTTAAGGATGATGAGAATACAATATTTTGGAGAATCGACTAACTTTAGGCAGATACTTTAAATATTGATTGAATGACAGATATTATGGCAACAACAATTAGGAAGATATTTGGCAGAGGTCCGACGTTGGTTGGAGATCCAGAAGAGATGCGGTAGCTATCAACAAAAGGATGTAAGTTCAACGACAGGCAGTGGTCTGTAAGAGATCCGACTGCAGCCAATAAATGGGCAGAATTCCGTTGACAGTCGACAGTCAAGAAAAAAACCGGCGGTGGCCAACGAATAGGCAGAAGTCTGGCAACAGTCGACGGAGGTTAGTAGGTGGTGACGGTGGTTGCCAGTGATAATAGCTGATGGTGATCATCAACAACGATGACTGGAAAATGCAAGAGAGCTCTCACTAGTTCCCTCTTCTTCTTTTTCTCCTCTTTCCTCCCCTCCATGTGATGAATGAAGGATTATTTATAGTTTTTTTTATAGTGTCATGCCTTGGCTAGTAAATATGGAAGATCAAGAGTAAGTTATGAGTGTTCCAATGGACGACCGATGTCGACTCCCTTGATCATGAATCATTTATTAAGTATTTAAGTGCCTTAATGATGTAAGAAATAGGCGTTCTTGGGCACATTGGATTCATCTCGTCGATCCCTTCGATTTGACTATAAGCATGTCACATTTAGATATTATTTGATCATCTAATTAATACTCTGAAGCTTTCCAGTAGGTTTTAGCCATTTGATTTGCGCC
The DNA here is from genome assembly GCA_022539455.1 of Dendrobium nobile. Classification (NCBI taxonomy): domain Eukaryota; kingdom Viridiplantae; phylum Streptophyta; class Magnoliopsida; order Asparagales; family Orchidaceae; genus Dendrobium; species Dendrobium nobile. The sequence continues at coordinate 18,491,975 of CM039727.1, forward strand.
CATTTGGGCTCATATTGGGTCATTGTGATCATCTCATTGGGACAATCAATTTGACTATAAGTTTGATGAAATCAGAATTCAGATGATCTCAGGTTTAATTTTTAAACTTCTTATTCATATTTACATCGAGATTAGTGCTTGATAAGAATATTTTTTTATGACATATCAGTTGCACCCCTATTTTCAGACGTCAAAATTCCAGGAGTCCAAAAATACATATTAAAATTTTTAAGAAATTATTGAAACGAAAGTACCAATTAAAACAAATCGTGTAATATATATGCATCTGGAGGCCAAAGCAGACCTCCCCTTGAATTTGTGAACCAAGTAATACGTTTTAAAATATGAATTGAATATTTCTTGAAGCCGGGGCGTTGATTTGAACAAGAATCTTTTAATATTCAGATGATCTCATTGGGACAATCACTTTGACTATAAGTTTGATGAAATCAAAATTCAGATGATCTCAGATTTATTTTTTAAACTTCTTATTCATATTTACATCGATATTAGTGCTTGATCATTTTTTTTTGTAACATTCCGTCACGCCCCATTTTTGAACATCAAAATTCTACGAGTCCAAAAATACATATTAAAGTTTTTGAGAAATTATTGAAACGAAAGTACCAATTAAAATAAATCGTGCAATATGTATGCATCTGGAGGCCAAAGCAAACCTCCCCTTGAATTTGTGAACCAAGTAATATGTCTTAGAATATGAATTGAACATTTCTTGAAGCCGGGGCGTTGATTTGAACAAGAATCTTTTAAAAATTTTGTTGCAAAACTTAAAATTGCTTGAAATTGATTGTAGGGGCTTTGTTTAACTCCGAAAGTGTCAAAATTGAGTTCGGAATGTCCAAAAATGATTTGGGAACTAAAAAATATTGGTATTGGACCGATCGGGTCGAAATCGGGCTGGACAAGGCTTGGCGGTTGAAATGGCCGCCTAGCCGTTGCTGGTGGGCCCGCGCGCGCACTTTGGCTCGTAGATGGGGGCGCACAAATATGCGTCCCCTTTTGCAATTTATTTTATTTCTTTTTTTTCTCTCTTTTTTTGGAGTTTTTTTTTTTAATTTTTTTTAAAGAGAGAGATAGAGAGACTTTTTTATTTAGAGCCTTGTAACTCCCTCCATGAATTCATGTAACTCTCTTCATGAATTCATATAACTCTTTTTCATGAATTTATGTGAGTTTCTTTCATAAATTTTCATAACTCTCTCATTTACATCCAAGTGACTTTTTCTATAAATTTTCATAACTCTCGCATTTATATTCATGTTAGTTTCTTCCATAAATTTTCAAAACATACTCATTTATATCCATGAGATTCTTCTCATCCCCTTTCAAGTATAAATATCCTCGTATGGGATGAAGAATTTTGCACTTCAATCTTCTCTTGCATTTCTCCTCCTCTACTCTTATAAATACCCCTCTTGGGGGCAGGAGAAGGGATGATGGAAGAGCACAATCTCTTATGCCAGTCCAAGTTCTCCCTTTGGATTGGTAGCTCAAGGATTGTTAGTGGCGATCATCACCTTTTTCTCTTGTGTCGATCCTAGCCCTCTACTGAATTGGTAGCAAGAATCTTTTGTGGTGATCAAATCGATCGTTGGTGGTAATCAGAGATTTGATCTCTTGTGCCAATTCAAGACGTCCCTTGAATTGGTAGCTCAAAGAGTGTAGGTGATGATCAAAGGGAATGTTGGCGGTTAATAGAGACTGACTCTCTTGTGTCGATTCAAGACATCCCTTGAATTGGTAGCTCGGGAAGTGTAGGTGGCAATCAAAGCCTGATTCTCTTTTCATGATTCAAATTTTCTCAAAAATTATGAAACGACTCAGTTGTGCCAGCACTAGAGAGGAGATTTGACAACAGTAATGCCTTGGAGGAGACCCGATAATAATCAGCAGATTATTAGACAGGTGGAACCCCGACGATGGTTTATGTTTAAGAAAATATTCAACAATCATAAGTTGGTCCTTTGAGGAAAAAAGTTAGGCAATATGTTGATAGAAACCTAATAGAAGTGGTTCGATGTTATTCGATGTTTGCAGTTGGGTGGTGAGCTGATGATGACAGATGGGTCGCACTTTGTTGAAGATAATATGCATGCATACTAATAGGGGTAGAAATTGAGGGGATTGAACACTATGTTGATCACAATAGTTCATCGGCACACTCTCGGTTTTATTAAGGCCTGATTTTCTGGCGAAGATTTATTTACTGAATGATGTGTTAATTATTTATCAAAAAAGGTCCAATCAAACATATGCTCCTACATTGCTCGAGATAATGTTGACGAGACCACTTTACTTCTTGCAATTCAACTTTTTATTGATTTATGAACTTGCCCTTAGAAGAAACTAAAGTTCAGCATTTTTTTAGACATATTTTGATATATTGCCCCCCAATTAGAAAAACTTAATTAGAGGAATTTATTCTTTATGCATCTTTTAGCTTTTTGAGGTTTTTAGATGATCAAAGAAATTTATATTGTCTGTGGCTTCTAACCTTCGATATTTTTATGTATATGTACATTTTGAGGCTTTTAACCTTCTATGATTTTTTGTGTATGTGTCTTTTGAGACTTTAAGCCTTCTAAGATCTTTGATATACTTGTGCCTTTTGAGGCTTTTAATCTTCTAAGGTCTTTGAATGAGTGGTGACCCTGTCAATAACTTGCTCTCATAGAATGTTTCTAGTGAGGATCTTGTCTAGGACTAGCTTCACTTTGATGCTACCTCACGGGTAGACCTTCCTGGAGTTATGAGTGGAGACCTTATCTACCACTTGCCTGCATGGGCTCTTTCTAGTGAGAACCTTGTCCACCATTAACTTCCTTCAAGACTACCTCATGCATAAACCTTGTTAGGATTATGAGTGAAGACCTTGTCTTCCACCTGCCCTCATGGAGTCTTTCTAATGAGGACCTTGTCCACCACTAACTTCCCTTCAAGGCTACCTCATGGGTGCACTTTCCTAGGATTTATATGCAATATTATTTATATAAAACTTCATTGATAATTTAAATAAAACTTTGAAACATACATAATTCCAAAAAGTTTAAATCATTCAGGTAATTTTCAATATGAGAGTACTTCTAGTCAATAATGCCAACGATTTCTTTACCACGGTTCTTCTGATCTCCTCTATCTTGAGATCTGCAAGTTGCTTTTATAAATAATGACCTAAATATTCTTGGCGAATCAAACGTTCAATTTTAACCTTTAATTGAAAGCATTTTTCAGTTGATGTCCCTTCTAACGATAAAAATTACAGTATTGAGATTTCTTAGGGGCTTTAGTTACTTGAGATGTTAAATATTTTAAATCTCCATCAAAATATTAGTCCTTGATGTATTTAAAGGAGTGTATTCAGGTGATATTAGATGAATTTGGTTAAAATCATTTTTTGACTTCTCCTGCTTTCTTCGCTATGTAGGTTGATCAAATTCTTGAGAATTTTTTCATTTAAAAGATGACTATTCAAATTATTTTCGATGAAAACTGATGGCCTCAACTGCGGTTATTTAAACTACCACTCGATGAATCAAATCAGCATATAAGTGAACTGCCTCTCGCATTAATAATGAGTAGAGCGATCTAGGTTGAAGGCCTCCCAGACAAAAATCTCTTAATAATTCAGGATTTACTCCTAAAATTTGATGTGTTTAGAAGAAAAACTTTTGAAGTATTCCTTTAGTGTTTCTCCCTCATTTTGACAAATCCCAGAAAGATGAGAGTCTTTGATAATTCTTCGATTGGCGATGCATTGTTCAACAAAAAGTCTGGCAAGGATGGGTAAAGTTGTTGATAGTGTTTATTGAGAGTGAGTAGAACCAAGTACAAGCTTGACCCTTGAGAGTAGCAGGGAAGATCTATTAAAGAAACGCATCAGAAGTTTGATGAATATGCATGATGGTCCTAAAATGATTAATATGTTCGTAGGGATTAGATGATCCATCATATGGTTCAATTGTTGGTAGCTTGAATCTTCCCAAAATAGGATGTCATAGAATTTTATTTGTTAAGGGTGAAGACTCTTGAAAGCTGCACGGATGAGCAAATTTATTTCATTCCTTCAAGGGAATTCTTATTGAACGACTTCATATTATATCTCTTAAACCATTCTGAGGGGTATCAATAAGATGATGTTGATTTAAAATTTTCACAATGGGTGGAGGATTATGGGTTGGCCGAACAATGCGAGGAGGATGTGTTGAACCAAAATATCAGAGAAATCTTGATAAGCCTGTGGGGAGGATGCTTCTTGATTGATGTTGTCTCCAAATTATTGTTAATATTGTGGAGAAAAAAGTCCATCATATTGTGATGGAACCCTATGTTGTCCAACTCCCTCTAATAATTAAAGTACTTGACTTTGAAGTTCCTCCATCCTATGCATAAGATCCTCTAAGGTGAGGCCGCGGGGGGTGGGGAGGTGGGGGGGTTTGATCACCAACATTTTGTTGTTCTTGGTTGAGATATTGATTATCAACCATTGAAGAGATATGTTGGGAATGTTTCCCACAGAAGGCATCAAACTATTGCGGACTGAGAAATTCATGGCAGTATAATGAAAGGATTTTATGTCTTAGTAATGCACGAAAATTCAACACACAAATAAATAATTAAGATGACAAAGAAACACCATCATTTTTATGTGAAAAATATGAAAAAAGGAAAAAAATCATGGGGCCTCACCCAGTTGAAATGATTACACTAATATTTAAGAATATTACAAATATCGAACCATCCCTTAACTCAAGGATGATGATAATACAATGTTTTAGAGAATCAAATAGACTTCAGGCAAACACTTTAAATATTTATTGAATAACAGATATTCCGATAGCAACAATTAGGAAGATATTCGACAAAGGTTTGATGCTGGTTGGAGATCCGAAAGAGGTGCTGTAGCTACCAAGGAAAGGATGTAAGTCCGACGACGGGCGGTGGTCGGTAAGAAATTTGATAGCGACCAATAAATGGGCGGAAGTTCGATGACGATCGGTAGTCGAGATGAAATTCAGAGGTGACCAACAAACGGGCAGAAGTCTGACGACGGTCAATGGAGGTTCGTCAATGTTGATGGTGGCTGTCGGTGGTAATAGCTGGTGGTGGTCGTCAACGACGACGGCTGGAAAATACAAGTGAGCTCTTACTAGTTCTCTCTTCTCATTCTCTTCTTTTCACCCCTTCATGTGAAGAATGAAAGTTTATTTATAATTTTTTTAAAGAGGCATGACTAGTAAATATGGAGACAATCAAAGGAAACTTGGGAGTGTTCCTACGGATGGTCAACGGATGGCCGATGTCGATTCCCTTTATCATGAATCATTTATTGAGTAGTTAAGTGCCTTTAATGATGTCATAATTAGGCATTATTGGGTTCGTTGGATTCATCTCGTCGAGTTGCTCGATTTGAGTATAAGCATGTCACATTCGAATGTTATTTAGTCATCCAATTAATGCTTTGAAGCTTTCTAGTAGGCTTTAGCATTTTGATTTGGGCTCATTTGGGCTCGGATTGTACTGAACTTGGTGTCATTGTAATCGTCTCTCTGGGATGATCAATTTAACTATAAGTTTGATGAAATCAAAGTTCAAATGGTCTCATATCTAATTTTTGAAACTTATTACTCATATTTACATCGAGATTCGCGCTTGATCAAAATAGTTTTTTGTGACATAAATATTAAATAGATGGAACTTGCCCATTCTTTCAGGACTTTAACCATTTAATAGAGAATTATCTTCTCCTACCACTAAAAGAATTAAAAAATTCAATAATTTGAGAGAGCTCTATTTTGAAATTAAGCTCTCTCATGATTTCAAGCATTAAATATGACAGGCAATGCACAATTTCTATTTCTTTTTGAGTATAAGCATGTCATATTCAAATGTTATTTGGTAATCCAATTAATGCTTTGAAGCTTTCTAGTAGGCTTTAGCCCTTTGATTTGGGCTCATTTGGGCCTGGATTGCACTGAACTTGGTGTCATTGTAATCATCTCTCTGGGACGATCATTTGACTATAAGTTTGATGAAATCAGAGTTCAGATGGTCTCATATCTAATTTTTTAAACTTATTACTCATATTTACATCGAGATTAATGCTTGATCAAAATAGTTTTTGTGACATATAAATATTAAATAGATGGAACTCGCCCATTCTTTCACGACATTAACCATTTAATAGAGAATTATCTTCTCCTACCACTAAAAGAATTAAAAAATTCAATAATTTGAGAGAGCTCTATTTTGAAATTAAGCTCTCTCATGATTTCAAGCATTAAATATGACAGGCAATGCACAATTTCTATTTCTTTGACCATTAATATATATTATATAGTTTGGCCCCCTCAAAATTGAAGTCCTTATTTGATTTCTATTTAACAATATGCCACCTTACCCAAGACATCTTAGCATTCCATTTTGATAGATTCTCCTTGTCCTGAAAGAGTCATTTAACCACCAATTTTTTTTATTTCAATTAGATAAACATTTTTTAAAATGGATTGTGCAAACTTTTGGGGTGATCAACATGTCAGATGTTAAAAGGTTGAAATGTAAATACACACAGATATATTACAGCTGTATGTAAAGACATAAGGGATCATTGGGCTTCTGCTGCTTTTTGGCAGTATGGTTAGACATCAAAGCCATAATTTTCAGAAATTCTGACTTTAATCTTGTTGCGTCTAGTTTTACAAATGTGTATACACACTAGCCTTTTTTCCCCTTGTGATTAGTCAAGCCAAACGAGAGAGGTGATTCAACGCATCTCTGTCATGGACCTTTAAACAGGGGAAGACTGCAAGGAGGAAGAAGTTTCTAGTGAGGCGCTTTGAAATATTCTGGGTTATCATATTCCCCCTACCCCAAGGCACTCAGAAATTGTGGAGCAACATCGGCCTAAGAAGGTGCAATTGTGCTCCCTAAATTTTAAAAATTATATTAAATCCCTTTTGGTTTTCAGAAAAAAAAAATTCTATTCATTTTATAATTCCACCCTCTCTTCGTTGGTTTATTTCTATTATTTAGTAATCACCCAATTTAAATTTAGATACTGTAGCAAGTTCTTACACCTTTGCTGAACATTTTTACTCCTTAGGTTGCACTAGCTGATGTCCATTTATTTTGAAATATTCCTTTTTCCCCTAAATTTAAGTTCCATGCCACTGTGTATTGCTTCAAATAATCCGAAAATAGCTAAGCCTCATTTCATTGCTTCAAGTTAGTAATTTTTTTTATAATTAAATTATCATATTCTAAAGCATAGTTCTATCTACAAGGAACCAAATAAGCCATAATTATTATTTTACTCGCCAGTAATGAATTAATTGCCGAAAAACAATTCACATTACTCTCGCCATCATATTAAGTACAAGCATTAGGATCAATAAGTTCATATATGTAAGGCAGTTAGAATGTCGCATTAAATGTTCTTTTCTCATGTCGAAATAGTAAGCCTATTAACTGATCAAGTACCTACCAATAGTAGTCACAAAACAGCAAAAGAAAGACTTGGATGTTTATGACAGCAACCAAATTCCGAAATTACAATCTCATGAGCGCATGGAAAACGGAACTTAGGTTCCTCCCCATTAATTACCTCAACTCATTTCACTATAAATAGAAACTAATAAACCCAAATTAGAAGAGAAAACAGGACACGAAAAAAATCCAAGTTAAATCAATTAAAAAAAATAAATTCAGAAAAAGAACAGCGAAACTTGGATTCCAGAACTAACGCTTCCACCTTGAATGAAAGATCCAAGCAGAACAACATAAAAAAATGAAGATAAAAATGAAGCGAGCCAAAATTAAAATAAAAATCCAGACCTCGTGGACAAAAGACTCGAGTCGGGGCTTAGAAAGATCGGCATGGAGCGCATTCATGATTTCCTCTTCCTTCTCGTCTATCATCCGGATGATGCCCTTCAATTGAAAAGCTCTCCAGGCGTAGCTTCTCGTCTTCCCCGAATTAAAGCTCACTCGTAGACTCTTCACCAACTCATCGGCTCTGTTATCATTGATAGGTCGCTGCTCATCGTCGCTCATCTTGCCACTCCACTCCGTAGAAGGACAGCAGGTCGTCTTTGTTGCGCAACAGGGTAAGGTTGCCTTTGTCGAGAAAAAGAGACAAACGAGCAAGCTGTTCGTGAAATGATTGAAAATAAGTGCCCTTTATATCGCAAAAAATGATACGAATACGCTCCCTTTTTGGAGTTTGGGTGCATTCGCGCTTAGATTTCTAGGCGTGGATTCCTTGAATATTGGAGTGGTTTTAGGGAGTTGAAGCTATTGGTTAATATATACATATATATAAGTTAAGATAATCAAATATATTTTTATTATGTTAATATAATGATTATTTTATGTGAGCTAATTTTGTGTTTGTTATAATATAATATTATGATTTTTCTATGAATATATCTTATTTATTGATTTACACTTTTAAGACAAAGACAAACACATGGGGTGAGAGGATGTGAGACTTAAGCTTTGTTTGGGACGGCTTTTTTATTGCTTTCTAAAATGGAGTTTTAGTACCAAAAAAAAAAAATATTGTACTAAAAGGCTTCGTTTGGAACGGCTTTTATATTGCTTTCTAAAATGGAGTTTTAGTACAAAAATAAAAAAATTTGTACTAAAACTCCGATTTAGAAAGCAATAAAAAAGTCGTCCCAAACGAACCCTTAGTTTGTATGAAACTCGATAATATGGGTTGCTCGATTGTTTATATGGCTAAATAGTTAATGTTGTTATTAAAGTGGGTTGAATGAGGTCTCTCACTAAGCAATTTTTTGTTATTTTCTTGGGATCTAGGAACTAAATTGTCTTATGTTAATAACATTATATTTTATAAAAAAGGTTTTTTTTTCATTAATGCTTTTTTTATTATTATTTATTATTTTTATAAATTTTTATCATATATATATATAATACAAAACAATTTCTTTTCCAATATTAATTATTGCCTGCCCTAGATTACCCTTTTTAGATTCTGACCAAATGATGTGATAATTGAAGCTGATTAACTGAGGGATAAATGAGCAATAACTTAAAATTGGCTTACTTTTGAATGATTCCAGTACACAGCAAACATAAACTGAATTTAGGCTTCATTTGGAACGGTTTTTTTTATTTCTTCTTAAAATAGCTATTTAGTACAAAAATTTTAATTTTTATACTAAAAAACTGCTTTAAAAAGCAGTAAGAAAGTCGTCCCAAATGAAGCCTTAGTTTTTTTTTTTTTTTTATGTGATGATACCCAAAAGGGTAGATCAACTCGAGTAAGATTGAAGGCTCATAACCCATCATCGATTTAATTTTGTCATTAATTTTCTTATTTGGCTATTACACTAAGAGATAGGGTAGTTCAAATTAAGCCAGCTTGTTAATAATTTTGGGTTGGCTTAGTAGTCCAACCTAATTCATAGCTCAAATCTAGTAGCTCAAACAGAGTGCAATGCTTGGGATATGACACTTTATCTAAAGTTATTCATGCCATTGTTGATTTAAAGGTTACCAAAATTGTTAAAGTTTTTATTTTTTTAGTCGAAACTTATAAAAACGGGGTAAAAAAATTTAATGATAATATGACTAAGTTGAGATGAAAGACTAATTTGATATTTAAATTTTTGGGATATTTATGGTACTAAATGAGATACTAATTGAATGGGTAAAGATTAACTTAAAAACATATTAAAATTATGTAAGATAAATAATATAATATGTCCATGATGAATAAAACATGTGGAATTGATAGAAGATAATAAGATCCAATCAATCATTCCCATGAAAATGCTCCTTACCTTGAATATAATGAGAGAAAATTGAGAAATATAATAAAAATTTATGTAAATTTTAGTATTCTTTTTAATAATGATTGACAATTATTGATGGCAAGTATCATTATCTGTATATAGATGATGTCTGACATATGTTACAAATGTGTAGATGTATGACCAATTTTAGAATATGTAGTGGCATGACTTTTTATATATAGTCTATTTGCATCCCAATTATTGATAGAAATGACTAGGATGTATCTATAGGGTGTGGCACACAATTGAGTGAGTAATCGATGCCTTTAAAACTTCTTTCAAAATTTTTTTATTAATCAAATGCCTTATAGTGAATATAATAAAGTTAGCTAAATAAATGATTATGAGCTACACAATAAATTGTAAGCAAAAGTGAAATTGTTATCTACCCAAGCTTAGCTTAATAATGATTATACTCTTCACCACATCAATTATCAAACATGACTAATACAAATTCATCCTAGTAAATAAGTAAATGAATAATATAAGTAATTGTAAGAAAGTATAGCAAATATATATAACAACTAAAAAAACTTCAATATTTATGTGATTAGACCAACATCAATGTATAGAATCATAGCTAATGAATATAGGCAGAACTGGATTCATTTTTATGGGTGGACAAATTTATCATATAAATAAATTAATATGTAAAAGAATAAAATAAAAATACATAATTTTATGAGTGCTTAATGAGACCTCTTCACAAGGAATCAAACTAAGAGTTTGATATTGTAATACTTACTGTAACAGTACTGCACTCGTTCTGACCTCGTTTTGTAAGTTGGTGTGTTAAAACTTTTGCATTTTCATCCTGCATGGGTTTGTGAGTATATATGAGTGTATAATTGCATGAATTTTATCCAGAAGCATGTCCAAAGAGTCAATGTGCATGTAAATTCAATATGATAAATTTTCCCTTGGGGTGTTGCGGCGCTACATTATTGAGCTTTTTATATTTTTGGGAAAATTTGATGAGACGCTATGGAGTAGGATGGGGCACTATGGCGTCATGCTCTCTATCGAGAGAACTGCAATGCCATGCTCTCTATTGAGAGCACTACAATGCTTTATCTTTTGGCATCACAGTTCTTGGCCAATATCTTGTAAAAATATCAAATTCCACTTGAAATCTATTTTTGCCAAATCTCCTCACCTCACATTTGAGATGTTGGCTTAGAGAGAGGATTTTTATTGAGAAAAGTGTTAGATTTGAGCAGCTTTAGTCCTTTTTCTTATTGTCGGCCAAATTTAGGAAGTTGTTTGGATCAAGATAGATTACATTATGTTTACCTCAATCTTTAATAATTTAACATTTTTAGAGTTTTCTAATTAAAATTATAAATTTGAAGTGTAAAATGATGATAACTTTATATTTTCTAAGCTTTCATCATGTAACTTTCTGTATGTTATATGTATGAGTATTCTGGATATTTTAGTAATTTCTTTAAGAAATTCTACTATGTAAACTTGAAAATATGCTATTTCAAGCAAATTAAAAAATGATTATAACCTCAAAAAATAATGTTTTGATATATTTAAAACTTCAAATAGTGTTCTGAATATTCCCTGGTAATTAGAGAAATTATGAAATTTTGCTTGGTTGTTGAATATGTTGACTACCAATGTAGCAGTATGTGAATTTATGTATTTGGTTATTTCCATTTCTTTTGTTGAAATACAATTATATATACACTTATCTGCTTTAAATGTGTGATTTTGAGAAGTTATGATGTTAGAAGAAGTTCTGTTGTGTTGGATGCACTAGGAGTCATAAGGGCTCTTTTTCTGATATGCTAGCACATTAAGTCATAAGGGCTTGAATTGTGATATCTGTTTCTATTGGGGATTATAAGTAAGGTTCTGAAAATTGGTCGGTCACTGAACCAGATGAAGGAGAGTTTAACGATTTAAATGATTGATTGGGGTTTAATCGGATGACATAATAAATATTAATTTTATTGAAATATAATATCATTGATGTAATAATGATACAATCAATTAAAATATGTGACTAAATAAATAATTATGAATTAAATAAAATAGTGGAGCATATATTATTTTTGAAAATTAAAGACATAAAGTATTGAGTAAGATACGTTTTCATAATTTCTCCTCTAAATTTTCTTTAAAATATCCATTTCCTTTCCTCTACTAGATGAAATTCTATAAATGAAGTAAAGAGAAGAAAATTAACATTCATAAATTCAAAACTCTATTTTTCACTCATATTTAGGTCCATTCAATAGATGTAACAAATCATTCATAAAGCCCATTAAAGATTTTAGAAGTAGTTTTTCACTCATCTTTAGGTCTAATCATAATTTGATGATAATCATTTTTAATCAATTTTTAAAAAAATATTCCCTTAAGTTCAATCAAATATGTCATATAATGAAAGAATAAAAAATATATTTTCTATTACCTAATTATGAATACACATATGTCATATTCTATCTTTCTTTAGGGTTAATAGAGTTGGGACAACACAAGAGCTAAGGCTTTCTAAAACAAAACTCTTTTTTAGTAATTTCTCAACTTGCTTTTTAATTTCAACATGCTCACTCAGGGTCTTCCTATAACAAGGAATGTTAAAAAGTTGGAAATCATGCATATATCCAATGTTTTGTTGAATGTTTTTATGGTGAAATACATCATGATGTTTCTGAGGAGTAATATCAATAAAGTTAAAATGGAGTGGAAGATCAATAAATCTATGAGTTTCATTAAAGCATTGGGTGACTTCTGTTATATGTAGTAGATGAAGGAAGATCATATAAAACAATTTATAATGCATAGATCTAAAAGTTTCTTTATGGATGGGTTTAAGGGGAATATACTAAAACTAGGATTAGAAATACTAGTGTTATCTCTTTTAATAAAATTTCATAAAACTATTACCTAGAGTTGGCACCTTTTTTATGAGCGAGCTTGAATTGAAGATCATGAGAAGTTGTCTTATAGGGTGTAATGGACGGTATATTATTTATAAGTTTTTTGGGCATGAGTTTGATTGTCTGATTATTATATTTGAAGATGAAAGTAGTTTTTTTTTAATAGTAGTGTATAACATTCATATCATACAATCACGGTATTCTTAAAAGAATATGAGTAATGTTTATATGGATGGCATCACTCCAAAGTTGATCATCATGATTTCTTATTTAGAAAAGAACTAAACATAGTTTGTTGATGGGGAGAAACATGTAATTTATCTAGTTGACATGAAGGGGTTTAAGATGAGGCTCAATTTGGAGGTTTATTTTAGTTAGGGTATGTGTTGAAATAACATTCATAGCACTCATCTCATACATAATGAACCTACACCTCTTGTCATTACACATAATACACATAATAAAGATATAATTTCTTCTCTAGATTTTTATTGCTCTCTTGGCTATGGTAAGGCATTCATCACACTAAGAAAAGGGCCATCTATAAACTCTAATTTTTAATCTAATAGTGAGGTATCTGTAAACAATTCTTCTAGAATATCCTCTAATAGGTCCTTATAAGTTTCTTTTAAAAATAGGATGTGATTATGCATTGATTCTGTATATGATCTTTTTTGTGACATTTGAAAATAATATTTTGAAACTCCCTTCAAAAGAAGCTTTATACATGTAGGTTGTACTAGGGGAAAATGTTGATTTTAACAATAGACCTTTAGGATGAAGGGCTAGGGACTTGACTCTTAGATCGAGAAGAGATAAAATTCTCATTTTGTTTAACTAGCAAAGCATGATGAAACATTTACTATAAAATTTGAGGGATCAAACAATTTAACCTCATTCTTGAAGTTGGTCCTAAGTCTAATGAAAAACTTGTTCACCAATTGCTAATCATTATCAACAAGTTAATTATAGAAACTAGGTCTTTAAAGATGTTTAGATATTAAATAACCATGACACTACCTTACATTAAGTTTGATAATTTCCCATGCAAATTTTTATCATGAAGTTTAGGATAATAGTTGGCTCTTAATCTTTCTTTTATTTTATTATAGGTGAGGACAATTCATCCTAGAAGTATGTATGAAGAGAAATGAGAAGGAAAGGATATAGAGATTAGAGAGAAAATTATAATAAATGCATTTTCAAAGTAAATTTAAGACTAAGCGATAATTTTCAATTGAGAAGGGATTTATTAAACCCTTATGTTCTAAGCTCTCATTAAACCATTTTAATCATTTTAACAAAATTCTATTTAGCAGAAAAGTATCAAAATTTTTTCATACAATTTTAAATAGAAAAAACCCTAAAATAATCACACCTCAAGTCTTTAAGCAAGTTGCTACAAATTTTCAAAAATAAACTTCTAATGTTTATTATAATTAGCTAACAAAGAAACAATTGAAAATGATTGAATATTTTACACGAGTTAGGATAAGGCTTATTGATCCTACCTTAGTGGGATTCTTTTTTTTTTTTAAATCTTTTCTTGAGGAATCTCTTATAATAAAATTTACATTTGTATTATCACCATTTTTTTTCAACATTAGCTTTATAGAAGTGTCTACGCCTTTGCATCATTTAAACTTGATGACTCCACTTTTGCATAAGTACTTAGATAACATCATTCTTGAAAATGACAAGACATAAGTCTAGTTTTTGATCCAATATTATCAAGATGCATGTCACATCAAGGATATCTTCTATATTATATTGAAGAGTTGCACTTCATATACCCCAATCATAGAGCTTAGGTTCCTCTAGGAATAAGAACAAGTAATATCATGCAATATTGTGAGTTCAATCTGAGCTTCTCCCCTACAATTTTGGAGTTTAAATCCCTCAACTTCTCTTGATGCTTTAGCCTCCCATCCAAATCAATAACCTACTAGCTTATAGAACATTTTGATAAATAAAAAATTAAATTGATAGTATAAATTTTATATTTCAAAATAAAATATTAGGATTTTATCTTGTTGAAATCACAAGAGCCTAAATTAAAAATAAAAAAGGAGGGTCCTAATTTATGTTGTTAAATCTAAGATTGAGATTTGATACTTCATTAAAAATTATGGTGATCAGTCATAGATATTGATGCATATTTACATAGGAAACTTCTAAAACTAAATTTACGATCATAAAAGCTCTAATTTCAATGAACTCACAATTGTAATAAACATCTCAATGAGATAAACACAATCATACCAAAGGTGACCTAATCCAAGTCTGAATGAGCCTAGATTAAGCACTTGAAACGTAATTACAAACCTTAGGACACTAATTAGATGATCTTCAACTTTGCATGCTTAAAGTCAAATTGAGTGTCTCGATAAGACCAATCCAACGGGTCCAAGATGAATCAATTCTAACAACATTAAGACATTTAAATGCTGAATAAATTCTTTATGATTAAGGGAATCAATAAGGGCCACCCAATGGAGTGTTCTAAAATTTTCTTATATTTACGGGCATGACACTCCCTCTATTTACATGAAGGGGGACTTAGAACATTGATCTAAAGCTTAGGCTTTGCATTAAGATTCAAGGGAGCTCTAAGGTTCTAAGGACCTAGAAGCACCATCATCAAATCACCATCCAATCATGGTCATTGGACCACCATCCAATCATCATCATCAGATCAATAATTAGCTGCCATCATTGGGACAACTCTTGGCCGCCACTATCGAACCACCGCTCGACCATCATCATTAGAACAACACCTAATACAAGGAGCCACTACCTGGTCACTATAAATAAAGTATCACCTAAATGCCATCACTTCATCACCATTCGCTAACCAGCAATTAGGTCATTTGACCTTTGTCACTTGACTATGATCCTTTGATCACTATTGTCCAACTATAGTTCTTCAATCATCTTTGCCAGACTACAATCCTTTGACATCCTCCCACCAAATTTGATCCTCTAACCATCTTTGTCTGACAATAATCATATGACATCTATCTCCCAACTGAGTTTCTTTAATAATTGTTGCTCGACTACGATCCTCTAATCACCATCAATCAACTATAATCCTTTGACCAAGATCACTCGACTATGATGTAATACCCACAATATAAAAAGTGAAGTAATTAAGGCTAATTAAACCAAGTTCTTATTTAATTTTAATTTAATTAGTAATTGTGAATTCTAGAGTGTCTAATGAAGTCTTAAGGAAGTCAGAAAATAAGCTGGGAAAGTAAAGATCAATAAATATTCTTTGAGAGCATCGTGCCGCTAGGTAGGCAATATGGTGGCATTTAGCTCTTTAATGGTAAAAAGAAATTTAAACATGCACTGTGGCACTAGGTGGCACCACCATAGTGCCAAGCTCTCTAATGATAAGATTCTTAGAGAATGTAAAAATTTTTTCTAGGAGCAATTCAGCTTTAAGGAGGTAAGTGTCGTGATGCCAAGCAAAATTAGTAGTTTTTTTATAATTAAAATTAAATATCTTAAATCATTTGTGCCAAACTCCTTATCCATGCGTTGCAGGAGAAGAGAGGAGGAAAAGGGAGAGGAGAAGAGGAGACAAAAAGGATAGGAGATATTGTGGTGGCCAAAACTCGAGTTTCGTCTGTCCGGCCAATTAGAAATTTCATAAAATACAAGGTAAACTTTTGAACCCCCTATCTCAAATTTCAATTGCATTGGTTTTATAAATATTTATGAATAAAAAAAATATTTTTCTCATGTTTTACAAAGTTTTTTCTATAAAACTTATGAAATGTTATCGTATGATTTACCCCAAATATTTTGACTATAAGAAAATATATTTAATCCAGTTGATTTTTTTCTACACAATTTTTTGAGTATATAACTGGATTGAGGATTTTTAACAATTATAATATTTATAAAAAAATCTTAAAATGTTCATATTAATATCCCTCTAAAGTTGAAAGTTGAATAAAAAAAGTTTAGTAGGTATAATATTATATATATAATGTGACTCTTTATTGGCAATTTATATACTTTTTAAAGCACTACATTGAAATTATAGACTAGTTACTACTGCATTTGCATCTGTATTGTCCATAGCATGATGTTGGAGATGTTTCTGATATGTTGAAAAATATAGTCTCTGATATATTGCAAGGGCCCTACATGTTTTTTTCCTCATCTACCTAGTGATCGAGGGTGTGGGAGGGAATCTGGCATCACTTGTTGAAAGCGAGTGTGGGAGATTACGTGACATTATTCTATTCTGATTCTAGCCCCACTTGCTAGAGACAAATGCAAAAGGTTAAAGGGAGGCATAAGTGAAAGTGGAGTTATTAGCAGATACTAATGAGACTTTTGCATATTAATCATTTCCTTGC
This sequence comes from Dendrobium nobile, assembly GCA_022539455.1. Taxonomy (NCBI): domain Eukaryota; kingdom Viridiplantae; phylum Streptophyta; class Magnoliopsida; order Asparagales; family Orchidaceae; genus Dendrobium; species Dendrobium nobile. Next base: position 18,509,084 of record CM039727.1, read on the forward strand.
ATATAGAAATACTTCCATAAATCAAATATAAGTATTATTCTAATTTGAATGATAATAATTTTTGACATTTTGAAATGAACCCTGATAAAATATTAAAGTCAAGTGCAAGTGAACCTCTAATAACAAGTGTTCAATGATACATCTAAACCCTCAGAACCCTCTATGAAAATTAGGAGTGTCAATTCGGGTCAACCCGTCGGGTTCGGGTCGAACCCGACCCGACCTGGATCTAAACGGGTCAACCCGAACCCAACCCATTTTTGCAAATGGGTCGAACATTTCAACCCGGACCCGACCTGACCGGGTTGCTGGGTTGACCCGACACGACCCGCGACACGGTAGTGGCAACAGGCGAGGGTTTGGGTTCGCCGTTCGCGGGCGGCTGCGCTAGGGTTCTTGGTTCGGGCGTTCGACCGCGGTACAGGCGACGCGAGAGGGACATCTGGGTTCGGCAGCGGTTGAGGCAACGCGGGCGACGGGGCGAGGTCGCGGGCGACGGGGCGAGGCCGCGAGGGCGAGGGCTCGACAGCGGGTTCGGCACGCCGCACGCGGGGTAGCGGGTTCAGCACGCCGCATACGGGGCAGCGGGGCTTGCGGGGCAGCGCGGGCAGCGGGCAGGCGGGTGGAAACAGTAGGAAATTCAAAATTTTTTAAAATAAACGGGTTGCCGGGTTGACCCGTCAACCCGCCGGGTCAACCCGAACCCGACCCGTTTTTCAAACGGGTCAAATATACGAACCCGAACCCGACCCGTTTATCAAACGGGTCGGGTTCAACTCAGATTTTCCGGGTCGGGTCCGGGTCGGGTCAAATATTAACACCCCTAATGAAAATGGCTTCCAAGGTATAAGTCAAAACTTAAATTCATAAGTTAAATATTGTTACTACTTTATTTATTCTTTATAAGTCATTGCATTTATTTAAATGAATTAACTGCCTTGTAATATTTTAATTGGGATATTGATATTTGTGATAGGTTTGAGAGAGAAGTCTACTGAGCCGGTTATGCTCATTTTATGAAGCTTTTTGATATCTTCCGGAAAAGGTAAAGGCCTTGCAGAGTGGGAAAGGGTACAAGGAGATTCTTCTGAATCTAAGTTATTAAGGTAATATTTTGTAATCTAGTATTTAATTATTTAATGTGAAGAACTTTTGGAGTTGGGTTATTATAAATATGTATTGATAAAATGAGATATGTTGAGTTGTTTTATACTTTTATTATTTGGATTTTATAAGAGCTTTGGTTATCTATGTTAATGGTTGAGCTATAATTATAGGTGTAGAGGTTTCAATCATTCAATTAGATTATAGGGCGTCACATATAACCCTTTAACCTCTGTCATCCAATTGTGGTCCTTCTAACCCTCATCATCCAACTACGTTCCTCCAACCATTGTCGCCCAATTGCTGTTCTCCAATAACTATTGCCTAATTATTGTCCTACGATCACCATCTTCTGACTACAATCATTCAACCTCCATCACCAGACTATGGTTCTTCGATCTCCATTTTTTGACTGTCACCCTCTATAGTCCTCCTACCTTAATTTCCCGATTATGATCCTCTAGATTGTTGCCATCCAACTATAATCCTTCTGACCATAGTCGTTTGTCATGGACTTCCAATCACAATTGCTCGACCAAGATTTTTCGACCACCATCTCCAAATATGGTAATTCAATCTACAATCTTCTAATCATTATCACCTAGTTGCTATGATGCATATAAATCTCATCGTCTATCATCACTACTAATACCAATACACACTATCAGCATCAACTCTAACTCCCAACTTCAGCATTAAAATTTAATTTATGCTATTTTTTATTTTTATTTTGGTCTCTCCTCTCAAAGAAGTACAACCAAAATAACAAGCAAATAATCTATTAAAGACATCTTTCGTGCTACATGTCACTTCCAATTTCAATTACATAATATGTTCGTTGCATCGTATCATTGCCTTTCCTTATGGAAGTGCATCATTTATAATCAATGACAAGTACTAGTGGAATCATTTTCACTTTCTTAAATTTTTCACGTAAAAACTTTGGTATATCTTTCAATTCTTATACTCCTCTTTTATCTATCTAATGTATCTTCATAAAAAGCTCAGACGTAAAACTTTCTCTCTACTACTATGAATATTCTAACACACAAGTAGATTAATTTTGATGTCTTTAAATGATAAACTATTTTTCAAAAATATATAGTTTATATAAAGGACATTATTACATGATCTCTTAGATCAATTATGCCATATCCAAATCATATAAATCCCCTCATTGCATCCATATTTCCTTTGAATGCTGTGATATTGTCCTTTGCAGAGAGAAGACCCCAACTAAAATTAAAGAGAAATAATTCATCGAACAAAAAATTCAATAGAAACATTTTGCAAATAAAATAATAATATTTGCAATCCCATAACTGTTTTTACGGATCACAATTCCGTTAACTTATCAGTTTAGTAAAAATAGTAAGGGTTCCTCACAAGTTTGATAAAACTTGTACACAAACGCAAAGCAAAAAATTGTTTGCTTAATATGTAAATTTAATGGGACTGTTATGTAAAATTTACTTTGATTATTTAATTGCCCGGTCATTGAAAGCTGACGGCGTGGGAGCCTGGACGGCGCCATATTAAGGTCATTTTTATCGGCGTCAGCGGCCGTTTGATCCATAGACAAATAAACACGTCATTTGGTTGCGTGCCGTTAGCCTTTGTTAAAGACTAGACTTTAGTCCAATACCTAACATCAATTTTATTTGACATTAAATATCTAAAAAGTCAAATTGCAATTAATTTATTTCACATTACGCCCAATATTTCCAATCAAATAAACCATAAATAGTAATTTTAGAAAAATTAGAGTCTATCCCCATTAAAATTATTCTATAAGTTGCATTCAAGAATTAGGAATGATAACTTTTCTTGACTAAGGGGTATGAATAAAGTATAATTTTTTTTGAATTTGTGGGGGATTATGAGAAGGATATTGTAGGTGGGTGATGTCTCCTGTAAAGCTGATAGAAAAAGTTTATTGGTGCTGAATGTTTCTTTCTGGATGATTTTTTCATTGTTTTATAAAGTTGCTGTAAAAAGATAATTTTAAAGTTGATATAGAGAGCAGCTAATTCTTAGTATAAAAGCTTTTTAAAAGTAGCAAAAAAATAGTGACCAAACAGATATTATGGCCGGAGTTTGAAAAACATAGTACTAAGAAAGTTGTCTTAAATGAAGCCGATCAAAATTGAGAATGAGTTTCAGATGATAAAGGATATTGATGGATAATGGGGTTGGTTGCAGTCAATAACTATTGTTGAGAGTCGGTAAATAAAAGATAATTAGTGTGGTCATTATCTTGATGTGAGAGGATATAATGTGACTATAATGCTAATAATAACAGGCACTGATCAATTATTTGGGTTAAATAATAGACGAAAGTAGATAATTAAATTCAAGTGATTGAAGAAATCATTGCAGTTGTTTCTTTGAAAATAGTAAAGATAAGGTGACCGAAATGTTATTTGATGGTGTGGTGGACGTCGATTGATTATGGGTGGACGTCGATTGATTATGGAGTCATACAACATGAATAATATAGATAACAAGTTAGGCGAAAAAAGATAAATTTTTTAGTGGAAGAGAAGAAAGGTCAACCAAGAAGATAAAAATTTGGCCACGAATGGATATGCTTACCAATTCCATTCGGTTTTTTTTTAAACCGCTCGTAGCTTTTATCTGAGAGAGAGAGAGAGAGAGAGAGAGAGGATACAAATTTAAGAGAACTTAATGAACATTTTGATTCCTTCATTCAGATGATACCAAGTTTAAACACAAATTATTCTCTTAAAATTTCATTAATTATGAGTGAAAACATCAATATATATATATATATATATATATATATATATATATATATATATATATATATATATATATATATATATATATATATATATATATATGTATAGAGGAGATCAATGAAGTGAAAATTAATTTAAAATATTAATGTTTGTATATAAATAAGTCAAATAATCAGTTTCAAAATGATCCACAAGCTAATAATTCAATAGCGGCTTCAAAAAAAAAAAAAAAAAATTAGTGCTTGATTTCTATCATAAATTTATGCTTTTAAATACAAAAGACATAATATATTATAACAACTTATATGTAAATAATTTAATAAATCTAATATATTATAAATAAGTTCTAAAGTTTTCATTAAAGAAAATATTAATTATACTTAACTAATTAATAATCAAAGTATTAAATTTAATAAAAAAATATTAAAGAAATAAATTAAATAAATCATAAATGCATATTTAAGTTAAATAAACTTAGATTTTAAAAAGATGTAACAGAAAATATGACTATTTTTATATGTTGCCATGACCCTTGATTTTTTTGTAAAGCCTGTCATTATGAAAGTATAATGAATATTAAAAAACTTAAACGTTAGATTAAGGGGCTGTTTAGTTGGGACTTTCTAAATATATGTATTTTGAAAATATAAATTAATTAAAAGAAATGTATTTTAGGAATATCAGAGTTTTTTTTATTAGATGCAAATCAAATTCATTGAATTTATTTATTTATTTTTATGCATTTCAAATGTTTAATAAATAATTAGAGCAAAATCAAACGACAGCTACCGATAGATGATATTTCAAAGAGAACGTTGAGTAGACTATGGTGTGAATCACTAGTGATGATTATGGTGGATAGGGAGAAGGTGAAGCCATAGGCTACGACTTTTCCTTAAATTTAGATTTCATTCGATTAGGGTGAATTTTAAATTTATCATTATTGTATGATAGAATATTTATGATAGTATATTTATGATAATAGAATGAGAGAATTCTTTATAGCATTGTACAAATATTTATTATACACACAAATAAAATTCTTATTTTAAGAGAGAGATCATAATTTTTATGTGAAAAAAATGCTTTGCCTTCTCTTACCCAATTGAAATTATTCCAATAATGTTCATCATTGATTACCAAAAATGTTTTTCTTCGAAACTTAGGAAGGCATTCATAAAATGTTCTAGATATAAATTATGAATGATAGATTCTACGGCGGAAGTTAAAGGAACCTTGTGGCATTTGAGTTGTTTTCAAGAGATCATTAATGGTAACTTTCAAAAATAAAATAAAATAAAAGTAGAGAGATAGATCATTAATGGTCTTTTTAGTTGTTCTTCTTTGAGGAAATGAGACCAAAGACTTAAAGTTTTTGTATAAATCTTAGTGTTATCTTCATAAGTCAATGTTGATGTTGATGGTATATAGCAAAATTAGTTTACGTTGGTGTTCATTTCGATGACATACATTAAACTTATAGGTGATGATGTGCATCAATATTATTAGTGATGACATGCAATGAACTCAATATGCATAAATGCCTGCATAAAAAAAAGGAAGCAAAAGTCTTATAGGCAATGTGTTGCATTAATATTGGTAGTGACAATGGATGGAAAAATTAGTAGGCATCGACATTGTTGTCATTGACAGGTATCATACTTGTAATTAATGGCGTGCATTGATGTTGGCATGCATAATCAACACACTATTGGGAGAAATGATATCATACATCATGTGGCTCACATAAATGATAAAGCACTTCTAACTTTATACTCAACTAGTACTTTTCCATCTCTATAAGAGATAATTTAGACTAATACTCTTAGGAGGCTCCTTTATTGTGCTTCCCAGTTCCCACTAACAACAAATTTGGTTGTTTGTATTCATTCTCCTTCATATACCATAAAAATATTATGTTTGATTAATTGTCATAAAATAAATGCTCTAATAAACATAAGCATGATTACTACTTAGTTCAAATAAAGTTCAAATCAAATTCATGTATAGGTTAAATGTTCTTTCACATATTTTGAAGCTTGTTCAAATTTAGGTTGAATGAGGTTCAATCAACAATCAAAAGAGATTCGAAAAGTTTCCAAGAAGGTTCAAATTAGGATCAAACATACATCTTTTTAATATTCAAAAGTTGCTCTAATAACTGATGCATAGCACATTAGCATGTGGATACAAGCAAGACATTTTACAAAACTTTAGCCAACTCACTCGCTCTCCACTACCTCCGATTGTTTTTACGTTCTTACTGTACCTTTAACTTTTTTATGTTTGTATTTACAGATATAGAAAAAGTTTTAGTTATTGGTTACATATACAAAAACTGGGAAAATGTAGGGTAGTTTTTTTATCATCTTTGAAATATAGAAAACTGGGAACATTGCTAGTTACAGAATTTTGGTACTCTGTTTTGTTTGTATTTATGTTATCTTGCACATATAACAAGCAATCCATCTAGAGAGTTCCATCAAGTTGGTATTAGAGTCAGCGCCTGAGAAGGAGAAGATGACGGATTGATGCAAAGAACTAGTGACCGATGGAGCTCTAAGTCTTGAGGCGCTTTTGGCAAACCTAAGTAATGTCAATCAATGGCTGGATGAGTTAGCGACATATCTACAACAGTTGAACGTGGAAATACACTGTAAGTTCAATCTCAATAACGATAGATCTGCATCATCATCATCATCCACTATTTTATTTTCCCATATTCATCGTCATTGTTTGCGTTGTTGTCAACATCCACATTATCGCCAGGGTCCGCATCATCGCCAACATTCGTGTCGTCGCAGGCATTCGCATTGTCGCCATCATTCATGTCATCGTCATCGTCAGCAATTTCAATTTTATGTGTATGTCGTCAGCGTTCGATCGTGCCCACAATTTCATTTGCTCACCGTCACAATCATCCACTACAGGAAAATAGCCAATTACCGGCGGCCATTTCTGGTAGTTAAGATAAGTTTTCTGACTTTTTGAAAAGTTTATGGCAGTTTTCTGGCATTTTTAAAACCGCTGGAATATACCACGTAGGAAAGGAATTCCGACGGCCATTTTCCAGCGGCAAAACTCATCGGTTGATTTCCTGCGGCACAAACTACCGATAAATTATGGCGATCAAATCGTCGGTGACCGCCTATTAATTACCGACAGTGTACTAGCCGTAGAAAATGTCGGTCTATTCAGCTGCCAAGCCGCAGGTAATAATTAGAGGCTGTATTAAAAACTAGTGGCTATATGAGTCGTTTGGTATCGAAGTTTTTGGCAGCTAAATCGCTGGTTAGCAGCCTAAGATTTGTAGCATTTACAAAAAAAATGACAGCCCCCCTCTATTTGCACCAATTTCCACAAGACATGCATATAATTCAAAACATATATAAAATAGAACCTTTAAGGGCAATAAGCCACAATACTCAACCCACAGAAATAGAGTCCAAAATAAACAGAACATTTCATATGAATTAAAAAACACAATCAACAAATATGTTTGCACAATCCACAATAAGCAGAAACAATTCTTTAAATATAAACATAATGCATATATTCCACAACCAACATAATATATGAAATCCATAATCAGATGTTCCAAATATACCAGAAAGTTCTTCAAACAAATAACATGAGTAATCATCATCTGTGTCATGCTTGCCCTATGATTTTGGTGTAGGATCTTTCTCTTTCTTTTTTTGATTTTCTTCTCGGTATGATCGCAGCGTCGCCTGCATCTCATTTTGAATCTTTCTCATCTCCTCTATCTCTCTTGTCATGGCAGCAAGCCTCTAACTAACAGTTTCTTCAGCTCCATTAACATCATAAAATATTAACATAGATGAACTACCTACCCTCATAAGCATATTCCTACGAACCTAAGCTGTAAACCCTCCCCCTCTACCTTCCTCCAATAACATCTGACCACATGTGATACTCATAATACTTGGTCAATCCTTAAGATGATCTGTCATCAGTAAATTGCTGACTTCCGAACTCGTATAAAATTATCCCGTGAGAATAAATCAATAAAATTTTATTTATTTATTTATTTTATTACTAAAAAAATTATACTTACATGAGATTTTTTAGCCTTTTCATCAACCCACTGATGATCAGCTTGATGTTGGTGAGTCATCGTATGCAACTCCAGTGGTGTATGCTCCCGGCCAAGAAACTCTCTATGTAAATAGAAAATTTAGTTAAAATAATTTACATATATTTGTTAAACTAATTGAAAGCTTTTACCAGTTGTAGTCTATGTTCAGTATTACGCACTGATCCACCAGTATGAAGAGAGCTTCTTAAACCCCCACAATCAGATGATCTATTTTAATTTGGTGAACTCAGGGCTTGCCCAAGCTCTTCATTCTTAAATCTGCCTATACTCTCTCTCTAATCCATAATGAATGCTACCCAGATTTTTTAATGTTCGTGAATGTGTCTCTAAGATGAATCGATCATCTCCTCTCAAAATTTATTCTGATCCTCGTGCCTTGCTCAGGCATCCACCTAAAATCTTTCTGTAAAATATAAACATAATAAATAATATTAATATAAATGAAATCCAATACTTTAAGTAATGCTAAATAAATATACCTAAAATTTTGTAAATCACACATCCCTAACTTCCTTTGGGATTTTCTTCTATGATAAGTAAGGAGCATCATATTTACTCGGTATGATGTCCCGAATCTTGTCAGTAGGCGGCCTTGAGAGATTAAAGCTGCAGGTTAAATTTTTTGTCAATAATATATAATATATCAAATTATAATAACTTTACAAAATAAACTAAACTTATATAAAGTCTCAACATCTAGCTGAGTTGTCACTTGAATGAAGGTAGTTGAGATTCTTAACTGCATGCATAAATTCATCTGTAAATTCCTTTTTGACTCGGTAACAATATGTTATACATCCAATATCTCTCTTCTTAAATAGTTATTTGGATGTTAAAACAAATATTCCCTATATAATTATGAAATAAATTAATATAAAAGATGTACCTTAAATCTCATTTAAATCTAATAAAAAAATATCATTTATGATATTTTTTTATCCAAGTCTTCTTAGGTATGTATCTACCTTTCTTAATATAAGTACAATCTTATACCTCTATTTTCCTAACCTGGTCATCAGAAGGTTGTCGTTTTAAGCGACCAAACCATCTAAGGTCACTTATCGCAACAAAACTTAACTTAGTATTATGCTTCTCTTTTAATAAAGCATTGCAGGTCTCTCCATCATCATATATAATTTTCCTTTAAGTCTGAGGTGGACTTTTCTATCACACAACAACCCTGATGCATTCCTCCACTTCAACCATCCAACTTGATTTCTATTGATAATATCCCTATCTATTTCACCTTCACTCTAAAAAAGATATCCAATATATATAAAACGTGTACTCTTATTAATGCCTTTATCGCCAAAATTCACAATCCCCTCGCTAAGTATATTACTACTAAAATTACACTCAATATATTCATGTTTTAGATCAACTCAAGCAAGAATCTTTACAATCTACGGTAGACATCCATAATTCAAGTTTACCTTCAACTCCCTCTCTAGTCTTATTAACAAGAATAAAATCATAAGCAAAAAAAAAAATCAGGGTATAACCTCTTGCAAATGTCTACTGAGAACATCCATGGTTAAAGCAAAATGATATGGGCTTAAGGCTTTCTCAAAATTCAAGTTTACCTTTAACTCTCTCTCTCTCTCTCTCTCTCTCTCTCTCTCTCTCTCTCTCTCTCTCTCTCTCTCTCTCTCTCCTTATCAACAAGAAGATTATCAACATGAAAATTAAAAAAATAATGTACATCCTCTTGCAAATGTCAACTAAGAACATCCATGACTAAAGAAAAAGAAAGCAAATGCATGGAGGAGATCACCTTCGGGGAGTTTACAAGTCAGAGTGAGGGCGTCGGTGGCCGGAGTTACGGCGTCGGATGCTGGAGTCCTGCGGAGGCAGATCAGAGGTGAGGGCGAGAGTAACGTTTAGACGAAAATCAATAATGCGAAGAAATGAGGTGGAAGGCCTGGGGCAACCAATTATAGGTCAAATTTAGATATATTTCTGATGTTTCAAGCCGCCAGAAAAAATTACTTAACACCAACAGTCAAACCGCCAGTAATAGTTGACGCCTAAAAAAACTGGCGGTATGACCGACAGTCTATTTACTGCTGGTATTTATGTCGGTTTATTATTAAAAACCATCGGTTTAATGGCCGGCACCTCCGATAAACAACAAATTTCCTGTTGTGATCGCGTTTCTTTTTCATGCGTTCGTTGTTTCATTTTCCCACTAGCAACGCGTTCCATGAGTTGCTTGACGAGCTCGCGTGTCAAGCAAAGGGTTGTTCGAGCTTGATCTCGATAAGCTTGACTCGTCAAGCCTGTTACCGAGACGAGCCCAAGCCAGCTCACGAGTCGGCTTGACTCGGTTGCACCCCTTAGTGAGATTGCCATTTTAGAGCTCTTAATGCCACAATTATAAGAATTTGCATGTTATTTTAAAATTTTGATAGTTAAATCATCTGAAATAATTTTAGGAAGATCTATGAATAAATTTTATCAGTTTTTGAAAATTGTGATAATATGTAATGATAATGGTATTTATATATCCATCTAATTAAAAACCATCTAATGCCACAATTGGCTTACAATTTAGTTAACTATAGGAGTATTCTAGAATGTTGATGAGATTAGATTTAAGTTTTGTTTGAGACAATTTTCTTATTATTTTCTACAGTAACTTCATAGCATAAAAATTTCATAAAACAAGTGAAAATGCAATGACTAAAAGTTGTCTTAAACAAAACCTTAAGCCACAAGAAAACAATTATTGAATGCCTCTTTTTTTTTTATGCTAAAACTTTTATCTTCAAGAGAGCAATTCATTAGCATGAATTGTTATAATATAAATAAATAAATTAATATGCAAGAATTAAAAATAAATATAAATTATGTAGATAATTAAATATTTTTATACTATTTAACGCACAATCGGGCCTACATTCACACACATAATCTTCATCTAAATTATGATTCCACTATCATTAACCATCGCTAAAAAATAATTTTGACTTTTGAGCAAATAGATAAATCAACACAAAATTGTAGTTTCTTTAAAGGATGAAAGGAACCCAAGCTTAAATAAGCGAGTCAAACTCAAATACCTATGAGCAAAAAAGATTCTTTCAAAATGTTTCAAAATTTTGGTGAATAAAAATACATATTTTTTTATGAATGATTGTATAAAAATGTAATTTAAAATAACTTACCATTTTTTCCTATAAAGATTAAGAGAGAGAGAGAGAGAGAGAGAGAGAGAGAGAGAGAGAGAGAGAGAGAGAGAGAGAGAGATCATTGAGATGATACAAATTTAAGAGAACTTGCTCAATTAATGGAGCAATTATTAGGTCCTTTCACTGGATGTAGAGGAAGGTTCGGTTTTAGGCAAAAATAGGTCAAAAAGTGCAAATACCGAGTTTTTTGAAAAACTCGGTATTTTTTCAAAAAAACTCGGTATTTGCACTTTTTTAGGCAAAACCGAACCTTCCTCTAGGTCCTTGCACCGGACCAAATAAAAGTTCCAATTAATGAGCATTTTGATTCCTTCATTCAGAATTCAGATGATACCAATTTTAAACACAAAATTATTCTCTTAAAAATTTCATTAATTTTGAGTGAAAAGATCAATATTTCATATCTAATATATATAGGAGATCAATGAAGTGAAAATTAATTAAAAATATTAATATTTGTATATATAAATGAGTCAAATAATCATTTTCAAAATGATCCAAATGCTAATAATTCAGTAGTGTTTTCAAAAAAAAAAAAAAAGGTACAGCGTTTGATTTCTATCATAAATTTATGCTTTTAAATACAAAGACATAATATATTATAACAACTTATATGTAAATGATTTAATGAATCTAATATTTTATAAATAAGTTCAAAAGTTTTCATTAAGGAAAATATTAATTATACTTAACTAATTAATAATTTAAGTACTAAATTTAATAAAAAAATTTAAAAGAAAATATGACTATTTTTATGTGTTCATAACCCTTAAATTTTTCGTAAAACCTATCATTATCAATGTATAATGAATATTCAAAAACATAAACATTAGATTAAGGGGCTGTTTAGTTGGAAATTTCTAAATATATGTATTTTGGAAATATAAAATAATTAAAAGACATGTATTTTATGAATGTAAGAGTTTTTCTTTTATATGAAAATAAAATTCATTGAATTTATTTATTTATTTTTATACATTTCAATTGTATTAATAAATAATTAGGATAAAATCAAACGACACCGACCGGTAGATGACATTTCAAAGAGAATGTTGAGTAGACGATCGTGTGAATCACAAGCGATGATTATGGTGGATAGGGAGAAGGTGAAGGCACAGGCTACGACTTTTCCTTAAATTTAGATTCATTCGATTTGAGTGGTTTTTAAGTTAATCATTACTACATGATAGAATATTTATGATAGTAGAAAGAGAATTTTTTATAGCATTGTACAAATATTTATTATACACACAGATAAAAGAAGATTATAAGAGAGAGACCATAATGTTTATGTGAAAAAAACAAGAACAAAACAAAAAATGCTTTTCCTTCTCTTACCCAATTGAAATTATTCCAATAATGGTCATCATTGATTACCAATAATAATTTTCTTCACAACTTAGGAATGCATTCATAAAATATCGTAGATATAAATTATGAATGATAGATTCTATGGCGGAAGTTAAAGGAACCTTGTGGCATTTGAGTTATCTTCAAGAGATCATTAATGGTAACTTTAAAAAAAAAGAAGGAGAAAGAGAGATCATTAATGGTCTTTTTAGTTGTTCTTCTTTGAGGAGATGAGACCAAAGACTTAAAATTTTTGTATAAATCTTAGTGTTATAATTAGTAGTCAATGTTGATGTTTATGGTATATAACAAAATTGGTTTATGTTGGTGTTCATTTCAATGACATACATTGAACTTATAGGTGATGATGTGCATTAATATTACATGCAATGAACTCAATATGCATAAATGCCTGCATGAAAAAAGAAAAAAAAGCAAAAGTCTTATAGGCAATGGGTTGCATTAATATTGGTAGTGACAACGGATGGAAAAATTAGTGGGCATCAGCATTGTTGTCATTGACAGGTATCAGACTTGTAATTAATGGTGTGCATTGATGTTGGAATGCATACTAAATACACTATTGGGAGAAATGATATCATGTATCATGTGGCTCACTAAAATGATAAAAGCACCTCTAACTTTATACCCAACTAGTACTTTTCCATCTCTACAAGAGATATTTTAGACTAATACTCTTAGGAGGATCCTTTTGTTGTGCTTCCTAGTTCCCACTAACAACAAATTTGGTTGTTTGTATTCATTCTCCTTCATATACCATAAAAATATTATGTTTGATTAATTGTCATAAAATAAACGCTCTAATAAACATAAGCATGATTACTACTTAGTTCAAATAAAGTTCAAATCAAATTCATGTATAGGTTAAATGTTCTTTCACATATTTCAAAGCTTATTCAAATTTAGGTTGAATGAGGTTCAATCAACAATCAAAAGAGATTCGAAAAGTTTCCAAGAAGGTTCAAATTAGGATCAAACATTGCATACATCTTTTTAATATTCAAAAGTTGTTCTAATAACTGATGCAGAGCACATTAGCATGTGGATACAAGCAAGACATTTTACACAACTTTAGCCAACTCACTCGCTCTCCATTACCTCCGATTGTTTTTACCTTCACTACCAAAAAACGCGCGCTTTCGCAGCGGTTTTGCGCAGCGGTTTTAAAAACCGCTGCAAAAACTGAAAATTTAAAAAAAAAATTATCTATTTAGCAGCGGTTATAACCGCTGCTATTTGCACCGGTTAAAACCGCTGGTAAAACCCAATTCTTATTTTAAGTAACCCGATCGAAGCCCTAAATCCTCAGCTCCTTCTTCGTTCGCGCGAACTGGCCGACTCCAGACGAAAATCTTCTCCTCGCGAATCCCGACCGATCGGTGCTTAATCACTGTGAGCCTCTTCGATCCCCTTCATCCTCTTCTTCTCTTTTTCTTCTCATTGTGTTTCTTCATGCATATACTTCGTTTGCATCATTAGGGTTTAGGTTAATCTACCGTGAGGCGTAGCTTTGTCGTTGGTTTTTAAACATGATTCCTTATAAATTTCGCTCATTTGTTGATCTGGAGTTTGAAACCTAGCTTAGGAGCTGTCAAGCCGCTAATTTTCCAAAAAAAAAATTAAATTAGTGTCAATGAATGCAAACGAAGTATAGAAGCTCGATTTAGTTCTTAATGGTTCTCCCTTTACATATTTTAAAATTAAGAAAACATATACTTTATTTGTAGGTGAGGATGAATTAAAACTAACCAATGTACTTTATTTGAGGATGAATTAAAACTAACCAATGTTGAGAATTTATATGTTGATTTCTATAGATCATGCGGAATTTAAAAATTCCACTTGGAATAGATCATGGAAATTTTTTTATATGGAATAGGGAAATTTTAAGATCTTTATTTTTGGATTTTTGATACTTTTTTTATGGTTTATTTGTTGACTTAAGATAGACTCTGGAACTAAAATAGCTAATAGAAAATTTAATTAGGGTAAAGTGTATCTCTAGATTTTGAATAGAATAAACCAACATAAATTTAATTTTATTAAATTATGGGATGCATACTAAATATATGGCAATTTGAGTGGGCTTTTTAATAGTTAAGGTATGTCATATTATTTCAATAGTGGAACTGGTCTAGTAATTCCAGAAAACTTATCCAACACTATCTATGGCTCATTTTAATTTAATAAAGTGGAATAGAAAGGGTTTTGATTTTTTTAGGGTTAGGTACGGAATATTAAGAGAAAAACACAAACAAATAAAAAAACAAATAAATAAAAATGATGGAAATAAAATAATAACTCACCAAAGGTGGTGTTCAAAGAGATCGTCCTATCTCCTTGAGTATGACTAGCCACAAATCCTCCAAGACACTTGAAATTTCTATCCAAATGTGTAAACAAGCTAAATCTATCATCATTTAAATTTTAGAAGATTTTATATAACTGGATAACCAAGTGAAGACACACATCCCTTTATTTTAAAATTAAAACAAAGGAGGGAAAGGAGGAGGAAGGGGGCTCCACTTGTGCAACTCACACAACTACACACTTGTTTATGCATTAACTGCCAAATACATTCCCTATAACGCTTTTGGAAAGCCAATTCACTCTCTAACAAGTTTACTTCAATCTCCTTAGCTATTTTACACATTAACAAACTACAAAACGCTAAGTCTTCACATAGATATAGACTATGAACATGAAAATACTTTTAAAAAAACATAAAAATGATTTAAATCAATATGAATTATTTATTGATTGAAACTCATACGATCTTGCTCATGCTATGGTGATATTTTTGTTGACCTTATGTTTGTATGAGGTCAATCTTTAAGCATCACTTTCATTCCTGGTACTCAATCATTAAACTCCATTCAATCACTCAATTGAAATGTAACATTATCGAAAAAGGATTCATGTAGCCGACCCCACGTAGTGGGAGAAAGGCTTGATGTTATTGTTGTTGTTGTATTGAAATGTAACATTATCATGTATTACAGGAAAGGGCTGCAAAAAATTCTGCCAATGCCAAGAAACAAACTTGTCCTCACACAATGGGTCGTGTGAGTTCAGTTCGAAGACAGAAGGAAACGGTATAAAATTAAACATTTATTTATAACTACTAAATAATTTATTTTCAAACTTACATTGTTATTATAATTTTTTGTAGTCTATTACGGACAGATTACAATTATGGAAAATTAATAGGATGCATAAAGATGGGACATGGTCATCTGATGACGCTATGCAGCGATGGGTATATATATATAATTATTACAATTTTTTTTAATAAATTCATTCTTCAATATATTTAACTATATGTTTTTGAACTGTAGGCGCAAGCATGCAATCTTCTTGCCCAAGAAGGGCTTACACCTGAAGAAGGAAATATTGAAGCTAATGAGAGAGTTTTTGCTATAGTTATGGGACCAGAACATTCAGGTAGAGTACGTACCCAGGGATTTGGTGTTACGCCTACTAGATTCTTTCCTCAAAGCAAAAATGAAGAAGGTAGTGGTAGCGGTAGCAGTTTTGGACAGATAGCTAGTCTTAGAGAGGAGTTCATATCATTTCGTGATAATCAGGCGAGAGAATTTGCCTCTTTTCGTGATGAGATGAGACAGTTTATGCAAGAAACGCAAAGGAATCATCCACCCCATGGAGGATCAGAAATGGTATGAATTTTTTTTTTAAGTTAAATATAAATTGCTTGATTATTATTATCTCATTCTCTTTATATTATTTTCAGGGTGGAAATGACAATTTATCTGATGCCTGACAGTCTGCTGATGAGCACTGGTATTAGATGTGATGCTTTTGGTGATGTAGACATTTTATGTAATTTCGAACTTTTGTTATTTTGATTTTGAAATGTAATATTGTTATTTTGTGCTCATTTCCTTGTGTTATAAATCATCAACTATGTATAGAACATTTTGTATTTTGTTTAATAATGGTAGAAAAGTTATGTTCTTAAATAGTTTTTGTAAATGGTGCTTAATTTCTAGATCACTTTTGTAGCCAATAGAGTCCTAGTGCAAAGTGCATGAAATTGATGTTCTATTTAAAGTGAGGCCATTTAAATGTTCTATGAAATTGATGTTCTATTTTGTATTTTGCTTGTGATATATATATAGCATGAATCAAACTTAATTACATCAAAGAATTCCTAGTCTAATGGATTTGATGATTCTACCTAACCTTGGATCTATGTATATGAATTTCTATTTGAAGCCATGAAAAAATCCCTATGTTATATATGATTTGTGTTATTTGTTGCAGGTGTGAACGGCAAGTTTCAAAATTTTAAAAAAAAAATTCTGGACATTAGTGGCGGTTATAACCGCCACTAAGTCCCAGAAAACCGCCGCTTAAAAAAAATTCTGGACCTTAGTGGCGGTTATAACCGCCACTAAGTCCCAGAAAACCGCCGCTTAACGCCGATTAAGTCCATTTTGCTTGCCTTTGTGGCGGTTAAAACCGCTATTATTCTGGGGAATTACTGGCGGTTTAAAACGCTGTAAAAAAAACGCATTACAAAACGCTACCCCGTCGGTCCTAAAACCGCTGCGGAAGGCCATTGCAGCGGAAGGCAAACACGGCGGATCTGCAGCGGTTATTGAACCGCTGCAAATAATGTAGTGGCGGTTATAACCGCCAGGAAAAGTAAAAATTTATGCTGCGAAAACCCTATTTTTTGGTAGTGGCTTCTTACTGTACCTTTAACTTTTTTATGTTAGTATTTACAGATAATAGAAAAAGTTTTAGTTATTGGTTACATATACAAAAACTGGGAAAATGTAGGGTAGTTTTTTTATCATCTTTGAAATATAGAAAACTGAGAACATTGCTAGTTACAGAATTTTGGTACTCTGTTTTGTTTGTATTTATGTTATCTTGCATATATAATAAGCAATCCATCTATAGAGTTCCATCAAGTTGGTATTAGAGTCAGCGCCTGAGAAGGAGAAGATGACGGATTGATGCAAAGAACCTGTGACCGAGGGAGCACTAAGTCTTGAGGCGCTTTGGGCAAACCAAAGTAATGTCAATCAATGGCTGGATGAGTTAGCGACATATCTACAATAGTTGAACGTGGAAATACACTGTAAGTTCAATCTCAATAACGACAGATCTGCATTATCATCATCATCCACTATTTTATTTTCCCATATTCATCGTCATTGTTTGCGTTGTTGTCAACATCCACATTATCGCCAGGGTCCGCATCATCGCCAACGTTCGTGTCGTCGCAGGCATTCACATTGTCGCCATCATTCATGTCATCGTCATCGTCAGCAATTTCAATTTTATGTGTATGTCATCAACGTTCGATCGTGCCCACAATTTCATTTGCTCACCGTCACAATCATCCACTATAGGAAAATATCCAATTACCGACGGCCATTTTTGGTAGTTACACTATTAAAAATATATGTTTTTCGCAGCCTTTTATTAGTAGCAAAATGAATACCGCTACTGTATACAGTATATCACAGCGGTATTAAACCGCTGCTGTAGGGTAAAAAAAGCGCTGCCAAAGACTTATTTTTTGATAGTAATTAAGATAAGTTTTCTGACTGTTTGAAAAGTTTACGACAATTTTCTGGCATTTTTAAAACCGTTGGAATATACCATGTAGGAAAGGAATTCCGACGGCCATTTTCCAGCGGCAAAACTCATCGGTAGTTTTTTTTTCTATAAAGATTGAGAGAGAGAGAGAGAGAGAAAGAGAGAGAGAGAGAGAGAGAGAGAGAGAGAGAGAGAGAGAGAGAGAGAGAGAGAGAGAGAGAGAGAGAGAGAGATCATTGAGATGATTCAAATTTAAGAGAACTTGCTCAATTAATGAACATTTTGATTCCTTCATTCAGATGATACCAATTTTAAACACAAATTATTCACTTAAAAATTTCATTAATTTTGAGTGAAAAGATCAATATTTTAAATCTAATATATATATTGGAGATCAATGAAGTGAAAATCAATTAAAAATATTAATGTTTTTATATATAAATAAGTCAAATAATCATTTTCAAAATGATCCAAAAGCTAATAATTCAGTAATGTTTTCAAAAAAAAAAAAAAAAGGTACAGCGTTTGATTTCTATCATAAATTTATGCTTTTAAATACAAAGACATAATATATTATAACAACTTATGAGTAAATAATTTAATGAATCTAATAGTTTATAATTAAGTTCAAAAGTTTTCATTAAGGAAAATATTAATTATACTTAACTAATTAATAATTAAAGTACTAAATTTAATAAAAAAATTAAAGAAATAATCTAAATAAATCATAAATGCATATTTAAGTTAAATAAACTTACATTTTAAAAAGATTTAAAAGAAAATATGACTATTTTTATGTGTTCATATTTCATAACCCTTGAATTTTTCGTAAACCCATCGTTATCAATGTACAATGAATATTCAAAAACACAAACAAACATTAGATTAAGGGGCTGTTTAGTTGGAAATTTCTAAATATATGTATTTTGAAAATATAAATAATTAAAAGACATGTATTTTAGGAATGTAAGAATCTTCAAATTCATTGAATTTATTTATTTATTTTTATACATTTCAATTGTATTAATAAATAATTAGGAAAAAATCAGACGACACCGACTGGTAGATGACATTTCAAAGAGAATGTTGAGTAGACGGTCGCGTGAATCACAAGCGATGATTATGGTGGATAGGGAGAAGGTGAAGGCATAGGCTACGACTTTTCCTTAAATTTAGATTCATTCGATTTGGGTGGTTTTTTAAGTTTATCATTACTGCATGATAGAATATTTATGATAGTAGAAAGAGAATTTTTTATAGCATTGTACAAATATTTATTATACACGCAGATAAAAGAAGATTATAAGAGAGAGACCATAACGTTTATGTGAAAAAAACAAGAACAAAACAAAAAATGCTTTTCCTTCTCTTACCCAATTGAAATTATTCCAATAATGGTCGTCATTGATTACCAATAATGATTTTCTTCGCAACTCAGGAATGCATTCATAAAATATCGTAGATATATATTATGAATGATAGATTCTATGACGGAAGTTAAAGGAACCTTGTGGCATTTGAGTTATCTTCAAGACATCATTAATGGTAACTTTCAAAAAAAAAAAAAAAGTAGGAGAAAGAGAGATCATTAATGGTCTTTTTAGTTGTTCTTCTTTGAGGAGATGAGATCAAAGACTTAAAATTTTTGTATAAATCTTAGTATTATAATCAGAAGTCAATGTTGATGTTTATGGTATATAACAAAATTGGTTTATGTTGGTCTTCATTTCAATGACATACATTGAACCTATAGGTGATGATGTGCATTAATATTATTAGTGATGACATGCAATGAACTCAATATGCATAAATGCCTGCATGAAAAAAAAAAGCAAAAGTCTTATAGGCAATGGGTTGCATTAATATTGGTAGTGACAACGGATGGAAAAATTAGTGGGCATCAGCATTGTTGTCATTGACAGGTATCAGACTTGTAATTAATGGTGTGCATTGATGTTGGAATGCATACTAAATACTATTGGGAGAAATGATATCATGTATCATGTGGCTCACTAAAATGATATAAGCACCTCTAACTTTATACCCAACTAGTACTTTTCCATCTCTATAAGAGATATTTTAGACTAATACTCTTAGGAGGATCCTTTTGTTGTGCTTCCCAGTTCCCACTAACAACCAATTTGGTTGTTTTTATTCATACTCCTTCATATACCACAACAATATTATGTTTGATTAAGTGTCATAAAATAAATTCTCTAATAAACATAAGCAAGATTACTACTTAGTTTGAATAAAGTCCAAATCGAATTCAAGTATAGGTTAAAGGTTCTTTCACATATTTCAATGCTTATTCAAAATTAGGTTGAATGAGGTTCAATCAACAATCAAAAGATATTTGAACAAGTTTCCAAGAAGGTTCAAATTAGGATCAAACATTGCAAATATCTTTTTAATATTCAAAAGTTGCTCTAATAGTCCTTACAAAATTCAAATCAACTTTGAACATTGGTTTGAAATTAGTTCAAATATGATTCGAACAACATTCAAATCATGGTCAAAGAAAGTTTGAACCATTTCTACTTTTGATCAAATTAGTTTAGACCCAATTTATTCGACACTCTAAGTTTTTTTTATTTTTTTAACAAACAATCTTTATCATCAATTTACATAAATATTCTCTTCATCTTAAATCACATAAATTATATGAATCATTATAAAATGATTTTAATCATAGAATTATAATAACATTTAAATATTAAAAAAACACATGCATAGCTATCAATATCCAATTAAATTAGTTCGTCTCACTCAACTTTGTAGTCACGTTCTTCTTTCATTTCTATAAGAAAAAATCTCACACGTAATTCACAGTCGTTATTAGAGGCCTGTCAGTTAAGACTTTATACCATCACAATTATAAAATATTATCTTATTTTTCACACTCGTGTTAATCAAATATTTTCAAAAGCATAGCCTCAATAAAATGCACATAAAGAGTTCTAAAGTTAAATTATGAAACTTAGGTTTTTAAAGCATTATAGGCTTTATGAGTGTTCTCTATTTGCTAGACAAAACTTGAGGGATTTGAAATGGAAAAAAGGGATGGTGCCCTAATCAACACTCAATTAGTCCAAGTAGGTCTGGCAGATTTGACAGGGTGAAGAAATTCAACATTTCTTATAGTACAAAATTTTAAGGGTGTCTGAAAAGTTTCAAAGCTAATCATTCATATTTGAAGTGTTAGTAAATTTGGTAAAATTAAATACAAAATTCATCTAATGCTAGAAACAAATGAAATGACACTATATTTTAAGGGCATAGGCCCAATTAGAATGACTCCCTGAAAACCATAACACTAAATGCAGCAGACACCTAAAAGCGGGCTAAAACTAGTACCCTAAGTAATTCGAGATGGGCCGAATATTATTATCTTGAGGAGAAATCAACTTCTCTTTCGAGAGTGAGCAAAACAGGCCGAATTAGGGGCAACGCTGAAACACACATATAATACATACGTAATACGCAAACCCAAGACCTCTTAGTTGGGAGCCAAACTCTCAACCAACAAACCAAATGGAGATACGTAAAATTTTTTTTCCCTTTAGAATTTGGGGCACTGCATTTATTGAAAGTAGGAAAAATAGTTAAAATGTTTTTTCTTCTAAGAAAAGGTGTCAATTGTTTACCCTGAGCTCTTATGACTTCGTTTAGGACGGCTTTCAAGCAGCTTTCTACTACAAAAATAATTTTTGTACTAAAAAGCTCCTTAAGAAAATAGTAAGAAAGCCGTCCCAAATGAAAACTATATATAATTGTCGTGAGAATATCAGATGTGTTTCAATCTTACATCAAGCTTATTGTTTTATATGATGGAGGTATTTGGTACATATGTACATAAATATCATGTATAGAGAAAAAAAAAAAAAAGTGGAGTCAGAAAGGGGATTTGTAAGGAGAGATTATTAGGTGCGGAGTGCGGACGGGGAGAGCCGTCCGCCACAAGCATTGGCGGGTGCTCGGTACCGCTGGGTACCGCTAGACACCCAATATTTGTGCGGACGGTGCACATTCCTCACCTAATAATTTTTCATTTGCAAGGCAGTGACTGAGAGTAGAACATCTGTTCTCCTTAAGAAAAATTAATGAGGTGTTTTATTTGATCTTGAAACTTGATGGAACAAAGGCGTTTGGAGAGGATGAAAGGGGTTTTTTCTGCAGCTGTAGAACATGGTAATGCTCTATTTCTTTGTTTATGAGAAGTTCTTTATCTTTAAGTCACTTTAATAAAATCCAATCAATTATATTTTTTAGGCTAAACATACATATTTTTAATTAGATATACATGAATTTATAAGTGTTAATTTAAATTTGTATTATTCATAAAGTATTATTTTTATTATTGGATATTTACATCGTATTTATATTATTGGATATTTAAAGAGTCAATCCCTTGAAGGGGAAGAATGATTAGCAATGGAAGATTTAAATTTTCCTAATAAAATTACATATACAGTATAATGCAAATTTATGGCTTCGTTTGAGACGGTATTTTTATCTAATTTTACAAAATTTTAAGAAAACTGTCCCAAATGAAACCTAAATCTTTGCATTATCATGAATTAGAACAGAATTACTGAAGTTAGCCATCATGAGAGGCTTAAAAGAGAAGCTTGCTCGAGGGTCCTGTGCCAGTTTCTCCACAATAATCAATCAAATCATTCACGCAAAAAAAAAAAAAAAAAGAGTTGACTTGATTAATCGGAGACCAAGCGGACTTGAGCAATCTAAATCATTGCTACAAGATCCGACCATTTGTATCGAGTCCATGGACGTTAAAATTGTCCAAGTTTGATGTCCAAAAGGCAATCAAATTAATCGATTAATGCTTCATTTGGAAAAGCTTTCTTCTGCTTTCTCAAGCAAATTTTTAATACAGAATTTTTTAGCTTAAGAAATTTTTATAGTAAAAAGCCGCTTTAGAAAAAAAAAAAAAAATCATCCTAAATGAAACATGCATGCATATTAGGAAGAATCTTGATGGCGGTAACATCGCCATGATCGACCTCTAGCGGGTTCTAGACTAACCCCTCATAAAGCTCTCATCAAGGAATTTTTATTATGTCCGGTGTTCTGACGTAGCTCTACGTTCGGACGTCAATAACATTTCGCCACGTGCTCCTACTCTTTACCGCGCGGCCCGACGACCTGACCTAGATCGGAACCCAGTATTGCTATGTTCGTGTATTGCTAGGTATTGCTCGGTATTGCTAGGTATTGCTAGGTATTCTTGAGTGTGTATCGGAAATATGTGCTCACAGATAACGAAGGTAAAGGAAAACAGAAACTTGTATATTTCTCTAGAACCAGAATACAGCAGTATTTATAAACTAAGATAAGCTAATGGAGCCAGTAACGTCTAGATGACGTGGCAGTCTATTATACAAGAAAGGACATTTCTTGTATATCTTACAGGCCCCCGCAAACTAATGACTGTGGTGCAGTAATTAGTTTGTTACATAGAAATTTAAAACGTCGGATAGGTAACGGTTTGGTGAAGACGTCCGCGATTTGATCATTGGTGCAAATGTGATGAACGGCCAGATGATTGGATCGGATGCAATCTCTTATAAAGTGACAATCCAGATCGATGTGTTTTGTTCTGGCATGGTATACTGGGTTGTTGGCGAGTGCAATGGCGGACGTATTATCACAATAGATGATTGTGGGAGATTTCTGCGGAATGTGAAAGTCTTCTAGAAGACGACGAAGCCAGATAACTTCCGAAGCTTCGGATGCCAATGCTCGGTATTCTGCTTCGGTAGATGATCGAGCCACTGTGGATTGCTTTTTGGCTTGCCATGATATGAGGGATTTGCCTAGAAAATTACAATACCCAGAAATTGATTTGCGATCTCGAGTATTGTTGGCCCAGTCGGCGTCTGCGTAGCCGTGTAGAGTTAAGTCATCTCGGTGTAGTGGAATCCCTGTGGCTGTGGATCCCTGTATGTACCGAAGCAACCTCTTAAGATCATCGAAGTTGCTATTGAGTGGAGTATGCATGTGTTGGCTTAATCTGTGTACGGCGAATTGAATATCTGGGCGAGTGAGTGTGAGATATTGAAGCGAGCCGATTAATTGGCAGTAGAGATGCGGGTTGTAAAATTCTGAGCTGCATTTTGTAGAGTTTTCTTGTTTGCAGGACAGTGGAGTAGCCACAGGTTTGGAGTTGTGCATTCCTGCTCTTTCCAAGATCCTTATGGCGTATTGTTGTTGATGTAGAAGCACTCCATAAGATGTGTGACTGGTCTGGATACCGAGAAAGTTGGCAAGAGGTCCCAAGTTCCTCATATGGAATTTGTCGTGAAGGCTTGCTAGAAGACGGTTAATCTCCGGTTTTGAGTTGCCGGTGAGTAATATGTCGTCGACGTAGATTAGGATATAAATTTTTGTTGATCCCGATTTATAAATAAAAAGAGATGGGTCAGCATTGCTGATAGAAAAACTGAAAAGTTGAAGATGATTGGATAGGGTTGCGTACCATTCGCGTGGTGATGGTTTGAGTCCGTCTAGGGCTTTGTTTAGTTTGCACACGAAAGTTGGATGGACGATGTCATGAAACCCGGGTGGTTGTTGCATATAGACGGTCTCGGATAATTTGCCATGCAAGAAAGCGTTTGAGACGTCAAGTTGATGAATATCCCATTTGAAATGAAGAGCAATAAGTATGAAAATACGCACCGTAGGAATCTTGGCGACGGGGCTGAAAGTCTCCGTATAATCGATGCCGTGTTCTTGATTAAAGCCCTTAGCGACTAGCCGGGCTTTGTACCTTGCAACGGTGCCGTCGGACTTCAGCTTTATTCTATATGTCCACTTGCAGCCTAGGACATTTTGGGTCGGATGCGGAGGTACAAGATCCCAAGTCCCTTGAGTTTGTAAAGCTTGGAATTCTTGGGACATGGCTGCACGCCATTGCGCACTTTTGCTTTCTTGATTATAGGTAGACGGTTCAGCTTCATGAGTAATGTGAGATAGATCGAATATTTGCTTTGGTTTTGAGTGTACTGTTTTGGATCTGGTGGCCATGTGATGAGTGATGGGCTGTGAGTGAGAAAGAGTGTTGCTGTTGTCACCGGTGGGAAGTATAGGCTGATTTTGGTGGCTGAGGAAATTGTCGGGAGGCTGATTAGGCAATGTGGGTGACGTTGAGAGCGTCTGTTGTGACGGTGAAGTAGTTTTGATGGGCAGTGTAGTGTTATTGCTGATTGCAAGCGGAAGACGATTGGTGGGAACGAGCAGGAGCGGGGGGATTGGGTTGGTGTGAGTGCTGGTAGAGGTTTGTTGTATATTAAGCTGTCGAAATGGAAAAATCTTTTCATTAAAAATAACATGACGAGAGATATAGATCTTGTTGTTTTCGGGATCGAGGCAACGATACCCTTTTTGTAGAGGTGCATAGCCGATGAAGATGCACGGGTGTGATAGCGGCGAGAATTTATGGTTGGAGTATGGCTTGAGCCATGGGTAGCATAAGGAGCCGAAGATTTTAAGTTGGTATAATCGGGTGGTTCTTGATACAAGATTTCGTGCGGTGATTTGTTGTGCGTGTTTGGGGATGGCAGCTGGTTGATTAAGTGGACAGCGGTAAGCAAGGTGTCAACCCAGAGGTATGTAGGGAGCGATGCTTCGAGGAGCAAAGTGCGAGTGGTCTCGGTGATGTGCCGATGTTTGCGTTCGGCCACACCGTTTTGTGAAGGTGTATATGGGCATGTAAATTGATGAAGTATACCTTGTGCGGTGAGATAGGTCTTGAATCTGTTGTTGATAAATTCGCCTTCGCCATCTGTACGAAGTTTCCGAATGTGCGTTTGAAATTGTCGTTCAATCATTTTCTGGAATTCAAGAAATTTGGAGAAGACGTCCGATTTTTGAAGTAGCGGATAAATCCAGGTGTATTTGGAAAAATCGTCGATAAAGCTAACATAGTATCGAAACCCATAGTTAGATGTTATTTGGGACGGACCCCAAACATCGGAGTGGACTAATTCAAACAGAAAAGAGCTATTATTAATTGATTTTTGAAAAGGTAGGCGATGGCTTTTGCCCATTCGACAAGAGTTACAATTTGCAGTAAAAGAATTGTTACAGATGTTTGGAAATTGTTTTTCTATAGTAGCTAAAGTCGCCGCCGAAGGGTGTCCAAGACGCCGGTGCCAGAGGTTGGAGACGGTTTGAACAGAGATAAGTGCAAGCTAGGACGTGTCAGCGAGCTTGCTCTGGACAGGACGGAGAGGGTACAGTCCGTTAATACACGGACCCGTGAGAAGAACGTGGTTGTTCGTCTTGTCCTTGATGACGTAGCCATGGGAAGAAAAGGTAATGTTGCAATCGTTTTGTCCGCGAACGCGCGTAGCAGTAAGAGCAGTGGAGTTCCCTGATAGTTGTAATGAGTGAAGTTCGCGGGCGGTTTCGTGCGCGAGGTTTAGTTCCTCGCTACAGAGCAAGGTATAGAGATCATCAAGTGAGATCGGTTGAAGATTTGTGCGAATGGATGTTTTAAAAGATTGGTAGGGAGATGGTAATCCGTCTAAGGTATTGTAATATCAGTTTTGCTCCAGGTTCGTCCGGGACGAAGTTGGATCGTCCCGGGACGATCTGTACAGGTTTGGTCAGAATTGTGAAAATTGAGCAGTTCGTCTGGACGAAATGTTGGATCGTCTGGACGAAAATTTTCCAGAGGACCCGTCGCCGGGGACGATAATTAAATCTCGTCTGAACGACATTTGTCCAGAGCCAGATCGTACCGGGACGAAGTGCGATCGTCCAGGACGATCAGTCGGGATATATATGGAAATGAGATATTTTGAAGAGAGAGAAAAGCCGAGGAGAGAGAAAAATGAAGGAAAAAGTGGAAAAATTGATTTTTGGACGACGCCTGGCCGTTTTCGTGCGACGAGACTGTTGAGGATTTTGCTGTACGCAAGGTAAGGCACAATCCGACTTTCTCAATTTTCAGAACCGTCGCTGTTAACGGTATTTTATGTCTGGATTTCATTTTTGTTAGCGATTTTCGTTCGTATTTTCCGACTGGTTTAGTTTTTATCGCGTAACTTTCTGTATATCGTTGACGTGGCGGGTGTGCACATTTTGAATATATTTTGGAGATTTTTGTCCGGACCGTTTTGATATGGCGGCATTTTATTCCGTCTGTATTTTTCTGTGTGAATATTAAATGCTGTGGCAGTAGAATAAATGTTCTGAAATATTGTTATCTACATTCTGTGTGAATTTAGTATTCTGTGATTTTTCAGGAAAATTGTGTAAATTTCATACGCTGCCGTTATGCTGCCCGATTTTTTGGGTGATTTCTGATTTGTCCGGATTTCTTCTGATTTGATATGCTATCTGTATATGCTATAAAAAGGGAGTTATAAGGGGCCTGGATCCTATGAGATTCAGTTAGTGTCTGGGAAATCTGAAATGAGCTCAATCTGAAATATGTTCTGTTCCGGATCCGAGGAAATCTGTTTAGGTGCTATAAGCACTATATATGTATTCTGGTGCGATAAGCACATCTATTCTGGTGCCGTGAGCACAAAGGGAGGCATAAGGGGCCTGGATCCTATGAGATTCAGTCAGTGTCAGGGAATTTAGCTATTAATTATATATCTGATATCTGGTATCTGATTTGATACGACTTCTGTTTTCGTATGGTTCTGTTTGATATGTTATGTTCCGATTTCTGATCTGTTCCGTTCTGATTCATTTCTGTAAGAAATTCTGATTTGATATATGTCCGTATCTGTTCTGATTTGATCTATTTTATTATGAACTGTCCGATTCTGATTTCTGTACGAAGATTCTGATATCTGTCCGATTCTGTTCTAATTTCCGTTCTGGATTTGGTCCGATGTGTTTAATTTTGGATTCTGAGAATTTTGATTGGAGGTTTGTCGCTTTGCTTAGCTGTTGAGCTCACTCTTGCTTTCTGGTAGTTTTCAGGTTCTGGGAAAGGGAAGGAGGTCTTGGACTAGAGTTCAGAGTCTGATCTGTGATAGGTACCTTTGTACTTTTTGATTTTTGTACAGTCATGGCTTTTCTGCTTTATTTCCTGTCAGCTATGTACTGTATTTGTAGATGATTGTTTTGAGGAAAAGAAAGAAAAATATAGATGATTTGTTCCACTGCATTTGATATTTTTAGTAGCTCTGGTCTATTTTGTATGTATAATATTTGGAAGATTCAGTTCAGTAAGCAAATTCCAAAGCCAGATCCTGGTTAGTTTGTTTGGCTGGTCGCGGCCCGGTGCGGGCGGGATCCGTCTCGGGTCGGGTCGTGACAAGCTTTTAGGTGGTATCAGAGCATTGGTTTTGGAATTTGGATTGTGTAAGATAGAGCTATTGGAAGTGATCTGTAGTGAGTCTGTCTGGGGTAGTTTTGGTTTGTTTGGCTTTTTATTGTGTTGTTTTTGTGATAGTTTTCCGGATTTTCTAGATTTTTCTGTATGGATCAGCCAGACCCAGACATGACAAACGGGCAGAGTTCCAATCAGGCAGCACCAGTGGGGAGTACATCCCTAGTGGTCGGTGCTGACACGCTTTCACAGTTTGCTACGCTTGTTGCTCAGATGATGAGCGAGACTCAGAGCAGAGCTTCTACCGTCCGATCTGATGATCTTGACAGACATCTGCAGTTGTTTCTGAGGTTGAAACCTCCGAGGTTTGAGGGCGCTGTTGAGCCCAGAGCTGCTGAGGAGTGGCTGAGGAGGTTGGAGAAGACTTTTGACGGGATGCAGTATCCTGTGGACAGGAAGGTCCCATTGGCAGTGTTTCTGTTGGATGGAGAGGCTGAGCACTGGTGGATTGGCCAGCAGGAGGCCAAGTTCCAGGGCAGATTGAACTCTTTGATCACTTGGGAAGAGTTCACTGAGGTATTCCGAGACTGGTTCGTTCCCCCTTCTGCACGACAGCAGATGCAGGAGACCTTTCTGAGACTTGTTCAGGGGAGCAAGACGGTGATGCAGTATGAGGCTGAGTTTACTGCATTAGCCAGGTACGCTCCACAGTTGGTTAGTACTTCTGCTGAGAGGTGCTACAGATTTTTTAAGGGATTACGAGATACCTTGAGGCAGCCCCTGATACCGTTTCGGATCACTAATTTCTCTGAGCTTGTGAAGCGAGCTCGATTGATAGAGAACGACCTGATGGCTACTCAGCAGCAATGGACTGCGAGTAGGAAGAGGTTTGGAGGCGAGGCATCTGGCAGTGGTTCCTCTGGGAAGAGGAGATTTGTATCTAGACCTGGTTCTGGATCTGGTGACTCTAGGAGGAGTGGAGGGTCGTCTGGTACTGCTACTAGTACGACGAGTTCTGGTTCTGTTAGTACGGCACCTGTGTGCCAGAGCTGTGGACGATGACACTTTGGCCAGTACTACAGGATGGCTGGTCTGTGCTTTCGATGTGGTCAGCCAGGACATCGGATTGCAGAGTGTCCATAGATGGGATTTGATCGGCGTTCTGAGTTCCGATCTGAGGGCTCTGTTAGACCTGCTGGTTCAGCAGGGAGACCGAGGACTGTTCCTCCGCGTCCTGAGGGGTTTGCTGGTAGAGGTGGTGGTTCTAGTTCTGTACCACGGAGACCACCGACTGTTAGTCAGAGGGAGCTCAGTAGTTCTGTTGCTTCAGCTCCAGCTCCAGTGCAGCCCCGAGTTTACAGCTTGAGTCAGCATGAGGCTCATGACGCTCCCGATGTTGTGACAGGTACAATTTACATTTCTGATCAGCCCTGTCGTGTTTTGTTTGATTCTGGAGCCAGTCACTCTTTTCTGTCCGAGCACTGTTTTGAGATTTTGCATTTGGACTCGTTTTTGCTTCCGGTTTCTTTGTCTGTGATTTTACCGGCTGGGAGTTCTCTGATTGCTCGGAAGTTTTGCTTGTGTGAGATTGACATTTCTGGCAAGAAGTGGAAATCGAGTCTGATTCTGTTGTCGATTTCTTCTTATGATGTGATTCTGGGCATGGATTGACTGAGTCAGTATGAGGCCCAGATAGACTGTCTGAAGAAGCAAGTGAGCTTGCTTATGGCTGGAGAGAGATTTATATTTCAGGGCTTACAAGGCGTTCTCTCCAGTCTGATTTCTGTGTTGGAGGTAAGCAGGATGTGGAAGAAAGGATGTCCAGTGTTTTTGGCTTCGGTGCGGGATCTGAACCTGGAGGTTGGTTCTGTTTCTGAGATCCCAGTAGTACGGGAGTTTGCTGATGTTTTTCCTGAGGAGTTGGTTGGTTTACCTCCTGATAGAGATGTGGAGTTCTCTATCGATATTTTTCCAGGTACCGCTCCTATATCAAAATCTCCGTACAGGATGGCACCGAAAGAACTTTCTGAGTTGAAAGTTCAGCTTCAAAAGTTGGTTGACAGAGGCTTTGTTCGTCCTAGTGTTTCTCCCTGGGGAGCACCTGTTCTATTTGTGAAGAAGAAGGACGGTACACTCCGTATGTGTATTGATTACAGAGATTTGAACAAGATCACGATCAAGAACAAGTATCCTTTGCCTCGGATTGATGACTTGTTTGATCAGCTTTCCGGATCTTCTGTGTTTTCGAAGATTGATTTGAGATCTGGATACTATCAGGTGAAGGTGAAGGAAGCTGATGTAGTGAAGACAGCTTTCAGTACTCGGTACGGGCACTATGAGTTTTTGGTTATACCTTTTGGGGTAACCAACGCGCCTGCGATTTTTATGGATCTGTTGAACCGAGTATTCAGGGAGTATTTGGATCAGTTTGTGATCGTCTTCATCGATGATATTCTGGTATATTCTGCATCTGAGGATGATCATGCCAGACACTTGAGTATTGTGTTGGAGACTTTGAGGCGTCATCAGTTGTATGCCAAGTTCTCCAAGTGTGAATTCTGGCTGAGGAGCATTTCTTTTCTAGGGCATGTGATTAGCAGAGAAGGCATTTCTGTTGATCCCCAGAAGATTCAGACAGTTGCTGATTGGCCAAGGCCGACTACTGTATTTGAGTTACGTAGTTTCTTGGGCATGGCCGGATATTATAGGAAATTTGTGAAGGGATTTTTATAGATTTTGACGCCTCTGACGAGACTAACGCAGAAGTCAGTAGCTTTTGTTTGGACACCGGAGTGTGAAGCTAGTTTTCAGAGATTGAAAGACTGTTTGACTTCAGCTTCAGTGTTAGCACTTCCGTCAGGTACAGAAGGTTTTTAGGTGTTCAGTGATGCTTCACTGAAAGGACTGGGATGTGTCCTGATGCAGCATGGTCAGGTAATTGCTTATGCTTCTAGACAGTTAAAGCCACATGAGAAGAATTACCCGACACATGATCTGGAATTAGCTGCAGTGGTATTTGTTTTAAAGATTTGGCGTCATTACCTGTATGGCGTCAGATGTGAGATCTTTACTGATCATAAGAGCCTGAAGTACATTTTTACTCAGAAGGATCTGAATCTGAGACAGAGAATGTGGCTCGAGTTTATCAAGGATTATGATCTGACTATTCAGTACCAGCCTGGGAAGGCTAATGTGGTAGCGGATGCTCTGAGCAGGAAGTCTTCTGGATTATCAGGTATTCAGCTTACTTCTGATGACTTTCTGATTCGAGACATGGAGCGCTTGCAGTTGGAGGTGATTCCCTCCAATGGTTTGGATTTGGTTCAGTTGAGTATTCAGTCTACTTTGGAGACAAGGATTTAAGAAGCTCATAAGTCAGATTCTGATTATTCGAAGTTGATTGCTCAAATTGGATCTGGTAAGGCTCCTGAACTTTGAATTTCTGATTCTGGTGCTATTTTCTGCAAGAACAGGTTGTGGGTACCTGTGTTTGGGGATTTGAGGCAGGAGATTCTGTATGAATCTCATCATTCTGGCTACACTATTCATCCAGGCAGTGGTAAGATGTATGCTGATATGAAGCTTTTGTTTTGGTGGCCTGGGATGAAGAAGGATGTGGCGGAGTTTGTGTCGAGATGCGAGGCCTGTCAGTTGGTGAAGGCAGAGCATCAGCGACCAGGTGGACTGTTGCAGTCGTTGCCTATCCCTGAGTTGAAGTGGGAGGAGGTGACGATGGACTTTGCGATGGGTTTTCCTCGATCACGGCAAGGACATGATGCCATCTGGGTGGTCGTAGATCGATTGACAAAGTCCGCCCATTTTCGTCCGATCAGACATACTGATTCAGTAGATCGCTTGACACAGGTTTATGTTAAGGAGATTATCAGATTGCACGGTGTGCCTCGCGTGATTGTATCTGATCGAGACGGACGTTTTACTTCCAGACTTTGGCAGGGTATTCAGCAAGGCTTGGGTACGAAATTGTATTTCAGTACAGCTTTTCATCCTCAGACCGACGGACAGTCTGAGAGGACCATTCAGGTACTGGAAGATCTGTTGAGGCTTTGTGTTTTGGACTTTGGCGGAAGCTGGGAAGATCATATCCCTTTGATTGAGTTTGCTTACAACAACAGTTTCCAGTCCAGTATTGGCATGGCACCGTATAAGGCTCTGTATGGCCGGAAGTGCCGAACTCCTTTGACTCTGACGGAGGTCGGAGATAGACAGACTTTGGGTGCCACTTTTGCTGATGAAACTGTTCAGAAGATCAGCTTGAGTAAGGAAAGGTTGAAAGCGGCTCAGGACCGACAGCAGAAGTATTACAATCAGAAGCACAGGTTTGCTGAGTTTCAAGTTGGTGACTTTGTGTATGTCAAAGTCAGCCCGATGAAGGGTGTGAGCAAATTTGGCCAGGTAAGCAAGCTTAGTCCAAGGTATGTTGGACCTTTTGAAATCTTGGAAAGGATTGGAAAATCTGCTTACAAACTGTTGCTTTCTGATTTGATGCCTGATGTGCATAACGTATTTCACGTATCCACTTTGAGGAAGTGGGTATCCGACTCTGGGAAGAAGGTATCAGCTGACGAAGTTGAGATTCAGGAGAATCTGACGTACAAAGAAGAGCCAGAGTTGATTTTGGCTTACGATGTCCGAAAGCTACGAAGTAAACAGATTCCGATGGTTAAAGTCCAGTGGAAGCACCGTACTGCACGGGAAGCGACTTGGGAGAAAGAGTCGGACATGAGGAAGTCGTATCCGTATCTGTTTTGACGGAGTTTTGATTGGACAATGTCGAGGACGACATTTTTTTGAAGTTGGGGAGATTGTAATATCAGTTTTGCTCCAGGTTCGTCCGGGACGAAGTTGGATCGTCCCGGGATGATCGGTACAGGTTTGGTCAGAATTGTGAAAATTGAGCAGTTCGTCTGGACGAAATGTTGGATCGTCTGGACGAAAATTTTCCAGAGGACCCGTCGCCGGGGACGATAATTAAATCTCGTCTAGACGACATTTGTCCAGAGCCAGATAGTACCGGGACGAAGTGCGATCGTCCAGGACGATCAGTCTGGATATATATGGAAATGAGATATTTTGAAGAGAGAGAAAAGCCGAGGAGAGAGAAAAATGAAGGAAAAAGTGGAAAAGTTGATTTTTGGACGACGCCAGGCCGTTTTCGTGCGACGAGACTGTTGAGGATTTTGCTGTACGCAAGGTAAGGCACAATCCGACTTTCTCAATTTTCAGAACCGTCGCTGTTGACGGTATTTTCTGTCCGGATTTTATTTTTGTTAGTGATTTACGTCCGTATTTTCCGACTGGTTTAGTTTTTACCGCGTAACTTTCTGTATATCGTTGACGTGCCGGGTGTGCACATTTTGAATATATTTTGGAGATTTTTGTCCGGACCGTTTTGATTTGGCTGCGTTTTATTCCGTCTGTATTTTTTTGTGTGAATATTAAATGTGTGGCAGTAGAATAAATGTTCTGAAATGTTGTTATCTACATTCTGTGTGAATTTGGTATTCTGTGATTTTTCAGGAAAATTGTGTAAATTTCATACGCTGCCGTTATGCTGCCCAATTTTTTGGGTGATTTCTGATTTGTCCGGATTTCTTCTGATTTGATATGCTATCTGTATATGCTATAAAAAGGGAGTTATAAGGGGCCTGGATCTTATGAGATTCAGTTAGTGTCTGGGAAATCTGAAATGAGCTCAATCTGAAATCTGTTCTGTTCCGAATCTGAGGAAATCTGTTTAGGTGCTATAAGCACTATATATGTATTCTGGTGCGATAAGCACATCTATTCTTGTGCCGTGAGCACAAATGGAGGCATAAGGGGCCTGGATCCTATGAGATTCAGTCAGTGTCAGGGAATTTAGCTATTAATTATATATCTGATATCTGGTATCTGATTTGATACGACTTCTGTTTCCGTATGGTTCTGTTTGATCTGTTCTGTTCCGATTTCTGATCTGTTCCGTTCTGATTCGTTTCTGTAAGAAATTCTGATTTGATATATGTCCGTATCTGTTCTGATTTGATCTGTTTTGTTATGAACTGTCCGATTCTGATTTCTGTATGAAGATTCTGATATCTGTCCGATTCTGTTCTAATTTCCGTTCTGGATTTGGTCCGATGTGTTTGGTTTTGGATTCTGAGAATTTTGATTGGAGGTTTGTCGCTTTGCTGAGCTGTTGAGCTCACTCTTGCTTTCTGGTGATTTTCAGGTTCTGGGAAAGGGAAGGAGGTCTTGGACTAGAGTTCAGAGTCTGATCTGTGATTGGTACCTTTGTACTTTTTGATTTTTGTACAGTCATGGCTTTTCTGCTTTATTTCCTGTCAGCCATGTACTGTATTTGTAGATGATTGTTTTGAGGAAAAGAAAGAAAAATATAGATGATTTGTTCCGCTGCATTTGATATTTTTAGTAGCTCTGGTCTGTTTTGTATGTATAATATTTGGAAGATTCAATTCAGTAAGCAAATTCCAAAGCCAGATCCTGGTTAGTCTGTTTGGCTGGTCGCTGTCACGACCCGACCCGAGACGAGACGGATCCCGCCCGCGCCGGATCGCGACGGAGGATAGCTAACCAGGATCTGGCTTTGGATTAGGTTACTGAACTGATCTTCCAAATTCTTAACTCAACAGAAGCGCACAGAACAACAGAGCTACTAAAAACATCAAATGCAGCGGAACAAAACATCTATCTTTTCATTTCCTCAAAATAATCATCTACAGAACAGTACAAGGCTTTCAACAGAAAGAAAGACAGAACAGGAAAGCCATGACTGAACAAAAATCAAAAGTACAAAAGTACCTAATCTGATCAGACTCCGAAACCTAGTCCTGAACTTCCTTGCCCTTCCCAGAACCTGAAAACCACCAGAAAGCAAGGGTGAGCTCAACAGCTCAGCAAAGCAACAAACCACCAATCTAAATCCTCAGAAAACAAAACCCAACTTATCAGACAGAAATCAGATCAGAAGTCGGAACAGAATCGGAAATCAAAACTTACGGACAGATATCAGATCGCATCAGAGTCGTACAAATCGTATCAGAACAGAACAAATCACATCAGAGTCAGAAACAGAAATCAGAATCGTACGGATCGTATCATATCATAATCACAATTTCGTACAGAACAGAA
Source organism: Dendrobium nobile (assembly GCA_022539455.1). Lineage (NCBI taxonomy): Eukaryota > Viridiplantae > Streptophyta > Magnoliopsida > Asparagales > Orchidaceae > Dendrobium > Dendrobium nobile. The sequence goes on from CM039727.1 coordinate 18,544,670, forward strand.
CAGATACAGAAAGTAGTACAGATACATATAGCTAAATGCCCTGACACTGACGGAATCTCTACGGATTCCGGCCCCTTATGCCTCCCTTCCCAGACACTGACTGAATCTCATAGGATTCAGGCCCCTTATGTCTCCCTTTGTGCTCACGGCACCAAAACAGATGTGCTTATAGCACCAAAACAGAATTCATCGGATCCGGAACAGAACAGATATCAGATTTCAGATTGAGCTCATTTCAGATTTCCCGTTTCACTAACTGAATCTCATAGGATCCAGGCCCCTTATAGCTCCCTTTTTATAGCTTATACACATAGTATTTCAATTCAGAAGAAATACGGACAATTCAGAAATTACCCAAAAATCGGGCAGCACAACGGCAGTATACGGAATTTACACAAAAATTCCTGCAACGAAAATTTACCGAATTCGCACAGAATACAGATATCAACATTTCAGAACCTTTATTCTACTGCACAGATAAATTCCAATTTCACAGAAAAATCCGGTCGACTAAAAACACAGTCGAAACAAAAATACCCGGACGAAAATCTTCAGAAAATAACCAAAATGTGCACACTCGGCACGTCAACAATATACAGAAAGTTACGCGGTAAAAAACTGAACCGATCAAAAGATACGGACAAAATTCGCTAACGGAAACAAAACCCGGACAGAATATACCGCCAAACACGACGGAACTGAAAATTGAGAAAGGTAGAATGTGCCTTACCTCGAGCACAGCAAAATCCTCAACAGTCACTTCGATCGAAAACGGCTCCGCGTCGTCCGAAAATCCACTTTTCTCCAAAATCCCACGACTTTCTCTCTCCTCAGATATTTATTTTTAATTTTCTGATTTTTCTCTCTCTTCAAAACGACTGAAATCAGCCTTATAATACACAGATCGGCCTGGCCGATCGCAGCATCGTCCCGGGACGATCTGACCAAAAGGATCGGCCTGGTCTCCCTTCAGGGCTATTGCAGGGACGATATTTTCTACAGTGCCGATCGGCCTGGCCGATGTCTCCAATCGGCCTGGACGATGCATGCAGAAAATCACCTGGAGCAAAACTGGGCAAAATCTGGAACTGAATTTCCACTGATCGTCCCAGGACGATCCCAGATCGTCCTGGACGATACTGGAGCAGATCTTGATATTACAATCTCCCCAACTCAGAAAAATGTCGTCCTCGACATTATCCAGTCCAAACGCAGTCAAAACAAGTACGGGTACGACCGTCTCATATCAGACTCCTTCTCCCAAGTTGCTTCCCGTGCAGTCCGGTGCTTCCACTGGACTTTAACCATCGGAATCTCTTTATTTCTTAACTTTCGGACGTCGTACGCCAAAATAAGCTCTGGCTCTTCCTTGTACGCCAGATTCTCCTGAATCTCCACCTCATCAGCTGACAACTTCTTCCCAGAGTCTGAAACCCACTTCCTCAGAGTGGATACATGAAACACATTATGCACATCAGGCATAGATTCAGAAAGCAATAACTTGTAAGCAGCTTTTCCAATTCTTTCCAAAATCTCAAATGGTCCAACATACCTTGGACTAAGCTTGCTTACCTGACCAAATCTGCTCACACCTTTCATCGGGCTGACTTTGACGTACACAAAGTCACCGACCTGAAATTCGACAAATCTGTGCTTCTGATTGTAATACTTCTGCTGACGATCTTGAGCGGCTTTCAATCTTTCTCTTATCAAAATGATCTTCTGAGCAGTTTCATCAGCAAAAGTGGCCCCCAAAGCCTGCCTATCTCCGAAGGAGGTCGGAGTCAAAGGAGTACGACACTTCCTGCCATACAAAGCCTCGTACGGTGCCATACCGATACTGGACTGAAAACTGTTGTTATAGGCAAACTCAATCAGCGGAATATGATCTTCCCAGCTTCCGCTAAAGTCCAGAACACAAAGTCTCAACAGATCTTCCAGTACCTGAATCGTCCTCTCAGACTGTCCGTCGGTCTGAGGATGAAAGGCTGTACTGAAATGCAGTTTCGTACCCAAGCCTTGCTGAATGCCTTTCCAAAGTCTGGAAGTAAAACGTCCATCTCGATCAGATACGATCACACGAGGCACACCGTGCAATCTGACTATTTCCTTCACATAAATCTGTGCCAATCGATCAACTGAATCCGTCTGTCTGATCGGAAGAAAATGGGCTGACTTGGTCAATCGATCTACAACCACCCAAATGGCATCATGTCCTTGTCTAGATCGAGGAAAACCCATCGCAAAATCCATCGTTACCTCCTCCCATTTCCACTCAGGGATAGGCAACGACTGCAACAGTCCACCTGGTCGCTGATGCTCTGCCTTCACCAACTGACAGGCTTCGCATCTCGACACAAACTCTGCCACATCCTTCTTCATCCCAGGCCACCAAAACAAAAACTTCATGTCAGCATACATCTTACCACTGCCTGGATGAACAGTGTAGCCAGAATGATGAGATTCGTACAGAATCTCCCGCCTCAAATCTCCAGACACAGGTACCCACAACCTGTTCTTACAGAAAATAGCACCATAATCAGAAATTCGAAGTTCAGGAGTCTTACCAGATCCAATCTGAGCTATCAACTTCGAATAGTCAGAATCTGACTTCTGGGCTTCTTGAATCCGTGCTTCCAAAGAAGACTGAATACTCATCTGAGCCAACTCCAAATCATTGGAGGAAACCACCTCCAACTGCAATCTCTCCAAATCACGAACCAGAAAGTCATCACAGGTAAGCTGAATACCTGAGAATCCAGAAGACTTCCTGCTCAGAGCGTCCGCTACCACATTCGCCTTCCCAGGCTGATACTGAATAGTCAAATCGTAGTCCTTGATCAACTCGAGCCACCTCCTCTGTCTCAGATTCAGATCCTTCTGAGTAAAAATGTACTTCAGGCTCTTATGATCAGTAAAGATCTCACATCTGACGCCATACAGGTAATGACGCCAAATCTTCAAAGCAAAAACTACTGCAGCTAACTCCAGATCATGCGTCGGGTAATTCTTCTCATGTGGCTTTAACTGTCTCGAAGCATAAGCAATTACCTGACCATGCTGCATCAGAACGCAACCCAATCCTTTCAGTGAAGCATCACTGAACACCTGAAAACCCTCCGTACCTGACGGAAGTGCCAACACTGGAGCTGAAGTCAAACACTCCTTCAATCTCTGAAAACTAGCTTCACACTCCGGTGTCCAAACAAAAGGTACTGACTTCTGAGTCAGTCTCGTCAGAGGAGTCGAAATCTGTGAAAATCCTTTCACAAACTTCCTATAATACCCGGCCATGCCCAAGAAACTACGTACCTCAAATACCGTAGTCGGCCTTGGCCAATCAGCAACAGCCTGAATCTTCTGGGGATCTACAGAAATGCCTTCTCCGCTAACCACATGCCCCAGAAATGAAATGCTCTTCAGCCAGAATTCACACTTGGAGAACTTGGCATACAGCTGATGCCTCCTCAAAGTCTCCAACACAATCCTCAAATGTCTGGCATGCTCATCCTCAGATGCAGAATATACCAGAATATCGTCAATGAAGACGATCACAAACTGATCCAAATACTCCCTGAATACTCGGTTCATCAGATCCATGAAAATCGCAGGCGCATTGGTTACCCCAAAAGGCATAACCAAAAACTCGTAGTGCCCGTACCGAGTACTGAAAGCAGTCTTCACCACATCAGCTTCCTTCACCTTCACCTGATAGTATCCGGATCTCAAATCAATCTTCGAAAATACCGAAGATCCGGAAAGCTGATCAAACAGGTCGTCTATCCGAGGCAAAGGATACTTGTTCTTGATCGTGACCTTGTTCAAATCTCTGTAATCAATACACATACGGAGTGTACCGTCCTTCTTCTTCACAAACAGAACAGGTGCTCCCCAGGGCGAAACACTAGGACGTACAAACCCTCTGTCAACCAACTCCTGAAGCTGAACTTTCAACTCAGAAAGTTCTTTCGGTGCCATCCTGTACGGAGCTTTCGATATCGGAGCGGTACCCGGAAAAACATCGATAGAGAACTCCACATCTCTATCCGGAGGTAAACCAACCAACTCCTCAGGAAAAACATCGGCAAACTCCCGTACCACAGGGATCTCAGAAACAGAACCAACCTCCAGGTTCAGATCCCGCACCGAAGCCAAATATACCGGACATCCTTTCTTCCACATTCTGCTCACCTCCAACACAGAAACCAGACTGGAGAGAACACCTCGTAATCCCTGAAATACAACTCTCTCTCCAGCCACAAGCAAACTCACTTGCTTCTTCAGACAGTCTATCTGGGCCTCATACTGACTCAACCAATCCATGCCCAGAATCACATCATACGAAGAAATCGGCAATCGAATCAAACTCGATTTCCACTTCTTGCCAGAAATCTCGATCTCACACAAACAAAACTGTCGAGCAACCAATGGATTCCCAGCCGGTAAAATCACAGATAAAGAAACCGGTAAAACCATCGAATCCAAATGTAAAATCTCAAAACAATGCTCGGACAGAAAAGAATGACTCGCTCCAGAGTCAAACAAAACACGACAGGGCTGATCAGAAATATAAACCGTACCTGTCACAACATCCGGAGCATCACGAGCCTCCTGCTGACTCAGACTGTAAACTCGTGGCTGAACTGGAACAGGAGCTGAAGCAACAGAACTACTCTGCTCCCTCTGAATCGTAGGTGGTCTCCGTGGTGCAGAACTAGAACCACCACCTCTACCAGCAAATCCCTCAGGGCGTGGAGGAACAGTCCTCGGTCTTCCTGCTGCTGAACCAACAGGTCTGACAAAGCCCTCAGATCGCTGCTCATATCCCATCTGTGGACATTCTGCAATCCTATGTCCCGGCTGACCACATCTGAAACAAAGACCAGCTATCCTGTAGCACTGGCCATGGTGTCGCCGTCCACAACTCTGGCACACAGGTGCCGTACTGACAGATCCAGAACTAGTCGTACTGGTAGCAGTACCAGACGATCCTCCGCTCTTCCTGGAATCTCCAGATCCAGATCCAGGAACAAATCTCCTCTTCCCAGAGGAACCACTGCCAGATGTCTCTCCTCCAAACCTCTTCCTACTCGCAGTCCACCGCTGCTGAGTAGCCGTCACGTCATTCTCAATCAGACGAGCTCGCTCCACAAGCTCAGAGAAATCGGCAATCCGGAACGGTATCAGAGGCTGCCTCAAAGTGTCTCGTAAGCCTCTCAGAAATCTGTAGCACCTCTCAGCAGACGTGCTAACCAGCTGCGGAGCGTACCTGGCTAATGCAGTAAACTCAGCCTCGTACTGCATCACCGTCTTGCTCCCCTGAACAAGCCTCAGAAAACTCTCTTGCATCTGCTGTCGTGCAGAAGGGGGAACAAACCAGTCTCGAAATACTTCGGTGAACTCCTCCCAAGTAATCAAAGAGTTCAGTCTGCCCTGAAATCTGGCTGCTTGCTGGCCATCCCACCAGTGCTCAGCCTCTCCGTCCAACAGAAAAACAGCTAACGGAACTTTCCTGTCTGCAGGACACTGCATCCCGTCAAAAGTCTTCTCCAATCTCCTCAGCCACTCCTCGGCTGCTCTGGGCTCAACAGCGCCCTCAAACCTCGGAGGTTTCAACCTCAAAAATAACTGCAGGTGTCGATCAATGTCCTCAGATCTAACAGTCGAAGCTCTGCTCTGAGTCTCGCTCATCATCTGAGCAACAAGTGAAGCAAACTGTGAAAGCGTATCAGCACCGACCACTGGGGCTGTACTCCCCACTGGTGCTGCCTGATCGTCACTCTGACCGTCTGTCATGTCTGGGTCTGGCTGATCCATACAGAAAAATCCAGAAAATCCGGAAAACTATCACAAAACAACACAAAATAACACAATAAAAAGCCAAACGACCCAAAACTACCTCCCAGACAGACTCACTGATCACTTCCTAGAGCTCTGTTTTACAATCCAACCTGTTTCCAAAACCAGTGCTCTGATACCAAAAAGACTTGTCACGACCCGACCCGAGACGAGACGGATCCCGCCCGCGCCGGATCGCGACGGAGGATAGCTAACCAGGATCTGGCTTTGGATTAGGTTACTGAACTGATCTTCCAAATTCTTAACTCAACAGAAGCGCACAGAACAACAGAGCTACTAAAAACATCAAATGCAGCGGAACAAAACATCTATCTTTTCATTTCCTCAAAATAATCATCTACAGAACAGTACAAGGCTTTCAACAGAAAGAAAGACAGAACAGGAAAGCCATGACTGAACAAAAATCAAAAGTACAAAAGTACCTAATCTGATCAGACTCCGAAACCTAGTCCTGAACTTCCTTGCCCTTCCCAGAACCTGAAAACCACCAGAAAGCAAGGGTGAGCTCAACAGCTCAGCAAAGCAACAAACCACCAATCTAAATCCTCAGAAAACAAAACCCAACTTATCAGACAGAAATCAGATCAGAAGTCGGAACAGAATCGGAAATCAAAACTTACGGACAGATATCAGATCGCATCAGAGTCGTACAAATCGTATCAGAACAGAACAAATCACATCAGAGTCAGAAACAGAAATCAGAATCGTACGGATCGTATCATATCATAATCACAATTTCGTACAGAACAGAACATATACAGAAAGTAGTACAGATACATATAGCTAAATGCCCTGACACTGACGGAATCTCTACGGATTCCGGCCCCTTATGCCTCCCTTCCCAGACACTGACTGAATCTCATAGGATTCAGGCCCCTTATGTCTCCCTTTGTGCTCACGGCACCAAAACAGATGTGCTTATAGCACCAAAACAGAATTCATCGGATCCGGAACAGAACAGATATCAGATTTCAGATTGAGCTCATTTCAGATTTCCCGTTTCACTAACTGAATCTCATAGGATCCAGGCCCCTTATAGCTCCCTTTTTATAGCTTATACACATAGTATTTCAATTCAGAAGAAATACGGACAATTCAGAAATTACCCAAAAATCGGGCAGCACAACGGCAGTATACGGAATTTACACAAAAATTCCTGCAACGAAAATTTACCGAATTCGCACAGAATACAGATATCAACATTTCAGAACCTTTATTCTACTGCACAGATAAATTCCAATTTCACAGAAAAATCCGGTCGACTAAAAACACAGTCGAAACAAAAATACCCGGACGAAAATCTTCAGAAAATAATCAAAATGTGCACACTCGGCACGTCAACAATATACAGAAAGTTACGCGGTAAAAACTGAACCGATCAAAAGATACGGACAAAATTCGCTAACGGAAACAAAACCCGGACAGAATATACCGCCAAACACGACGGAACTGAAAATTGAGAAAGGTAGAATGTGCCTTACCTCGAGCACAGCAAAATCCTCAACAGTCACTTCGATCGAAAACGGCTCCGCGTCGTCCGAAAATCCACTTTTCTCCAAAATCCCACGACTTTCTCTCTCCTCAGATATTTATTTTTAATTTTCTGATTTTTCTCTCTCTTCAAAACGACTGAAATCAGCCTTATAATACACAGATCGGCCTGGCCGATCGCAGCATCGTCCCGGGACGATCTGACCAAAAGGATCGGCCTGGTCTCCCTTCAGGGCTATTGCAGGGACGATATTTTCTACAGTGCCGATCGGCCTGGCCGATGTCTCCAATCGGCCTGGACGATGCATGCAGAAAATCACCTGGAGCAAAACTGGGCAAAATCTGGAACTGAATTTCCACTGATCGTCCCAGGACGATCCCAGATCGTCCTGGACGATACTGGAGCAGATCTTGATATTACAGTCGCGGCCCGGTGCGGGCGAGATTCGTCTCGGGTCAGGTCGTGACAGGTATAATGTATGATTTCTTCGGTGGCGATGGGGGCGCCTGCAGCAGCTAACGAATCAACTTTTGTCTTGATTTCGAGGAGGTATTGTGCCATGGTTTTGTCCGTCATTGTGAGGTAATGCAGCTCGTGTTTGAGCTGAATGATTCTTGAACGGGTGCTGGATTGAAGGCGCTGGTCGAAAATCGTCCAGATTTCATGGCAATGTTTAACAGAGAGAACGTAGGGAAGGATGGTTGGCGAGATTACGGCGTATAAGGCGGCCGCAAGGTTCTGATCGATCAAGATCCAGTTAGCGTAAGCGGGATTCGGGACGGACTGGCCGGTGGCAGAGATGATGTTGTCCAGCGGAATTGAGGAGGTACCGTCCAAGAATCCATGATATCCGTTTGTACGGAACAGCTTGAGAACTTGTGATCGCCACAGAGGATGATTGTCAGCTGTGAGGGTTTGGGCGACGATGTTCTTGAAGTTGCCCATGAGGAACTTGAGTGAGGTGGGAAACGAAGGATTGCTTTGCACTGGGTCGTCGGTGGCGAGCGGGGTGGAGTTAGAAGTTGCCGTGGATGTCTCCATGACTGGGAAGGAGCAGCTCGGGCTGGGAAAGAAGAGGAAAAAGAAGGTGAGGATCACCGCTCTGATACCATCTTGAGTGTGTATCGGAAAGATGTGCTCACAGATAACGAAGGTAAAGGAAAACAGAAACTTGTATATTTCTCTAGAACCGGAATACAACAGTATTTATAAACTAAGATAAGCTAATGGAGCCAGTAACGTCTAGATGACGTGGCAGTCTGTTATACAAGAAAGGACATTTCTTGTATATCTTACATGTATTGCTTGACAATAATGAGAAATACCGCTCTATCAAGACCAATACCTAGTAATACTGAGCAATATCTAGCAAAATCAGGGTATTGCTCGGTATTACTCGGTATTGTTAGGTATTGGTCTTGATAGAATGATATTTCTCATTACCGAGCAATACCTAGTAATATCCCGGTCTGCACAAATCATCCAATACATAGCAATACCGGGTCCGTGTCCGGGTCGGGTCGTCAGGCCACGCGGTAAAGAGTAGGAGCACGTGGCACCATTTTATTGGCGTCCGATTGTAAAGCTACGTCAGGACACCGGATGTAATAAAAATTCCTTATCAAGAGAGATGCATCGATGGCCTCTATAATCTCCTCTCTAGATACTTTCATGATTCTAACCGTCGAAATCCCATCACCAATAAGATGATTTTGACATGAATATTCAAGTAAATAAACTGACATATTAGCTTCAAAGTTGTAAGACCTACTTTGAGAGAACTAAATAATATACTGTACGAGCTTCAGATCTTTGATCAACTCATATTATAAAGTGAAGCATAGTAAATTGTTAGCTATATTTGATGGTTTCTTTTAGCATAGCTGAAAATTTAAAGTAAATTTTTACTGTTTTACTAAGGCTTTCTTTAGTGCAACTTTTTTAGTGCATTTTAAAGTAATTTATTAGTGCAAAAATATTTTAAACTAAAAGTTTTGTATTAAAAAGCTGTTTTAGAAAATAATAACAAAATTGTCCTAAATGAAGCTTAAGACTTTGTTAGGGACAGCTTTCTTATTATTTTATGAAACAATTTTGTAGCAAAAAAAATTCAAATTAAAAAATTTATGTTTTAAGAAACTGCTTCATAAAGCAGTAAGAAAGCTGTCCCAAATGAAGCCTAAATAAGCAACTATGAGTAATTAGCTAACTAAGTAGGAGCTCTTGACCATCATCGATCTAATGGTGCAAACGAGTAGAGTTGAGCTCGAGTCAAGCCTAACTTGATCTCGACTCATGAGCCAAATACCGAGCTTGAACTCGAGTCGAGCTTGAGCTCGACTCGCCATAGAGAACGAACTCATCGAGCGGCTCGTTGAGCATCTTAGTTTCGTGTCCACCATTTGGTTGTTCTCACATAGTTCCGCGTCCGCACGTAGTTCAACGTTCACACGCAGTTCCGTATCCATCGTTCGGTTCAGCAATCTGTTGTGCCTCTCCCCGCAATTCACACGCGAGCTTCCGCCATTCCACCTTCTGCCCCCATCTTTTTAGCTTTCCACGAGCCGCTCAATGAGCAATAGAGTCGAGCGAATGTCTGTTCGAACTCGAGCTTGATGAGTCCAACGAGCTCAAAATCCTGCTCGAGCTCGACTCGTGAGCTTGTTAACGAGTTGAGCTCGAACTGACTTGCGAGTCGGCTTGACTCATTTGTACCCCTACTAGCATCAAAATTTTAAGGACACCCTAAAACAACATTTAAGGTCATTTCATCTTAGATGAACTATATATTTTCAACTTTTCATTTATTTCATTTTACTTGATCAAGAGCTCAACCTCAAATAGTGTAATTTATAGGCTTGGTTTTGGATAGTTCTCTTACTATTTTGTATTTTAGATCTCAACAACAATTTCTATTTGACTACTATTTCTTCATTGTTAAAAAAATGTACAAAAAAGCCGCTTTATATAACTTTAAAAAATTACCTTATCTACATTATCTTTACAAAATAGTAAGAAGGCTATTACAAATGAAGCCTTAATTGTCAAAATAGATGTTACATATTATTATTATTTTAAGCTCAACATTTACTACTTTTTGAAAAAAAAAAAAATATTAAAAAAAAAAAGAAATAATGATTTTATTTTGATCCTACAATGTTAAAAAGATATTATGTTGTGAAAACCACCTTTCTTCCTTTCCTCTCTTCTTCTATGTAATAAAAGCAATCATTTCAAAAATTAGGGACACATTTGATAGTCATTAACTCTACTTATTTTTTCTGTTCGACTCATTTTTTGGCCTTATAGGAAATGAGCTAAGTAACAAGAAGATTTTTCCACTCATCAATGAATTTGTCTCATATGTACTTAGTTTGATACTTAACGAATTTAGCTTATGAACAAAGTCACAGCTCTTCCGTGCTTTACTCGTTTGCATTCTTATTGTTTTAGATATAGATCGATCATAAATTAGTAAAGCTACCTAACTTTAGATCCATGCGTGGCTAAACCTATGTTGAATAAATATAGGCATAGAGCAAATCAAGTTTTGCTCTAGATTGAATTAGAACAATCATATACATAAAAAGCATCAACAAGACAAATTAGTGTGGGTATATATATAAGGGCACAAACAACTCTTTTACGACCTATATGATATTAGGTACAAGCTAACTTAATTTGGTTTATTTGATTATTTTAAGAGTACAAAATTTGTGGAAGGACTAAAGAGTTTGTTTGGGGTCTAGAAATGCTTGAAAAAATGTTAGGGGAATGTGTCTAGAGATCCAATAGTTTTGGAGTGTGATGGAGGGGAGAGGATCAAAATTTGGTCACTAGGAACCCTTCCTTGGTGAATTGCTCTCAGTTTGATTTCCCCTTTGTGTGGTGGCGATGGTGACTGAAAATGATGGGAGAAGGTTGTAGGGATGTTTGAGAATATGTGGAGTGAGAAGGTGAGAGATTGAAAGAAAATTAGCGGAAAAAAAAAACGGAGATAAGAAGATACCGATCTCTCCCACCAAAGAAAAGTTAAAGAGGCTAATCACTAAGCTCTTGTTAGTTCTATGTGGAATCTAATTGTATTGATTAATTGGGTTGTGTTGTTGTCTCGAACCTCAATTCAGCTTATTAAGCTCATTGAGGGTTGCAGCGGGGCCTCCCCCTGCTTAGGTTCGGGTGTTTTACACCCTTGCCTAACGTTGTGTACCCGAGCGCTTCGGTGTTGCATAGTTTGATGAAAAAAAAACCAGAGAAATAGAGTGTTGCGGTTGTACAAACCTTGGCATTGCGTCGCTCCAAACCTGGTGCTGCGGCTTTGTCGTGCAGGCTGAAATTAATGAGTGGAGCGCTGCGACACTCTAACTTGGCACAACAATGCTGGGAGGCCGGCTGGGTAGTTTTATTTTTCATTTCTCATTAAGGATTGTATCCCTTGGTGCTTTTTATTGCATCTCTTTGTATGTTCTAGTTTGAGAACGGTGCAAGAGTGAAGAGAAACAAGGAGAGAGTGAGAGAGAATATAAAATATGTACTATTTCTCCTAAATTTTCATTGTAAATTTTTTGGTGCAATGTGGTTCCATGATTTTTTCTCGATTTCAGATTTTTTCATGTTAAATTCTCGTGTTCTTTCTTTTCCATTGCATTTTTCATGTCTTGTTTGTTTTGTTGCGTGATTTTATTTCCCCCAACAACTCTAATCCTAGAGAATTAGTCATCTTATTTTATCAAAGCACTAAAATATTCTCTTCTTCATTCTATAAAATATGTTAAACTTTACATCATCTTTGAATCTAAAATTAGGGGAAATTAATTGCATAGTCAAAAAAATAGAAAGGTAGTGGATACACTCCAATATTCCCTTCTAACAAGAAGTGTCTAGCCATATGAATTCTTAAACATGTCTAATGATAATTAAAATTAAAGAAAAATCATTTAAAGCTTTCTACATTGATTAAAGTTTGAAAATTTAAATTTTGGGCTAAAAGTTTGAAATTAATGTTTAATATAAAATAAAATTTATATTAAGGCCTATAATGGATGCATATGATTATTTGCTTGAGTATGAACTTCTAGTCATTAATCTTGTTATGAATTCGCGCAATGGATTTTAATCTTTTAGGTGGACCTTTATAGCTATCTTGATGTTCTATATCATTTTCACCCTTAGTGTCTCTTTAAATTAATTTCTCATTTCTATATATAGTATTATTATGTCATGTTATGCAACGTAGATGATCATTTTAATGAATCCTAGCTTTTTTAAGAGAAAGCTGCTCGAACTTTGGTTTTGTTTGGTAAAATTTCAATATTTTATGAAGTTGATTGTGAAATTACTACAGATAAATCAATTTCGCAACTAAAATTTCAAAAAGCAGCTTTTCATCACAAAAATATTTTTTTTTTTAAAAAAAAGAGAAAGCAACGAGAAAATAGTAGTCAAATAAAATTATAACTGCTATATGAAAAACATAACAACCAAAAAATAGACCCTTAGAATCTTTCTCATTTAGCTTTTTCATAATTTTGCCTTTTAGATAGCTATCATGCTTCTAATTGGTTACAACTTCATTGTGAGTTCTCAATAGTTTCTTTGGTTAGAAGTAGCTTTTTATTATCAAATATGCTCTGTTGTGTTAATCATAAAAAAACTATTATTCAAATTTTTTTTTTTTCAAACTTCATAAAGCAATAAGAAAGTTGTTTAAAATAATTTTTTAATTATTTTTTATTAAAATTTTTTAGTAAAAAATTTCTTCAAAATAATAAAAAAATAGGTACCAAATAATGTCGCAAAAGTCTAAATTCTATAAACAGCTTATGCGGTCATCACCAAAATTATTCAATAAACTTTATTACAAAAACGTTATCCACGCGGACACAAAAGAAGAATAAAAGCTTCAACCTTTGATATCCTACGGCGGTAAAAGCTGGAACCTATTATCTGCATGGAATAAACTTAGCTCAAAAGAATAATACCTATCTAATCCCATTTAGTGCTTTCCTTAGAAAATACCTTTTTCTTGGGAACATTTAGGCTAACAAAAATAAACGTGCATACACATCATATACGCAAGACTCGAATTCAATATCTCTTGATTGATAGCCAAAGCTCCCAACTAACAGATAGAGGTGAGCTACACTTCATTTCGGTCTCGTTTGGGACGGCTTTCTTACTGCTTCTTAAAACAGCTTTCTAGTGTTGTTTTAAGAAGCAGCAAGAAAGTCACCCCAAACGAAGCCTTAGCCTAATCGGCAAACTCATATACACATTACATACACAAAATTCGAATCCAAAAACTCTTAGTTGATAGTCAAAACTAAGCGCCGAGTCCTTAGAAAATATCTAAGCGCCGGCTTTGCAAAGTCAATTTCCCACACAAAAATTAATCGAAATATTCTTTCAATTATGTGAGAAGGGGACCTGAAAAATCCTGAAGCACACGAAAGCAAGAAGACTGTTTGATGGGAAACTGGTAGCTGTAATTCGTGTCTATCTTATCATTTATTCTTCCGTTATCCACTAAGGAAATGGGGCCATCTCTCATTTTTTCTTATTCTGAGTATGAGTTAATAAGGTGATATTGAATTGATAACTATAAAAGCATCCCAATCATTAGGTCTGACTTTTTTGGTTTTTAATGAGTAATATTGTATCCCTCAACAAATAGAATAAAAAATAAATAAAATGTTATGAAGGAGTAGGGGTGTCAATCAATGATCCGATTCATTAATTTAACACAACAAATAATGGGTCGTGCATTCTGACCTATTTATTAAACTGATTAAGCCCGTGTTGACTCATTGATTTTAACCAAAAAATAATCCGTTTAACACGTTTCTATTTTTTGATATTATCTTCTTATTTTTTATCAGTTTATCTAAAATTTATGCTTAGCAAGTTAATAAAAATTTATTTTTTTAATTAAAATAGGATATCAAGTTGTGTTTGGGTCAACCTTTTTACATGTTTATTAAATGAGTCAGGTTTTGATTGATTGGAGTCAGGTCGGATCTTTCCCCGACACGTTAACCCATTTTGACACTCCTATGAAGGAGTATTCATTCGGGGCTTGAATGTTATTATATTCTATATAAAATGAGAATGAATATAAAAAAAGTTATGGAGACTGCTTATTTGGGAAGTATAATATTATTCTTTTTTTTTTATTAAACTTTCTTATATATATATATAAGTATATTTTGTATAAACATCATCATTGTTGTTTGTAAGATAATATTTTATGAACATATTGAATTTAATTATGCTCTTAGTTGTACCTTAGAGCTTTTGAGTAAACATATAGTAGAAAAAATAATCCTCTTCATTGCTTATCTTTGTTCATGTTTACCAAGTTGCTATTTCAATATGAACCAAGTCAAAGATCATGCATGAATAGGACTCAGGCTATTATCTCCTCAGGTGATTTTAGCTTGTTAGCTGGAAGCCCTTGAGGCCATCTAACTCAAAGGCTCTATTTATGATCTAATTTTTTTTTTTAAAAATGTTGATTATATAATTAGATATAGGTTTTGTTTGGGACTACTTTCTAAAGTAGTTTTCTAAAAAAAAATTTCTAGTTCTAAGAAATTGTTTTATAATACAATAAGAAAGCTACCCCCAATCAAAGTCATACTTAGGCTTCGTTTGGGACGGCTTTTTTTCTGCTTTTTAAAGCTGCTTTTTAGTACAAGTTTAAATTTTTTTTTTACTAAAAAACTGCTTTAAGAAGCAGAAAGAAAGCCGTCCCAAACTAAGCCTTAATCTCTCCCTACACTTATAAATAGGTGTTTGAAGTTTTATATAACATTCAAAATATAGATATGTAGGGGTGTCAATATTTGACACGACACGAAAACCCGACCCGGAAAATCCGGGTTGAACCCGACCCGATTTCAAAACGGGTCGGGTTCGGGTTCAAGAAATCGACCCGTTTCAAAAAACGGGTCGGGTTCGGGTTGACCCGGCGGGTTGCCGGGTCAACCCGCCAACCCGTTTAATTCAAAAAAATTCAAATCCCGCCTCTGCCCGCTGCCCGCCTGTAAAACCCTTCAAAAAGCTGATTTTTTTTTAGTGCAGTTCGTCTGTACGAACTGGGTTTAGTACTGGACGAACTGAAGAAATTTGTGAAGAAATCTGCCATTTTCGTCTGTACGAACCTGGAGCAGTCGGGACGATCCGTCTGTACGAAATCTATCCAGAGAGCAAGTCGCCCGGGACGAATTTGGATTTCGTCTGTACGAAATTTGTCCAGAGAATCCATCGTACCAGGACGAAATTTGGATCGTCCAGGACGATCAGTGTTGATAAATATCGGATTTGAGATATTTTGGATTCATTTTGGAGAGAGAGGAAAGGCAAGAGAGAGAAAGAGAAGGAAAGAGAAGAGGAAGCTTGGTTTTGGAGCCCGTGGAGCGCTTTTCGTCCGACGACGCAGTTAGAAGATTTGTTTATCTCGCGGTAAGGACTCCGAATCCTGTTTCTGTTTTCAAAGATGTTGTATTTTTATCGAGATATGTCCGGATTTATATTTTTGTAGTCGAATAATTGACCCGATTTGAGATTGACACGACTTTCACCGCACAACTTTTAGAGTGTTATAGATATGATTATTCTACACGATTTGACTGTATTCTACGAATTTTCTTCCGGTCGGAATTGGTTCTACGCAGTTTTTATCGAATAGAAAATTATCAGGATGTTTTCTGACTTGGTTTCTATAGAATAATAGTCTTGTATTGATGCCGTGGTTATTCTGTTATAATTTGGAGAAATTCAGAATTTGTCTTTTTGCAGGATTTTTGTGTAAATTCGATAGACTACTATTACTCTGCCCGATTTTTTGTATGATTCCTGATTTGACTGAAATTGATAGATTGAATCGATATGCCTATGATTATTGATATGATTGCTCTAATATTGATTATTGATTGCTTATTGATACTGAAACACGTATAACCTGGTTGAACATTGGTTGGAGATGATACCTGTACAGGATGGTGGGCCGACGGGCTTTCCTTTAAATCATAGATCATGGATCATGGATATAACGATGGGAGTCATAAGGAGATTATATGCCGACGGGCGGCCGACGGGCAATAGAGTGACGACTCTTTTCATAAACCAATGTATTGATTTCTACAACAGCAATATGAATTCTACAACAGCAACATGACCATTGATTATACATTGTTCAGTATTATCGTATTGATTGCATGTTTAATGTATTGATTTACGGATTTTACGGATTTGATCGGGTTTACTGTATCGTACGATTTCACTGATTTCATCGATTGACTACTGAACATTGATACTACTGAGCATTGTTATAGACATTGATAGATATAGATACTGTATTGATAGCATGAACATGGACATCGTACTACTGCCTACTGTTCTGCACCGTATTGACTGTTGTACAGATTTCTTGTCAGAATGGATTGAAATTTATCGTATTGCTTTCCTCGATTGATTTCATTAAATAGATCGTATTGATTTGATTGACGGATATTGATTGATTGATTAAATTGAAATGATTGATTTGCCTGCCGCTGCATTGACTGGTTTTATTGACTATTGATTTTCGGATTGCATCGATTACTGATTTGATTTCCACTGCATAGACTCATTGACCATTGACTGATATAGATTGATTGACTGTGATTGACTGACATGCATATTGATAGCATAGCCGTGCTTTGATTTCAGTTATAGGTATTAGGTGACCTGCTGGGCTTTGTAAAGCTCATTATATGTGGTTGATATTTTCAGGTCAGGGCTCGGGAGTAGGAGATAGGAATTGATCCAGATCTTCAGGTTTTTTTGTCTTTTGATCGATAGATGATTCTTTTGTACTCAGGACAGGATAGATTTCTCTACTTGTATTGATAGTTTAGTTCCTGAGTATTGTATATGATGTTTTGAGATGTGAATCGACTTGTATATTGATGTTTAAATTTTATAGATGTGTGATAGATTGCTTACTGAAGGTTTATAGATAACTCTGGTAAATTGTTGTGAAATTGATTGACATTCTTTCCAAGTTAGATCTTGGGGCATCACAGTTGGTATCAGAGCAGTGTTATTGGAAGAATGGATTGTTACCAGAGTTGTAGGTTTGGATTGAGAGTTGGGTAGATTGGGTAGCTTTAAGAGCTTCATTGGCATACATCATTGCATGTGTGTATCATTAGTTTTGGATTGTGCAGGTGAAAAAGATATGGATCATCCAGCAGAATCCAGTGTACCAAATGAGCAACACAGCGCAGCTCCAGTGCCTTCAGAGAGTATGATGCAGTTGGCTACTGCGATTGCACATGTTATGGGGGATGCCCAGAGCAAGATCAGTGGAAGCAAGGAAGAAGAGGTAGACAGACATTTGCAGATGTTCCACAAGCTGAAGCCTCCGTTGTTTAAAGGAGCTGTGGGACCACAGGCTGCTGAGGATTGGATCCTGAGAGTAGAAAAGATTTTTGACAGCATGCAGTGTCCGGGAAATAGAAAGGTACCATTAGCTGTGTTCCTATTTGAAGGAGAAGCGGAGAGATGGTGGATTGGACAGCAGAGAGAGAAATTCCAGGGGAAAACCAATGCTGAGATCACCTGGGATGAGTTCACTGCAGTGTTCAGGATGTGGTTTGTACCACCGTCAGCTCAGCGACAGATGCAGGAAGCTTTCATGAGATTGGAGCAAGGCCGTAAGTCAGTGATGCAGTACGAGGCCGAGTTTACTGCACTTTCGAGGTACGCTGCTCATCTGATTCCTACTCCCGAAGAAAAGTGCTATAGATTTCTACATGGATTGAATAGAGAGCTGAGGCATCCACTAGTACCTTTCCGGATCCATGAGTTTTCTGAGCTAGTGGAGCGAGCTCGATTGATAGAGATTGATTTAGCAACACCGGTACCGAGGTACGAGGATACCAGAAGGAGGAGAGATGAGGTACGACGAGATGATTCTTATAGAGACAGAGATAGAGAGAAGAGAAGCAGGTATGAGGGTTCAAAGGGATCTGCATCGGGATCTGCATCACGATCTGCATCGGTAGTATCGTCTGGTGGTTCTGGCGAGTGCATTCACTGTGGTAAACGACATGCGGGTCGGTGCTACCTATTGACGGGACAGTGTTTTTACTGTGGACAACAAGGGCACAGAGCAGTAGATTGTCCTAAAAAAGGACTGGGTGGAAGGACTGATTCTGGCACGGGTACAGGACAGCAGAGGACTGTTGGCTCGAGGGCCTACAGTGAGAGATCAGCAAACAGGATGGATGATAGAGCTGTCAGGGATCAGAGGGAGACAGTTGCACCACGACCTCCTACACTTCCTCCAGTGGTGCCACGCATCTACAGTCTACAGAGTTTACAGCATCGTGAGGATCAGCAACGACCAGAAGGTTCTACTGGTAAGATAGATTTGACTAACCAATTGATATTGACATATGAACATTGCATATTGACATGTGATTGATTGCATTGTTTGTTTTGTATGGATTCCGACGAGTTTTGATTTTGATTTTGATTCGATTTGATTTTGATTTGAGTTTTGATTGGACGGATTTGCTTTGTAGCGATTTTGCATTCGATCCCTTAAGGGAAATGTCGAGGACGACATTTTTCTTAAGGTGGGTAGATTGTAAAACCCTTCAAAAAGCTGATTTTTTTTTAGTGCAGTTCGTCTGTACGAACTGGGTTTAGTACTGGACGAACTGAAGAAATTTGTGAAGAAATCTGCCATTTTCGTCTGTACGAACCTGGAGCAGTCGGGACGATCCGTCTGTACGAAATCTATCCAGAGAGCAAGTCGCCCGGGACGAATTTGGATTTCGTCTGTACGAAATTTGTCCAGAGAATCCATCGTACCAGGACGAAATTTGGATCGTCCAGGACGATCAGTGTTGATAAATATCGGATTTGAGATATTTTGGATTCATTTTGGAGAGAGAGGAAAGGCAAGAGAGAGAAAGAGAAGGAAAGAGAAGAGGAAGCTTGGTTTTGGAGCCCGTGGAGCGCTTTTCGTCCGACGACGCAGTTAGAAGATTTGTTTATCTCGCGGTAAGGACTCCGAATCCTGTTTCTGTTTTCAAAGATGTTGTATTTTTATCGAGATATGTCCGGATTTATATTTTTGTAGTCGAATAATTGACCCGATTTGAGATTGACACGACTTTCACCGCACAACTTTTAGAGTGTTATAGATATGATTATTCTACACGATTTGACTGTATTCTACGAATTTTCTTCCGGTCGGAATTGGTTCTACGCAGTTTTTATCGAATAGAAAATTATCAGGATGTTTTCTGACTTGGTTTCTATAGAATAATAGTCTTGTATTGATGCCGTGGTTATTCTGTTATAATTTGGAGAAATTCAGAATTTGTCTTTTTGCAGGATTTTTGTGTAAATTCGATAGACTACTGTTACTCTGCCCGATTTTTGTATGATTCCTGATTTGACTGAAATTGATAGATTGAATCGATATGCCTATGATTATTGATATGATTGCTCTAATATTGATTATTGATTGCTTATTGATACTGAAACACGTATAACCTGGTTGAACATTGGTTGGAGATGATACCTGTACAGGATGGTGGGCCGACGGGCTTTCCTTTAATCATAGATCATGGATCATGGATATAACGATGGGAGTCATAAGGAGATTATATGCCGACGGGCGGCCGACGGGCAATAGAGTGACGACTCTTTTCATATAACCAATGTATTGATTTCTACAACAGCAATATGAATTCTACAACAGCAACATGACCATTGATTATACATTGTTCAGTATTATCGTATTGATTGCATGTTTAATGTATTGATTTACGGATTTTACGGATTTGATCGGGTTTACTGTATCGTACGATTTCACTGATTTCATCGATTGACTACTGAACATTGATACTACTGAGCATTGTTATAGACATTGATAGATATAGATACTGTATTGATAGCATGAACATGGACATCGTACTACTGCCTACTGTTCTGCACCGTATTGACTGTTGTACAGATTTCTTGTCAGAATGGATTGAAATTTATCGTATTGCTTTCCTCGATTGATTTCATTAAATAGATCGTATTGATTTGATTGACGGATATTGATTGATTGATTAAATTGAAATGATTGATTTGCCTGCCGCTGCATTGACTGGTTTTATTGACTATTGATTTTCGGATTGCATCGATTACTGATTTGATTTCCACTGCATAGACTCATTGACCATTGACTGATATAGATTGATTGACTGTGATTGACTGACATGCATATTGATAGCATAGCCGTGCTTTGATTTCAGTTATAGGTATTAGGTGACCTGCTGGGCTTTGTAAAGCTCATTATATGTGGTTGATATTTTCAGGTCAGGGCTCGGGAGCAGGAGATAGGAATTGATCCAGATCTTCAGGTTTTTTTGTCTTTTGATCGATAGATGATTCTTTTGTACTCAGGACAGGATAGATTTCTCTACTTGTATTGATAGTTTAGTTCCTAAGTATTGTATATGATGTTTTGAGATGTGAATCGACTTGTATATTGATGTTTAAATTTTATAGATGTGTGATAGATTGCTTACTGAAGGTTTATAGATAACTCTGGTAAATTGTTGTGAAATTGATTGACATTCTTTCCAAGTTAGATCTTGGGGCATCACACCGCCCGCGCTGCCCGACGCGCGCCTGCCCGCGCTGCCCGCCGCGCGCGCGCCGCGTGCCCGCCGCGCGAGACTGCCGTGCCTGCCAGCACCGCCCGCGTGCCCGCGCCCGCCGCGCGCCCCCCAGCGCGCCCGCGACTGCCCGCGCCCGACCGCGCGCCGCCTATCGCCCGCGTGCCCGCGCCCGACCGCGCCCGCGCTGTCGCGCTCACGTCCGCCCGTCGCGCTCGCGTCCGCCGCCGTCGGCCGCAGCGGTTCCGGCGCCGGCCACCCAAACAAACGGGGTCGGGTTGTGTCAACCCGGCAAACCGCCGGGTCGGGTCCGGGTTCGGGTTTTTCGACCCGTTTGTCTACCCGGGTCGGGTTAGGGTTGACCCATTTGAACTCGGGTCAGTTCGGGTTCGACCCGAACCCGACCCGTGACCCGAAATTGACACCCCTAGATATGGTAGTCTTACATCACATCCAAAAAGCTATTCTAATAATCTCTTTCTCACTCTGAATTTATCTCTCTTAATTTGATCTACTTGATCATATCCTTTTTTTTTAATGATTCACTCAATAAAATCAAGCGACTTATCCCAAATTAGTCTAAGGTATCGATTGGGATGGCTTTCTTACAGCTTTTTAAAGTAGCTTTTAGTATAAAAATTATTATTTTTTTCTACTGGAAACATGCTTTAATAAGCAGTAAGAAAGCGTCCAAACGAAGTCTAAATTTGTGTCAGCCATTCTTTAACAGGTTCACACAATTTTAATGGACAACATTGAATTTATATCCTTTTTATGTATGATATGCTTTGAGATGGTGCAAATGAGGATCCAATAACTCATATGTGAGCTTATGTGAAACAAGATTGAAATTGCAACCAAATCATGCATGCATATATAAGCGATAATGGTGAGGCCTAAGAAGAATAAGCCAATGAATTAAGCTCTTTTGTTAAGTGTTCATTATTAGCATCACTTTTGATTCAACAAACATAACTTAACACCTATAAAGTCAGTTTTTAATATCAAACCTCTAATAAATTAGCTTCCAAGTGACTACCCCATGAATCCCAAATGATGATGAGAACTTTAGTATCACGCCGCAACCTGTGCTTCAAACTCACTCCCAAAGTTTTAAAGTATGACACATTAACTTAATACCTCTATAATTTGCACAATCTTGTGATCACCTTTATTCTAAAAATAGGAATTACCACGCTCATTCTCCACTCATCGTCTTCTTTATATCAAAATTAGTATTAAAAGTAAGTAAGCCATGAAATTCGCTTCATCTCCTAGCATTCTAACCCTATTGGAATATCATCAGTCCAACTCTTTCCACCCTTCATTTTCTTTAAAGCCCTAACTTCATTTTACTAATAGCCGATAAAAACAAAATCTTACTTTCATTTAGGGCTGTAGGTTCATATTAGTCAATCTTATTCATATCTCATAAAAGTTAAGCTAAATATCCACCATCGTTGAATATCTCTTCAAGAAAAAGTATTTTTTGATCTTCATCTTAATACACTTCACTTGAACTAAACCTACTACTCCTATCTCTTTGTTTGGCTAACTATACATATATTTTCTCTCCTCTTTGGTACTAATCTATTATATAAATCACTAAAAGCTAATGTCTTTGCATTGCATATTGCTTTCTTAGCACCCTTACGAACCAATTTATATATTTCCAATAACGAATTTTTAAAATTAAACCCAATTTTTTATAACAAGCTTTCTATTTTTAATCTTTTCTTGCACATTTGGATTCCACCACCAACTACTTTTACTATTAGGAGCTTTTCCCTTGATACTCCAAGAGATCTTTTGTAATATTCTAATCACTAGCCACTTTTTCCACATAATATTAGTTCCTCATGCACAAACAAATCTTAAGATCTAAGATCTTTTTCCCAAAAATATTTTGTTAATATTCTTTAAATGCCCCCATCTAATCCTAAAAATGTTTTACTTCATTTTATTTATGCCTCTTTCTTAAAGTCCAAAACTAATAATCGATGTTGGGTACATAAATTTTCACTCGGAAAAACAAAGAATTTCCATTGCCGCAAGAGTTTTTTTTATTACTCGCAAATCAAATCATTGAATTTATTTTATTTATTTTATACATTTCAATTGTATTAATAAATAATTAGGATAAAATCAACGACACCGACCGTAATGACATTTCAAAGAGAATGTTGAGAACGATCGTGTGAATCACAGCGATGATATGGTGGATAGGGAGAAGGTGAAGCATAGGCTACAGACTTTCCTTAAATTTAGATTCATTCGAATTTGGTTTGAAGTTTATCATTACTGCAGATAGAATATTTATGATAGTAGAAAAGAAATTTTTATAGCAGTTGACAAATATTTATTATACATAAGATAAAAAAGATATAGAGAAAACATAAGTTTATGTAAAAAAAAACAAGAACAAAACAAAAAATGCTTTTCCTCTCTTACCCAATTGAAATTATTCCAATAATGGCCGTCATTGATACAATATGATTTTCTTCGCAACTCAGGAATGCTTTCATAATATCGTATATATTAAATTAATGGATAGATTCTATGGCGGAAGTTAAAGGAACCTTGGGATGTTTGAGTGTATCTTCAAGAGACATAATGGTAACTTTCAAAAAAAAGGAAAAGAGAGATCATAATGTCTTTTTATTGTCTTTCTTAGGATGAGAAACCAAAAACTTAAAATTTTGTAAAAATCTTAGTGTTATAATCAGAATTCAATGGGATGTTTATGGTATATAACAAAATTGGTTTATGTTGTGCTTCATTCAATGACATACATGGAACCTATAGGTGATGATGTGCATTAATATTATTAGTGATCATGCAATGAACCAATATGCAAAATGCCTGCATGAAAAAAAAAAAAAAAGCAAAATCTTATAGGCAATGGGTTGCATTAATATTGGTAGTGACAACGGATGGAAATTAGTGGGCACAGCATTGTTGTCATTGACAGGTATCAGACTTGTAATTAATGGTGTGTGTGATGTTGGAATGCATACTAAATACTTTGGGAGAATGATATCATGTATCATGTGGCTCACTAAAATGATATAAGCACCTCTAACTTTAACCCAACTTACTTTTCCATCTCTAAGAGATATTTTAGACTAATACTCTTAGGAGAATCCTTTGTTGTGCTTCCCATTCCCCTAACAACAATTTGGTTGTTTTTATTCAACTCCTCATATACCACAACAATATTATGTTTGATTAAGTGTCATAAAAAAATCTCTAATAACATAAGCAAGATTACTACTTAGGTATTAAGTCCAAATCGAATTCAATATAGGTTAAAGGTTCTTTCACATATTTCGATGCTTTATCAAAATTAGGTTGAATGAGGTTCAATCAACATTCAAAAGATATTGAACAAGTTTCCAAAAAGTTCAAATTAGGATCGAACATTGCAAATATCTTTTAATATTCAAAATGCTCTAATAGTCCTTACAAAATTCAAATCAACTTTGAACATTGTTTTGAAATTAGTTCAAATATATTCGATACAACATTCAAACATGGTCAAAGAAAGTTTGAACCATTTCTACTTTTGATCAAATTAGTTTAACCCAATTTATTCGACACTCTAAGTTTTTTTATTTTTTAACAAACAATCTTTATCAACATTTACATAAATATTCTCTTCACTTAAATCACATAATTAATGAATCATTATAAAATGATTTAAACATAGAATTATAATAACATTTAAAAATTAAAAAACACATGCATAGCTATCAATATCCATTAAATTATTTCGTCTCACCAACTTTGTAGTCACGGTCTTCTTTCATTTCTATAAAGAAAAATCTCACACGTAATTCACAGTAGTATTTGAGCCTATTAGTTAAGACTTTATACAATTACAATTATAAAAATATACCTTATTTTTTCTTATTTTTCACACTTGAGTTAATCAAATATTTTCAAAAGCATAGCCCAATAAAATGCACATAAAGAGTTCTAAAGTTAAAAAATTATATATTAAAAATTATGGTTTTTTAAAGCATTATATCTTTAGAGTGTTCTCCATTTGCTAGACAAAACTTGAGGAGTTTGAAATGAAAAAAAGGGGTGGTGCCCTAATCAACACTCAATTAGTCCAGCAGGTCTGGCAGATTTGACAGGGTGAAGAAATTCAACATTTCTTATAGTACAAATTAAGGGTGTCTGAGAAAGTTTCAAACTAATACATCCATATTTGAAGTGTTAGTAATTTGGTAAAATTAAATACAAAATTCATCTAATGCTAGAAAGAAATGAATGACAGTATATTTTAAGGGCTAGGTCCCAATTAGAATGACTCCCTGAAAACCATACACTATATGCAGCAGACACCTAAATGTGAGTATATGGCTAAAACTATTACCCTAAATAATTCGAGATGGGCCGATATATTATTTTTTATATATTTTATGTAATTTGAATAATATTAGATATATATAATATATAAATATAATATCAACTTCTCTTTTAAGGGTGAGCAAAACAGGCCAAATAAACACGCTCAAACATACATAAATAATAATACGAATCCTCGATACCCAATACTCGTTGGAGTCAAACTCTCAACCAACAACCAATTGGAGTACGTAAAATTTTTATTCCCCTTAGAATTAGTGTAATTATTACGTCCAGTCAACCGAATGCGTTCAAAGGCCAATTAACCGCCCCCATATCACCAAACACTCAGTATTTGGCACTCGGTATGTTCGGTATACATTCGAGACCGTTCAGTTTTGACCAGACGTAATACTCTTTTTAGAATTTGGGCAACCATTTATTGAAAGTAGGAAAAATAGTTAAAATGTTTTTCTTCTAAGAAAAGGTGTCAATTTTCTACCTTGAGCTCTTAGGACTTGTGTTACGATAAGCTTTTCTTATTGATTATTAAATAGCTTTCAGTACAAAAATAATTTTTGTACTAGAAAGCTCTTTATAAAACTAGTAAGAAAGTCGTCTCATAATAAACCTATATATAATTGTCTAGAATACAGAGTGTTTCAATCTTACATCAAGCTTATTTTGTTTATATAAGGAGGTATTATTGGTACATATGTACATAATATCGATATAGAGAAAAAAAAAAAAGTGGAGTCAGAAAAGGATTTGCCAAGAGAGATATTAGGTGCGGAGTGCGGACGGGGAGAACTGTCCGCCACAACATTGGGGGTGCTCGGTACGCTAGACACCCAATACTGTGCGGACGGTGCACACTCTTCACCTATAATTTTCATGTAAGGCAGTGACTGAGAGTAAAACCTCTGTTCTCCTTAAGAAAAATTAATGAGGTGTTTTATTTGATCTTGAAACTTGATGAGAACAAAGGCATTTGGAGAGGATGAAAGGTTGTTTTCTGCAGCGTAGAAACATGTTAATGCTCTATTTCTTTTTTTATAAGAAGTCTCTTACTTTAAGTCACTTTAATAAAATCCAATCAATTATATTTTTAAACTAAACATTATTTAAATTAATTTACATGAATTTTAATAAGTTTAATTTAAATTTGTATTATTCATAAAGTATTATTTTTATTATGGATATTTACATCGATTATTATATAGGATTTAAAAGTCAATCCCTTGAAGGGAAAATATAGCTGGAAGATTTAAATTTTCCTAATAAAATATCATATACAGTATAATGCAAATTTATGCTTCGTTTGAGACAGTATTTTTTACTAATTTTACAAAATATAAGAAAACAGTCCCAAATGAAACCTAAATCTTTGCAGTATTATGAATTAGACAGAATTCTAAGTTAGCCATTATGAGAGGCGTAAAAGAGAGCTGCTCGAGGGTCCTGTGCCAGTTCTCCCAAAATAATCAATCAAATCATTCACGCAAAAAAATAAAAAAAAAAAGAGCTGATCTTCATTGTTCAAATTTGATTGATCGGAGACCAAGCGGACTTGAGCAGTCTAAATCATTGCTACAAGATCCACCATTGTATCGAGTCCATGGACGTTAAATTGTCCAATTTGATGTCCAGAAGGAAATCAAATTAGTCGATTAATGCTTCATTTGGAAAAGCTTTCTTCTGCTTTCTCAAGCAATTTTTATATACGAATATTTTATCTAAGAAATTTTTATAGTAAAAAGCCGCTTTAGAAAATATAAAAAAAAATCATCCTAAATGAAACATGCTAGCATATTAGGAAGAATCTCGATGCGGTAACATCGCCATGATCGACCTCTAGCGGGTTCTGACTAACCCCTCTAAAGCTCTCATCAAGGAATTTTTATTATGTCCGGTGTTCTGACGTACTACGTTACGACGTAATAAACATTCCCACGTGCTCCACTCTTACCGCGCGGCCCGACGACCTGACCTAGATCGGAACCCGATATGTGCTATTTTCGTGTATCTGAGTATTCTCGTATTGCATAGTATTGCTTGACAATAATGAGAAACACCGCTTTATCAAGACCATTACCTAGTAATACCGACAATATCAAGCAAAATCAGGGTATGCTCGGTTATACTCGGATTGTTAGGTATTGGTCTTGATAGATTGATATTTCTCATTACCGAGCAATACCTAGTAATATCCCGGTCTGCACAAATCATCCATACATAGCAATATCGGTGTCCGTGTTCGGCTCGTCAGCCACGCGATAAAGAGTAGGCACGTCATACACCATTTATACTGGCGTCCGATTGTAAAGCTACGTCAGGACACCGATGTAATAAAAATTCCATTACAAAGTAGATGCATCGATGGCCCATAATCTCCTCTCTAAATACTTCGATTTTCAACCGTCGAAATCCCATCACCATAAGATGATTTTGACATGAAATTCAGTAAATAAACGTCATATTAGCTTCAAGTTGTAAGACCTACTTTGAAGAAACTAAATATATTGTACGAGCTTCAGATCTTGTCAACTCATATTAAAAGTGAAGCATAGTAATTGTTAGCTATATTGTGATGGTTTCTTTAGCATAGCTGAAAATTTAAAGTAAATTACTGTTTTACTAAGCTCTTAGGTGCAATTTTTAGTGCTTTAAAGTAATATTAGTGCAAAAATATTTTAAACTAAAATTTTATTAAAAAACTGTTTAAGAAAATAATAACACAATGTCCTAAATGAAGAAACTTTGTTAGAAACAGCTTCTTATTGTTTTAATGAAACAATTTTCTACAAAAAAAATTCAGATTAAAAAATTTATGTTTAAGAAATTGCCATAAAGCAGTAAAAAGCTGTCCCAAATGAAGCTTAAATAACACTATGAGTAATTAGCTAACTAAAGTAGGAGCTCTTGACCATCATCGATCTAATGGTGCAAACGAGTAAGTCGAGCTCGAGTCAAGCCAAACTTGATCTCGACCTCAGGACCAATACCGAGCTCAACTCGATTCGAGCTTGAGCTCGACTCGCCATAGAGAACACAACTCATCGAGCGGTCGTTGAGCATCTAGTTTCGTGTCCACCATTTTTTGTTCTCACATATTCCGCGTCCGCACGTAGTTCACTTCACCACGTAGTTCCGTATCCATCGTGTACATCTAGCAACTTGTGCCTCTCCCCACAATTCACACCGAGCTCCGCCATTCCACCTTCTCTGCCCCCATCTTTTTAGCTTTCCACGAGCCGCTCAATGAGTAATATGCAGCGAATGCCTGTTCGAACTCGAGCTTGATGAGTCCACAGCTCAACCGCACAGCTCGAGTACTGACTGTTAAACATTGAGCTCGAACTGACTGTGCGTAGCGTGACCTTTGTACCCCTACGCATCAAAAATTTAAGGACACCCTAAAACAACATTTAAGGTCATTTCACTTAGATGAACTTATATATTTCAACTTTTCATTTATTTCATTTTACTTGACAAGAGCTCAACCCAAATATGTGAATTTTTAGCGGTGTGGATAGTTCTCTTACATTTTGTATTAGATCTCAACCACAATTCATTTGACTACTATCTCTCATTGTTAAAAAATGTACAAAAGCCGTTTTATATAACTTTAAAAAATTACCTTATCTACATATCTTTACAAAATAGTAAAAAGACTATTACAAAATGAACCGTAATTGTCAAATAGATGTTACATATTATTATTATTTTAAGCTCAACATTTACCACTTTTTTGAAAAAAAAATATAAAAAAAAAAAAAAAATAAATTGATTTATTTTGATCCACAATGTTAAAAATATTATGTTTGTAAAACCACCTTTCTTCCTTCCTTTCTTCTTCAAGTAATAACAATCATTTCAGAAATGTAGGGACACATTTGATATCATTACCTTTACTTTTTTTTCGTTCCACTCATTTTTTAGGCTTTAAAAGAATAAGCAAAGTAACAAGAAAGATTTTTCCTTTCATCAATGAATTTGTCTCATATATATGCTTAGTTTGATACTTAACGATTTGAGCTTATAACAAAGTCACAGCTCTCCTCTTACTCTTTGCATCTTATTGTTTTAGATATAGAACGATCATAAATTAGTAAGCCACCAACTTTAATCCATGCGTGCTGAAACTATGTTGAATAAATATAGTCATAGAGCAATCAATTTTCTCTAATTGAAATAAACAATCATATACATAAAAACATCAACAAGACACTGTTGTGTATATACTATCTATCTATCTATCTATATGTGTGTGTGTGTGAGCACTGCTAGAAATTTAGGAGACAAACAACTCTTTTATGATGTATGATAGATTTAGGTACAAGCATATTAATTTGGTTGATTTGACTATTTTTAGAGTAACAAGATTTGCGGAAGGGCTAGCTAAAGAGATTGTTTGGGGTCTAGAATGGCTCGAAAAAATTGTTAGATAGTTAAAGAAACCAATAATGTGAAGAAAGAGAGAGAGATCAAAATTTGCATTAGGAACTCTTCCTTGGTGAATTGCTCTCATGTTTGATTTCCTTTGTGGGCGCATAGTGTTAAATGGTGTGAGAAGGTTGAGGATGTTTGAAAATATGTGGAGTGAAGAGAGAGATTGAAAAAATTAGCTAAAAAATGGAGATAAGATACCTAGCTCCCCCCAAAGAGAAAGAAGAGGCCAATGTCACTAAGCTCTTGTTAGCTTATGTGAAAAAATTTGTGATCAATCGGAAATGTTGTTGTCACGGACCTCACATTTTATTAACTACTCCACTGGGGGGATTGTAGGGGGTCCTCCCTTTTCTAGGTTCATGCTTCATCCCTGCCACCATTTGCTGTACCTTTGCGCTCTGACGTTTGATATGTTTGATAGAAAAAAAAAATAGAATGGAGTGATGTGGTGTTACAAACTTGGTTCTGCATTGCTCCAAACCTGATGTTGCGGCTTTGTTGTAGGCAAAAATCAATGAGTGGACGCCGTGACCACCTAACTTGCACAACAACACTGGAGGCTATTGGGCCTTTATTTTTCATTTTTCATATCGATTGTGTCAATTTGGTGGTTTCTATTGCATCTCTTTGCAGTTCCTAGTTTAGAAAACTGCAAGGTGAAAGAGAAGTAAGGAGAGAGTAGAGAGAAAGAGATATATAATTCCTCTAAATTTTCATAGTAAATTTTGTTCTGGTGCTCCATAGATTTTTCAGTTTCAGGTTTTTTTTTTCACGTTAAACTCGTGTTCTTTCTTTTCCATTGCATTTTCATTTTTTGTTTGTTCGTTGCGCTTTACTTCCCCCAACAGCTCATAATCCTAGAGAATTAGTCCTCTTTTTTTATCAAAGTACTAAAACATACTCTCATCCTAAAAATTATGGTAAAAATTACATCTTCTGTCAAAGTTCAAAACAAAAAATCTAAATAAGAATTAATGCATAGCAAAAAATATAAAGGATAACACTCCAATTTCCCCCTACAATCGACCTAGATATCTTCGTAAAATAAACAATCTAATGATAATTAAAATAAACAAAAAATGCTGTGGAACATTATACTAAGATTCTCCGAATAGCTTTCTATTGTGTTACAACTCTCTAGAATATTATAGATGGTTAATTATTATGTTGTAGAGGAAAGCATAATTGAATGAAATATTTTAGTCTTAATAGTCTCGTGACGTCTGCTTCTTCTTCCCTATTGAAAATGAAATCCTTCTGGCAGGCCGTAGTCTTCCGACAATCACTACATCATTGTAGTACCTGAGCTCTGGAATCGTTACTGCGTAGAATCTTGTCGACGACGACAAAGCCGACAATGGCGGCGTCACGATCAAACGTCATGAAGTGATGTCGACCACCGACCATCCAGCCCGAATACATCGCCTTCTATCAAGCTCAATCGAAGGATCACCATCTCCGATCTAGACAGAAAGCTTGATCGGATAGAGAAAACCTTCGGTAATTAAGAAAAGATAAATGTCGTCGGCAACCATACCATCGGCACCTTCTTCGCTCTCCTCCTCCGCTTCTCCGCCGCAGACGCCGTCAGTCCCGCCAACTCTCCCACCATCGTTATGACTAGATCTCCCGCTCGAACTCCTCCCGCTTCCGGGCGTGACCCTTCCCGTTCCTACATCCCTCCATCTCCCAACTAGCCTCCCGACCCACACTCTCGCAATCCCCATGATCACCCTCCCATT
The DNA here is from genome assembly GCA_022539455.1 of Dendrobium nobile. Taxonomy (NCBI): domain Eukaryota; kingdom Viridiplantae; phylum Streptophyta; class Magnoliopsida; order Asparagales; family Orchidaceae; genus Dendrobium; species Dendrobium nobile. The sequence continues at coordinate 18,576,241 of CM039727.1, forward strand.
CCCCACCTCACCATCTCGCCAACCAACTACGCCATCCCCATCGACCCACATTCAACCCGAACCCCATTGCCACTCCGCCATGCCGCCCCGCACAGACAGAGCCCCACCACCCCACTCCCACTATGCCACCGCACATCGCTCTTGGCGTCAAACCCGATCTTTCCCACAGCCCAACCCGTCTCCGCCGCAGCTTCCTCCTGAATTCGATGCAACTCCCTATCTTTTAGCACTTTTGGACTCTGAGATGCGAAGATGCAGCACTCGCATCTGCTGTTACGATTCAATCTGACCACACGTCTAGACTGCTAAAGTTCTGAATCATAAGCACTTCACGCCATATGCAGTTGCATGTCTGAATCAATGACAGCAAGCTCGCAAATATTTGTTTAATTATACGAGTCACTGTGAATTTTGGAAAGGTTAGACATCGACTGCGCACTCTTCAATCTGTTCTCGTGTTCTGTCAGGCTCAAGCTTTTGGACGAAATCCCGAAGCAACATTACAGAGGAGTTATGAGCAATTGTTACCAAAGAACACATGCAGCTTCTCGTCAAAGCTGCTTTGACCAATGATTTGCGTCCTAGAAGAATGAGGGACTTCGCACATGCGTCACATAGTCTTGGATACTCACTTATCCACCTAAGATGCCGATCCAACCAAGCTATGCACTAACCCAAAGAAAAATATACATCGATGCTCTTACCGCCTGGATTGGAAGAGAAAAAGGGTCATCTACTGCAGTCCCCTACTCACAAAAAGCAATACAGTTGACATCATTCTATTTACCTGGATGATAGTAATACAAATTGAGCATGCATGGGAGACTGAGTATAAATGACAAGAACAACGTAATACTGAGAACATTTCATTGCAGGTGTCAATGTCTAGGTGCATACACTAACAACTTATTCACTGCAACTTCACAAGATGTTCGACAAAATGTCAATAAGGCTGATCCATATTGAAACTTCAGGCTCACGCAAAGCAAGAAAATAGGAAACTTACATTTATGGCCCCACTACCCTTTTAGAGCAAGGATCAAAGGAGCTGGACATACCTCGGTATTTATTCTCTCCTCCATTTTACTGATCTTCATGGCGCAGTATAAGAGCTATGCTTACCAGTGTTAAGGAAGCCATCAATTAGACATTCTTGTGCTTATTGTACAGAAACATTTCTACTCTACATAAAGGGCATGGTGTTATAAGACGACAACTCTATTGCAACAAGTCTGTGAAGATGAAATGATAAAGTATAAATCTTAAACTATGGGTGTGTATTCAACAACTTTGATGTCAAAATCATTGCATATTTGAAACCTTAAAAAGTAGAACCGTCTTATACATTTTATGCATTTCAAAAGAACCTTATATCTGAGATTTATCAAAAGGGTTCTTACTTGTGCTATGACTTGTTGATGAGAAAAAAAAACAAAACTAAATGGGAGAATATGCTCGCCTCTCTATCTTGTGGATTGGGAAAGGATTGGTTCGAGCCGAGAACTCATTTCACCAACCAATTGTCAAATTGAATCTAGTCCATTCTAGGATTCCAAAGTTGAACCTTCTCACTTGGATTGGGAAATCCTCTTCATTGGTGATTTTAAAAGTCTGCATTCAAAGTCTTTCGATCCAGTTTTTGTTTGCCACCCACCCCCTTCTAATTAATGAGCCTCGAACGTGATCACCTTTTTAACGCAAGGGAGAAATGTTGTGAACATTATAGCTACTAGTTTTCCTTAGAAATAGCTATTCTAGTCTGATACATCTCTTATATATAGATTCGATAATTGTGTATTATGTATGCATGAGAGAAAGCAAATTGAATAAATATTTGTCTTTGAACCTTAAGACTTCCCGCTTCTACTTCCCTGGATTGGGAAAACGAAATCCTTCTTGCACGTCTGATCTTCGACCGATCCACTACATCAAAAAATCATTTAAAGCTTCTTTCATTGATTAAATTTAAATGTTAAATGGGCTAAAAATTTTGAAATCAATGTTTATTAAAAAAACATTTATTATTTATTTTCCTTCTAAATTAAGGCCTATAATGGATGCATATATTATTGTTTTAGTTGATATCATAGTCATTAACTGTGTCATGAATTGGCGCAATGGATTTTAATCTTTTATTGAACTTTATAGCCAGCTTGATGTTCAATATCATTCCACCCTTAGTTTTCTCTTTAAATTAATTTCTTCTCATTTCTATATATAGTATTATTATGTCATGTTGCACATTGCAACTAGATGATCATTATATAATCCTACTTTTTTAAGAGAAAACTGCCGAACTTAGTTTTTGTAAAATTTCAATATTTTAGAAGTTGATTGTAAAACGCATAAATCAATTTCGCAACTAAAATTTCAAAAAGCAGCTTTTCATCACAAAAATATTTTTTTTTTAAAAAAAAGAGAAAGCAACAAAAAATAGTAGTCAATAAAATATAACTGCTATAATGAAAAACATAACAACCAAAAAATAGACCCTTAGAATCTTTCTCATTAGCTTTTTCAAATTTTGGCCTTTTAGATAGATCATGCTTCTAATTGGTACAACTTCATTGTGAGTTCTCAATAGTTTCTTTTTAGAAGTAGCTTTTTATTATCAAATATGCCTGTTGTTTAATCATAAAAAAACTATTATTCAAATTTTTTTTTTTCAAACTTCATAAAGCAATAAGAAAGTTGTTTAAAAATAATTTTTAATTATTTTTTATTAAAATTTTAGTAAAAAATTCTTCAAAATAATAAAAAAATAGGTACCAATAATGTCGCAAAAGTCAAAATCTATAAACAGCTTATGCGGTCATCATCAAAAATATTCAATAAACTTTATACAAAAACGTTATCCACGCGGACACAAAAGAAGAATAAAAGCTCAACCTTTGATATCCTACGGCGGTAAAAGCTGGAACATTATCTGCATGGAAAAACTTAGCTCAAAAGAATAATACCTACCTAATCCCATTTAGTGCTTTCCTTAGAAAATACCTTTTCTTGGAACATTTAGGCTAACAAAAATAAACGTCATACACATCATATACAAGACTCGAATTCAATACTCTTGATTGATAGCCAAAGCTCCCAACTAACAGATAGAGTGAGCAACACTTCATTTCGGTCTCGTTGGACGGCTTTCTTACTGCTCTTAAAACAGCTTTCTAGTGTTGTTTTAAGAAGCAGCAAGAAAGTCACCCCAAACGAAGCCTTAGCCTAATCGGCAAACTCATAACACATTACATACCAAAATTCGAATCCAAAATTCTTATTGATACGTCAAATTAATCCGATTCCTTAGAAAATATCTAAGCGCCGGCTTGGCAAGTCAATTTCCCACACAAAAAAATTAATTGAAATATTCTTTCAATTATGTGAGAAGGGACCTGAAAAATCCTAAGCACACGAAAGCAAGAAGACTGTTTGATGGGAAACTGGTAGCTGTATTCGTCCTATCTTATCATTTATTCTTCCGTTATCCAAAAAAATGGGGCCATCTCCATTTTTTCTTATTCTGAGTATGAGTTAATATGTGATATTGAATAATAATAAACAACCCAATCATTAGGTCTGACTTTTTGTTTTTAAGGATAATATTGTATCCCTCAACAAATAGAATAAAAAAATAAAATATATGAAGAGTAGGGGTGTCAATCAATGATTCCATTCATTAATTAACACAAAAAATAATGGGTCGTGCATTCTGACCTATTTATTAAACTGATTAAGCCCTTGTTGACTCATTGATTTAACCAAAAAAATAATCCGTTTAACACTTTCTATTTTTTATATATCTTCTTATTTTTATCAGTTTTATCTAAAATTTATGCTTAGCAAGTTAATAAAAATTAATTTTTAATATAAAATAGGATATCAAGTGTGTTTTGGGTCAACCTTTTTACATGTTTATTAAATGAGTCAGGTTTTGATTTTGGAGTCAGGTCGGATCTTTCCCCGACACGTTAACCCATTTTGACACTCCTATGAAGGAGTATCCATTCGGGGCTTGAATGTTATTATATTCATATAAAATGAGAATGAATATAAAAAAAGTTATGGAGACTGCTTATTTGGGAAGTAAATAATATATTCTTTTTTTTATTAAACTTCTTATATATATATATATAATGAATTTTGTATAAACATCATCATGTTGTTTGATAAGATAATATTTTATGAACATATTGAATTTAATAATGCTCTTAGTTGTACCTTAGAGCTTTTAGTAAACATATAGTAGAAAAAATAATCCTCTTCATTGCTTATCTTTGTTCATTTTAACCAAGTTGCTATTTCAATATGAACCAAGTCAAGATCATGCATGAATAGGACTCAGCTATTATCTCCTCAGTGATTTTAGCTTGTTAGCTGGAAGCCCTTGAGGCCATCTAACTCAAAGGCTCTATTAGATCTAATTTTTTTTTTTAAAATGTTGATTATATAAAAGATAAGGTTTTGTTTGGGACTACTTTCTAAAGTAGTTTCCTAAAAAAAAATTTCTAGTTCTAAGAAATTTTTTATAATACAATAAGAAAGCTACCCCAATCAAGTCATACTTAGGCTTCGTTTGGGACGCTTTTTTTCTGCTTTTTAAAGCTGCTTTTTAGTACAAGTTTAAATTTTTTTTACTAAAAAACTGCTTTAAGAAGCAAAAGAAAGCCGTCCCAAACTAAGCCTTATATCTCCCCTACACTTATAATAGGTGTTTGAAGTTTATATAACATTCAAAATATATCTAGAATGTTGATGAGATTAGATTTAGGTTTTGTTTGAGACAATTTTCTTATTATTTTCTACAGTAACTTCATAGCATAAAAATTTCATAAAACAAGTGAAAAATGCAATGACTAAAAGTTGTCTTAAACAAAACCTTAAGCCACAAGAAAACAATTATGAATGCCTCTTTTTTTTTTATGCTAAAACTTTTATCTTCAAGAGAGCAATTCATTAGCATGAATTGTTATAATATAAATAAAATAAATTAATATGCAAGAATTAAAAATAAATATAAATTATGTAGATAATTAAATATTTTTATACTATTTAACGCACAATCGGGCCTACATTCACACACATAATCTTCATCTAAATTATGATTCCACTATCATTAGCCATTGTTAAAAAATAATTTTGACTTTTGAGCAAATGGATAAATCAACACAAAATTGTAGTTTCTTTAAAGGATGAAAGGAACCCAAGCTTAAATAGGCGAGTCAAACTCAAATACCTAAAAGCAAAAAAAAATCTTTCAAAATGTTTCAAAATTTTGGTGAATAAAAATGCATAATTTTTTATGAATGATTGTATAAAAATGTAATTTAAAATACTTACAATTTTTTGCTATAAAGATAGAGAGAGAGAGAGAGAGAGAGAGAGAGATCATTGAGATGATACAAATTTAAGAGAACTTGCTCAATTAAGATGATACCAATTTTAAAACACAAATTATTCACTTAAAAATTTCATTAATTTTGAGTGAAAAGATCAATATTTTATATCTAATATATATAGGAGATTAATGAAGTAAAAATTAATTAAAAATATTAATGTTTGTATATATAAATGAGTCAAATAATCATTTTCAAAATGATCCAAAAGCTAATAATTCAGTAGTGTTTTCTAAAAAAAAAAAGGTACAGCGTTTGATTTTTATCATAAATTTATGCTTTTAAATACAAAGACATAATATATTATAACAACTTATGAGTAAATAATTTAATGAATCTAATAGTTTGTAAATAAGTTCAAAAGTTTTCATTAAGGAAAATATTAATTATACTTAACTAATTAATAATTAAAGTACTAAATTTAATAAAAAATGTTAAAGAAATAAACTAAATAAATCATAAATGCATATTTAAGTTAAATAAACTTACATTTTAAAAAGATTTAAAAGAAAATATGACTATTTTTACGTGTTCATAACCCTTGAATTTTTCGTAAACTCATCGTTATCAATGTACAATGAATATTCAAAAACATAAACATTAGATTAAAGGGCTGTTTAGTTGGAAATTTCAAAATATATGTATTTTGAAAATATAAAATAATGAAAAGACATGTATTTTAGGAATGTAAGAGTTTTTTTTATTAGATGCAAATCAAATTCATTAATTACAACAACAACAACATCAAGCCTTTATCCCACTACGTGGGGTCAGCTACATGAATCCTTTTTCTCGATTGTGTCCTATTAAAAGTTAAATTCTTGTTTAAATCTAATAAAGAAAGGTCATTCCTAATATTTTCTAACCAAGTCTTTTTAGGTCTACCCATACCTTTCTTAACATAAGTCAAATCTAATACATCTACTCTCCTAACCGGGTCATCGGAAGGTCGTCGTTTTATGTGACCAAACCATCTAAGGCGACTCTCTCTAATCTTATCTTCTACTGGAGCTACTCCAACCTTTTCACGTATATGCTCATTTCATATCCTATCTCTAAGGGTAAAGCCACTCATCCACCTGAGCATCCTCATCTCTGCCACACTTAACTTAGTATTATGCTTCTCTTTTAATGGCCAACATTCGACACCATAAAGCATTGCAAGCCTCACTATCATCTTATAGAATTTTCCCTTAAGTTTGAGGGGTACATTTCTATCACATAACAAGCCCGATGCATTCCTCCACTTCAACCATCCAACTTGAATTCTGCTGATAATATCCCTATCTATTTCACCATCACTCTGAACAATAGATCCAAGATATCTAAAACATGTACTCTTATTAATGACTTGATCGCCCAAAGTCACAATCCCCTCACTAGGTCTATTACTATTAAAATTACACTCCATATATTCTATTTTAGATCTACTCAAGCGAAAACCTCTAGACTCTAAGGTTGACCTCCATAATTCAAGTTTACCTTCAACTCCCTCTCTAGTCTTATCAACAAGAAGAATATCAATAGCAAAAAGCATACACCAAGGTACATCCTCTTGCAAATGTCTAGTGAGAACATCCATGACTAAAGCAAAAGATATGGGCTTAAGGCTGATCCTTGGTGTAACCCAACCGAAATAGGGAAATACTTGGTCAATCCACCTTGTGTTTGAACACAGTAATAGCTCCTGCATACATATCTTTAATGATTTGAATATAAGCATTATTGACTCCTTTCTTTTCAAGAACTCTCCATAGCACTTCTCTTGGAACTTTATCATATGCTTTTTCTAAATCAATAAATTTAATATGTAGATCCTCCTTATTTTCTCTATATTTCTCTATCAAACCTCTTAATAAATGTATGGCTTCCATAGTCGACCTACCCGGCATGAATCCAAATTGATTATGAGAAACATTAGTATCACGCCGCAACCTGTGCTTCATAACTCACTCCCAAAGTTTTAAAGTATGACACATTAACTTAATACCTCTATAATTCGCACAATCTTGTGCATCACCTTTATTCTTAAAAATAGGAATTAACACGCTCATTCTCCACTCATCTGACATCTTTTTAGTCTTCAAAATAGTATTAAAAAGTTTAGTAAGCCATGAAATTCCTTCATCTCCTAAGCATTTACACACCTCTATTGGAATATCATCAGGTCCAACAGCTTTTCCACCCTTCATTTTCTTTAAAGCCTCTCTAACTTCAATTTTACTAATAGGCCGATAAAAACAGAAATCTTTACTTTCATTTAGGGTGCTAAGGTCATTATAGTCAATCTTATTTTCATAATCTTCATTAAAAAGTTTAGCAAAATATCTCATCCATCTTTGTTGAATATCATCTTCTAAGAAAAGTATTTTTTGATCTTCATCTTTAATACACTTCACTTGAACTAAATCCTTACTACTCCTATCTCTTTGTTTGGCTAACTTATACATATATCTTTCTCCCTCTTTGGTATCTAATCTATTATATAAATCACTAAAAGCTAATGTCTTTGCATTGCATATTGCTTTCTTAGCATCCTTACGAACCACTTTATATATTTTCCAATAATCAGAATTTTTAAAATTAAACCAATTTTTATAACAAAGCTTCTTATTTTTAATCTTTTCTTGCACATTTGGATTCCACCACCAACTACTTTTACTATTAGGAGCTTTTCCCTTTGATACTCCAAGGATATCTTTTGTAATATTCTTAATATCACTAGCCACTTTTTTTCCACATAATATTAGCTTCCTCATGCACAAACAAAATCTTAAGATCTAAGATCTTATTTCCCAAAAATATTTTTGTTAATATTCTTTAAATGCCCCCATCTAATCCTAGAAAATTGTTTTACTTCATTTTTTATTTTATGCCTCTTTATCTTAAAGTCCAAAACTAATAATCGATGTTGGGTACATAAATTTTCACTCGGAAAAACAGAAGAATTTCCATTGCCGCAAGAGTTTTTTTTTATTACTCGCAAATCAAATTCATTGAATTTATTTATTTATTTTTATACATTTCAATTGTATTAATAAATAATTAGGATAAAATCAAACGACACCGACCGGTAGATGACATTTCAAAGAGAATGTTGAGAAGACGATCGTGTGAATCACAAGCGATGATTATGGTGGATAGGGAGAAGGTGAAGGCATAGGCTACGACTTTTCCTTAAATTTAGATTCATTCGATTTGGGTGGTTTTTAAGTTTATCATTACTGCATGATAGAATATTTATGATAGTAGAAAGAGAATTTTTTATAGCATTGTACAAATATTTATTATACATAGAGATAAAAGAAGATTATAAGAGAGAGAACATAATGTTTATGTAAAAAAACAAGAACAAAACAAAAAATGCTTTTCCTTCTCTTACCCAATTGAAATTATTCCAATAATGGCCGTCATTGATTACAATAATGATTTTCTTCGCAACTCAGGAATGCATTCATAAAATATCGTAGATATAAATTATTAATGATAGATTCTATGGCGGAAGTTAAAGGAACCTTGTGGCATTTGAGTTATCTTCAAGAGATCATTAATGGTAACTTTCAAAAAAAAAAGGAGAAAGAGAGATCATTAATGGTCTTTTTAGTTGTTCTTCTTTGAGGAGATGAGACCAAAAACTTAAAATTTTTGTAAAAATCTTAGTGTTATAATCAGAAGTCAATGTTGATGTTTATGGTATATAACAAAATTGGTTTATGTTGGTCTTCATTTCAATGACATACATTGAACCTATAGGTGATGATGTGCATTAATATTATTAGTGATGACATGCAATGAACTCAATATGCATAAATGCCTGCATGAAAAAAAAAAAAAAAGCAAAAGTCTTATAGGCAATGGGTTGCATTAATATTGGTAGTGACAACGGATGGAAAAATTAGTGGGCATCAGCATTGTTGTCATTGACAGGTATCAGACTTGTAATTAATGGTGTGCATTGATGTTGGAATGCATACTAAATACTATTGGGAGAAATGATATCATGTATCATGTGGCTCACTAAAATGATATAAGCACCTCTAACTTTATACCCAACTAGTACTTTTCCATCTCTATAAGAGATATTTTAGACTAATACTCTTAGGAGGATCCTTTTGTTGTGCTTCCCAGTTCCCACTAACAACCAATTTGGTTGTTTTTATTCATACTCCTTCATATACCACAACAATATTATGTTTGATTAAGTGTCATAAAATAAATTCTCTAATAAACATAAGCAAGATTACTACTTAGTTTGAATAAAGTCCAAATCGAATTCAAGTATAGGTTAAAGGTTCTTTCACATATTTCGATGCTTATTCAAAATTAGGTTGAATGAGGTTCAATCAACAATCAAAAGATATTTGAACAAGTTTCCAAGAAGGTTCAAATTAGGATCGAACATTGCAAATATCTTTTTAATATTCAAAAGTTGCTCTAATAGTCCTTACAAAATTCAAATCAACTTTGAACATTGGTTTGAAATTAGTTCAAATATGATTCGAACAACATTCAAATCATGGTCAAAGAAAGTTTGAACCATTTCTACTTTTGATCAAATTAGTTTAGACCCAATTTATTCGACACTCTAAGTTTTTTTTATTTTTTTAACAAACAATCTTTATCATCAATTTACATAAATATTCTCTTCATCTTAAATCACATAAATTATATGAATCATTATAAAATGATTTTAATCATAGAATTATAATAACATTTAAATATTAAAAAAACACATGCATAGCTATCAATATCCAATTAAATTATTTCGTCTCACTCAACTTTGTAGTCACGGTCTTCTTTCATTTCTATAAGAAAAAATCTCACACGTAATTCACAGTAGTTATTTGAGGCCTATTAGTTAAGACTTTATACAATTACAATTATAAAAATATTACCTTATTTTTTTCTTATTTTTCACACTTGAGTTAATCAAATATTTTCAAAAGCATAGCCTCAATAAAATGCACATAAAGAGTTCTAAAGTTAAATTATGAAACTTAGGTTTTTAAAGCATTATAGGCTTTATGAGTGTTCTCCATTTGCTAGACAAAACTTGAGGGATTTGAAATGGAAAAAAAGGGGTGGTGCCCTAATCAACACTCAATTAGTCCAAGCAGGTCTGGCAGATTTGACAGGGTGAAGAAATTCAACATTTCTTATAGTACAAAATTTTAAGGGTGTCTGAAAAGTTTCAAAGCTAATCATTCATATTTGAAGTGTTAGTAAATTTGGTAAAATTAAATACAAAATTCATCTAATGCTAGAAAGAAATGAAATGACAGTATATTTTAAGGGCATAGGCCCAATTAGAATGACTCCCTGAAAACCATAACACTATATGCAGCAGACACCTAAAAGTGTTAGTAAATTTGGCTAAAACTAGTACCCTAAATAATTCGAGATGGGCCGAATATTATTATTTTTTATTATATTTATGTTTAATTTGAATATATATATATATATATATATATATATATATATATATATCAACTTCTCTTTTAAGGGTGAGCAAAACAGGCCAAATTAGGGGCAACGCTCAAACACACATATAATACATACGTAATACTCGAACCCAATACCTCTTAGTTGGGAGTCAAACTCTCAACCAACAAACCAAATGGAGGTACGTAAAATTTTTTTCCCCTTAGAATTTGGAGTAATTATTACGTCCAGTCAACCGAATGCGTTCAAAGGCCAATAACCGCCCGCCATATCACCAAACACTCAGTATTTGGCACTCGGTATTGTTCGGTATACATTCGGACCGTTCAGTTTTTGACCAGACGTAATAACTTTTTTAGAATTTGGGGCACAACATTTATTGAAAGTAGGAAAAATAGTTAAAATGTTTTTTCTTCTAAGAAAAGGTGTCAATTGTCTACCTTGAGCTCTTATGACTTTGTTTACGATAGCTTTCTTATTGATTATTAAAATAGCTTTCTAGTACAAAAATAATTTTTGTACTAGAAAGCTCTTTTAAAAACTAGTAAGAAAGTCGTCTCAAATAAAACCTATATATAATTGTCGTGAGAATATCAGATGTGTTTCAATCTTACATCAAGCTTATTGTTTTATATGATGGAGGTATTTGGTACATATGTACATAAATATCATGTATAGAGAAAAAAAAAAAAAGGTGGAGTCAGAAAGGGGATTTGCCAAGAGAGATTATTAGGTGCGGAGTGCGGACGGGGAGAACTGTCCGCCACAAGCATTGGCGGGTGCTCGGTACCGCTAGACACCCAATACTTGTGCGGACGGTGCACACTCCTCACCTAATAATTTTTCATTTGTAAGGCAGTGACTGAGAGTAGAACCTCTGTTCTCCTTAAGAAAAATTAATGAGGTGTTTTATTTGATCTTGAAACTTGATGGAACAAAGGCATTTGGAGAGGATGAAAGGGGTTTTTCTTGCAGCTGTAGAACATGGTAATGCTCTATTTCTTTGTTTATGAGAAGTTCTTTATCTTTAAGTCACTTTAATAAAATCCAATCAATTATATTTTTTAAGCTAAACATACATATTTTTAATTAGATATACATGAATTTATAAGTGTTAATTTAAATTTGTATTATTCATAAAGTATTATTTTTATTATTGGATATTTACATCGTATTTATATTATTGGATATTTAAAGAGTCAATCCCTTGAAGGGGAAGAATGATTAGCAATGGAAGATTTAAATTTTCCTAATAAAATTACATATACAGTATAATGCAAATTTATGGCTTCGTTTGAGACAGTATTTTTATCTAATTTTACAAAATATTAAGAAAACAGTCCCAAATGAAACCTAAATCTTTGCAGTATTATGAATTAGAACAGAATTACTGAAGTTAGCCATTATGAGAGGCTTAAAAGAGAAGCTTGCTCGAGGGTCCTGTGCCAGTTTCTCCAAAATAATCAATCAAATCATTCACGCAAAAAAATAAAAAAAAAAAGAGCTGATGCTTCATTTTGTTCAAATTTGATTGATCGGAGACCAAGCGGACTTGAGCAGTCTAAATCATTGCTACAAGATCCGACCATTTGTATCGAGTCCATGGACGTTAAAATTGTCCAAGTTTGATGTCCAGAAGGAAATCAAATTAGTCGATTAATGCTTCATTTGGAAAAGCTTTCTTCTGCTTTCTCAAGCAAATTTTTAATACAGAATTTTTTAGCTTAAGAAATTTTTATAGTAAAAAGCCGCTTTAGAAAATAATAAAAAAAATCATCCTAAATGAAACATGCATGCATATTAGGAAGAATCTCGATGGCGGTAACATCGCCATGATCGACCTCTAGCGGGTTCTAGACTAACCCCTCATAAAGCTCTCATCAAGGAATTTTTATTATGTCCGGTGTTCTGACGTAGCTTTACGTTCGGACGTTAATAACATTTCGCCACGTGCTCCTACTCTTTACCGCGCGGCCCGACGACCTGACCTAGATCGGAACCCAGTATTGCTATGTTCGTGTATTGCTAGGTATTGCTCGGTATTGCTAGGTATTGCTTGACAATAATGAGAAACACCGCTTTATCAAGACCAATACCTAGTAATACCGAGCAATATCTAGCAAAATCAGGGTATTGCTCGGTATTACTCGGTATTGTTAGGTATTGGTCTTGATAGAATGATATTTCTCATTACCGAGCAATACCTAGTAATATCCCGGTCTGCACAAATCATCCAATACATAGCAATATCGGGTCCGTGTTCGGGTCGGGTCGTCAGGCCACGCGATAAAGAGTAGGGGCACGTGACACCATTTTACTGGCGTCCGATTGTAAAGCTACGTCAGGACACCGGATGTAATAAAAATTCCTTATCAAGAGAGATGCATCGATGGCCTCTATAATCTCCTCTCTAGATACTTTCATGATTCTAACCGTCGAAATCCCATCACCAATAAGATGATTTTGACATGAATATTCAAGTAAATAAACTGACATATTAGCTTCAAAGTTGTAAGACCTACTTTGAGAGAACTAAATAATATACTGTACGAGCTTCAGATCTTTGATCAACTCATATTATAAAGTGAAGCATAGTAAATTGTTAGCTATATTTGATGGTTTCTTTTAGCATAGCTGAAAATTTAAAGTAAATTTTTACTGTTTTACTAAGGCTTTCTTTAGTGCAATTTTTTTAGTGCTTTTTAAAGTAATTTATTAGTGCAAAAATATTTTAAACTAAAAGTTTTGTATTAAAAAACTGTTTAAGAAAATAATAACAAAATTGTCCTAAATGAAGCTTAAGACTTTGTTAGAGACAGCTTTCTTATTGTTTTATGAAACAATTTTCTAGCAAAAAAAATTCAGATTAAAAAATTTATGTTTTAAGAAATTGCTTCATAAAGCAGTAAGAAAGCTGTCCCAAATGAAGCTTAAATAAACAACTATGAGTAATTAGCTAACTAAGTAGGAGCTCTTGACCATCATCGATCTAATGGTGCAAACGAGTAGAGTCGAGCTCGAGTCAAGCCAAACTTGATCTCGACTCAGGAGCCAAATACCGAGCTCGAACTCGAGTCGAGCTTGAGCTCGACTCGCCATAGAGAACGAACTCATCGAGCGGCTCGTTGAGCATCTTAGTTTCGTGTCCACCATTTGGTTGTTCTCACATAGTTCCGCGTCCGCACGTAGTTCAACATTCACACGTAGTTCCGTATCCATCGTTCGGTTCAGCAACCTGTTGTGCCTCTCCCCACAATTCACACGCGAGCTTCCGCCATTCCACCTTCTGCCCCCATCTTTTTAGCTTTCCACGAGCCGCTCAATGAGTAATAGAGTCGAGCGAATGTCTGTTCGAACTCGAGCTTGATGAGTCCAACGAGCTCAAAATCCTGCTCGAGCTCGACTCGTGAGCTTGTTAACGAGTTGAGCTCGAACTGACTTGCGAGCCGGCTTGACTCATTTGTACCCCTACTAGCATCAAAATTTTAAGGACACCCTAAAACAACATTTAAGGTCATTTCATCTTAGATGAACTATATATTTTCAACTTTTCATTTATTTCATTTTACTTGATCAAGAGCTCAACCTCAAATAGTGTAATTTTTAGGCTTGGTTTTGGATAGTTCTCTTACTATTTTGTATTTTAGATCTCAACCACAATTTCTATTTGACTACTATTTCTTCATTGTTAAAAAAATGTACAAAAAGCCGGTTTATATAACTTTAAAAAATTACCTTATCTACATTATCTTTACAAAATAGTAAAAAGACTATTACAAATGAAGCCTTAATTGTCTAAATAGATGTTACATATTATTATTATTTTAAGCTCAACATTTACCACTTTTTGAAAAAAAAAATATTAAAAAAAAAAAAGAAATAATGATTTTATTTTGATCCTACAATGTTAAAAAGATATTATGTTGTGAAAACCACCTTTCTTCCTTTCCTTTCTTCTTCAATGTAATAAAAGCAATCATTTCAGAAATTAGGGACACATTTGATAGTCATTACCTTTACTTATTATTTCTGTTCCACTCATTTTTTGGCTTTAAAAGAAATAAGCTAAGTAACAAGAAAGATTTTTCCTTTCATCAATGAATTTGTCTCATATATATGTGCTTAGTTTGATACTTAACGAATTGAGCTTATGAACAAAGTCACAGCTCTTCCGTGCTTTACTCGTTTGCATTCTTATTGTTTTAGATATAGATCGATCATAAATTAGTAAAGCCACCTAACTTTAGATCCATGCGTGGCTGAAACTATGTTGAATAAATATAGGCATAGAGCAAATCAAGTTTTGCTCTAGATTGAATTAGAACAATCATATACATAAAAAACATCAACAAGACAACTTAGTGTGGGTGTATATATCTATCTATCTATCTATCTATATGTGTGTGTGTGTGAGCACGTGCTAGAAAATTTAGGGCACAAACAACTCTTTTATGATGTATATGATATTAGGTACAAGCTAATTTAATTTGGTTGATTTGACTATTTTTAGAGTACAAGATTTGCGGAAGGGCTAGCTAAATAGTTTGTTTGGGGTCTAGAATGGCTCGAAAAAATTGTTAGGGGAAAGTTTAAAGATCCAATAATTTTGGAAGAGTGAAGGAGGAGAGAGGATCAAAATTTGGTCATTAGGAACTCTTCCTTGTGAATTGCTCTCATGTTTGATTTTCCTTTGTGTGGTGGCTATAGGGGTTGAAAATGGTGTGAGAAGGTTGTAGGGATGTTTGAAAATATGTGGAGTGAAGAGGGTGAGAGATTGAAAGAAAATTAGCTAAAAAATGGAGATAAGAAGATACCTAGCTCTCCCCCCAAAGAGAAGCTAAAGAGGCCAGTCACTAAGCTCTTGTTAGTTCTATGTGAAATATAATTGTGTTGATCAATCGGGAAATGTTGTTGTCACGGACCTCAATTCAGTTTATTAAGCTCACTGGGGGGATGTAGGGGGTCCTCCCCTTTCTTAGGTTCAGATGCTTTACACCCTTGCCCAATGTTCTGTACCTGTGCGCTCTGACGTTTGCATAGTTTGATGGAGAAAAAAAAATAGAAGTGGAGTGATGTGGTGTTACAAACCTTGGTTCTGCATTGCTCCAAACCTGATGTTGCGGCTTTGTTGTGGAGGCAAAAATCAATGAGTGGACGCCGTGACGCCCTAACTTGGCACAACAACACTGGGAGGCTAGTTGGGCCGTTTTATTTTTCATTTTTCAATAACGATTGTGTCAATTTGTGGTTTCTATTGCATCTCTTTGCATGTTCTAGTTTGAGAACGGTGCAAGGGTGAAGAGAAGTAAGGAGAGAGTGAGAGAGAAGAGAGATATATAATTCCTCTAAATTTTCATAGTAAATTTTTTGGTGCAGTGTGGCTCCATAGATTTTTTTCTAGTTTCAGGTTTTTTTTTTCACGTTAAATTCTCGTGTTCTTTCTTTTCCATTGCATTTTTCATTTTTTTTGTTTCGTTGCGTGGCTTTACTTCCCCCAACAGCTCTAATCCTAGAGAATTAGTCCTCTTATTTTATCAAAGTACTAAAACATTACCTCGTTCATTCTAAAAATTATGGTAAAAATTACATCTTCTTCGAAAGTTCAAATACAAAAAATCTAAAATTAGGGGAAATTAATTGCATAGTCAAGAAAATAGAAAGGGAGTGGATACACTCCAATTTTCCCTCCTAACAAGAATTGGCTAGCCATATGAATTCTTAAACAAGTCTAATGATAATTAAAATAACAGAAAAATGCTGTGGAACATTATAGCTAAGAGTTCTCCTTATGAATAGCTTATCTAGTTTGTTACAAGTCTCTCTAGAATATTCTATAGATGGGTTATATATGTATGCATTGTAGTAGGGAAAGCTAATTGAATGAAATATTTTAGTCTTTGAAGTCTTACAGCTTGTCTTCTTCTTCTTCCCTGTATTGGGAAAATGAAATCCTTCTTGCAGGTCGAGTCTTCCGACGATCCACTACATCAGTTGGTATCAGAGCCTGGAGCTTGTGAAGATCGATGGACTGCGGAAGAAGGTCGGTTGTCGACGACGATCAAAGCCGCAGAATGAGATTGGCGGTCGACGACGATCGACGTCAAGGAAGGTGGGATGTCGACGATGCTCGAAGCCGGATCGCCTTCTATCAAGCTCAATCGAAGGAATCACTCGATCGGGTAGACAGAAAGCTTGATCGGATTAGAGAAAACCTTCGGGTAATAAGGAAGATGAGAATGTCGTCGGCAACCATACCGAGGTATTCTTCTTCTTCTTCGCTCTCCTCCTCCGCTCCTCGCAGACGCCGTCAGTCCCGCCATACTCCCACCATCGTTGATGACTACGTTCCGCTCGAACTCCCGCTTCGGTGGCGTGACCCTTCTCCGTTCCTACATCCTCCATCTCCCAACTTATCCCGACCACACTCGCAATCGCCTTCAGAACCCTCGCATCCACCTTCACTCTCGCCACCAATCCGATTCCGCATTCTCGTACCCGACATTCAACCCGATCCCACCACTGCCACTCCGCCATTGCCGCCCGCACAGACAGAGCTCCCACCCCCACTCCCACTATGCTCTCGCAACATCGCTCTTGGCGTCAAACCCGATCTCCCACAGCCCAACTCCGTCTCCGCCTCAGCTTCCTCCTGAGATTCGATGCAACTCCTATCTTTTGCTCTTTTGGACTCTGAGATGCGAGATGCAGCACTCGCATCTGCTGTTACGATTCTATCTGACCACAGCGTGGCTATAATTTTCGAAGATCATAAGCACGTTTCATCGCCAGAAGATGCAGTTGCTGATGTGCTGAAAGCTGGAATGGACATCAACTGCGGCAAATATTTGTTTAATCATACGGAGTCAGCTGTGAAGTTTGGAAAGGTGAAGGACATCGACTGCGCACTCTTCAATCTGTTCTCTGTTCTGTCAGGCTCAAGCTTTTTGACGGAAATCCGGCGAAGCAACATTACGAGGAGTTAGGAGCTGGCAATGTGTGTACCAAAGAACACAGGCAGCTTGCTCTCAAAGCTGCGAGACAGTGAGTGGTGCGTGCTTCTGAAGAATGAGGGAGGACTTCTGCCACTAAGAAGGAGCAATATGGCTTCCATGGCTTTGATTGATCGTTCCAGTTTGGACCTACTAGACCGCGAGACAGATGCTGATGGCACAAACCCAATAGAAATTTATAGCAGCGATGCTCTGGTACCGCTTGGGATTGGAAGAGAAAAAGGGTCATCTACATCAGTCCTCAGCTCATTCAAGAAAGCAATACAGTTGACATCATTTCTATTACCTGGAGTGAAGATGATTACAAAGTTGAGCATGCATGGGAGACTGAGTTAAATGACAAGTACAACGTTGATACTGAGAACATTTTCATTGCAGGTGTGCAAATGACTGAGGTGCAGTACACTAACAAAGCTTATTCACTGCAACGTTCACAAGATGTTCGACAAAATGTCAATAAGGGCTGGGATCTCAAATTTGAACTGTCAGGCTCAGCTTACGGGAAGCAAGGAAAATAGGAAACTTACATTTTATGGCCCCACTACCACTATTGAGGAGCAAGGAATCAAGGAGCTTGACATGAGGCCTGGCGGTATTTATTCTCTCCTCCATTTTACTGATCTCATGGGCAGGGATAAGGAGCTTGTTATGCAGTGGTTAAGGAAGCCATCAATTGAGCATTCTGTAGCTGTATTGTACAGAAACATTTCTACTCTATCTATAAGGGGGCATGGTGTTATAGGAACGACAACTCTATTGCAACAGATCTGTGAAGATGAAATGATAAAGGAATTAAATCTTAAACTATGGGGTTGTGTATTCAACAACTTTGATGTGGACAAAATCATTGCAGATATGTTGAAATCTCTTAAAATGAGTAGAACTCCGTTGGATACATTTTATGCATTTCAAAAGAACCTTAAATCTGAGATAATATCAAAAGGGTTCTTACTTGTGCTGGATGACTTGTTGGATGAAGAGGAGGAAAAGAACAAAACTAAATGGGAGAATATGCTCGCCTCTCTATCTTGTGGAATTTGGGAAAGGGATTGGTTCTGTGCCGAGAACTCATATTCACCAACCAATTGTCAAATTGAAATGCTAGTCCATTTCAAGGATTCCAAAGTTGAACCTTCTCACTTGGATTGGGGAAATCCTCTTCATGTGGTGATTTTAAAGTCTGCATTCAAAGTCTTCGATCCAGGAATTTGTTTGCCACCCTACCTCCCTTCTAATTAATGAGCCTCGAACGGAGTCGAGCTCTTTTTACGCAAGGGGAGAATGATGTGGAACATTATAGCTAATAGTTTTCCTTAGGAATAGCTTATCTAGTCTGTTACAAGTCTCTTTAGAATATTCTATAGATGGGTTATATATGTATGCATTGTAGTAGGGAAAGCTAATTGAATGAAATATTTGTCTTTGAAGCCTTAGAGCTTGTCTTCTTCTTCTTCCCTGGATTGGGAAAACGAAATCCTTCTTGCAGGTCGAGTCTTTCGACGATCCACTACATCAAAAAATCATTTAAAGCTTTCTTCATTGATTAAAGTTTGAAAATTTAAATTTTGGGCTAAAATTTTGAAATCAATGTTTATTATAAAATACAATTTATTATTTATTTTCCTTTCTATATTAAGGCCTATAATGGATGCATATGATTATTTGTTTTAGTATGAACTTCTAGTCATTAATCTGGTCATGAATTGGCGCAATCGATTTTAATCTTTTAGTTGGAACTTTATAGCCAGCTTGATGTTCAATATCAAATTCACCCTTAGTTTCTCTTTAAATTAATTTCTCATTTCTATATATAGTATTATTATGTCATGTTGCACAATGTTATGCAACTTTGATGATCATTTTAATGAATCCTAGCTTTTTTAAGAGAAAACTGCCCGAACTTAGGTTTTGTTTGATAAAATTTCAATATTTTATGAAGTTGATTGTGAAATTACTGCAGATAAATCAATTTCGCAACTAAAATTTCAAAAAGCAGCTTTTCATCACAAAAATATTTTTTTTTTTAAAAAAAAAGAGAAAGCAACGAGAAAATAGTAGTCAAATAAAATTATAACTGCTATATGAAAAACATAACAACCAAAAAATAGACCCTTAGAATCTTTCTCATTTAGCTTTTCATAATTTTGCCTTTTAGATAGCTATCATGCTTCTAATTGGCTACAACTTCATTGTGAGTTCTCAATAGTTTCTTTGGTTAGAAGTAGCTTTTTATTATCAAATATGCTCTGTTGTGTTAATCATAAAAAAACTATTATTCAAATTTTTTTTTCAAACTTCATAAAGCAATAAGAAAGTTGTTTAAAATAATTTTTTAATTATTTTTTATTAAAATTTTTCAGTAAAAAATTTCTTCAAAATAATAAAAAAATAGGTACCAAATAATGTCGCAAAAGTCTAAATTCTATAAACAGCTTATGCGGTCATCATCAAAATCATTCAATAAACTTTATTACAAAAACGTTATCCACGCGGACACAAAAGAAGAATAAAAGCTTCAACCTTTGATATCCTACGGCGGTAAAAGCTGGAACCTATTATCTGCATGGAATAAACTTAGCTCAAAAGAATAATACCTATCTAATCCCATTTAGTGCTTTCCTTAGAAAATACCTTTTCTTGGGAACATTTAGGCTAACAAAAATAAACGTACATACACATCATATATGCAAGACTCGAATTCAATATCTCTTGATTGATAGCCAAAGCTCCCAACTAACAGATAGAGGTGAGCTACACTTCATTTCGGTCTCGTTTGGGACGGCTTTCTTACTGCTTCTTAAAACAGCTTTCTAGTGTTGTTTTAAGAAGCAGCAAGAAAGTCACCCCAAACGAAGCCTTAGCCTAATCGGCAAACTCATATACACATTACATACACAAAATTCGAATCCAAAAATTCTTAGTTGGTAGTCAAAACTCTCAAATTAATCCGAGTCCTTAGAAAATATCTAAGCGCCGGCTTTGCGAAGTCAATTTCCCACACAAAAAAAAATTAATTGAAATATTCTTTCAATTATGTGAGAAGGGGACCTGAAAAATCCTAAAGCACACGAAAGCAAGAAGACTGTTTGATGGGAAACTGGTAGCTGTAATTCGTGTCTATCTTATCATTTATTCTTCCGTTATCCACTAAGGAAATGGGGCCATCTCTCATTTTTTCTTATTCTGAGTATGAGTTAATAAGGTGATATTGAATTGATAACTATAGAAGCATCCCAATCATTAGGTCTGACTTTTTTGGTTTTTAATGAGTAATATTGTATCCCTCAACAAATAGAATAAAAAATAAATAAAATGTTATGAAGGAGTAGGGGTGTCAATCAATGATCCGATTCATTAATTTAACACAAAAAATAATGGGTCGTGCATTCTGACCTATTTATTAAACTGATTAAGCCCGTGTTGACTCATTGATTTTAACCAAAAAATAATCCGTTTAACACGTTTCTATTTTTTGATATTATCTTCTTATTTTTTATCAGTTTATCTAAAATTTATGCTTAGCAAGTTAATAAAAATTTATTTTTTTTAATTAAAATAGGATATCAGTTGTGTTTGGGTCAACCTTTTTACATGTTTATTAAATGAGTCAGGTTTTGATTGATTGGAGTCAGGTCGGATCTTTCCCCGACACGTTAACCCATTTTGACACTCCTATGAAGGAGTATTCATTCGGGGCTTGAATGTTATTATATTCTATATAAAATGAGAATGAATATAAAAAAAGTTATGGAGACTGCTTATTTGGGAAGTATAATATTATTCTTTTTTTTTATTAAACTTTCTTATATATATATATATATATAAGTATATTTTGTATAAACATCATCATTGTTGTTTGTAAGATAATATTTTATGAACATATTGAATTTAATAATGCTCTTAGTTGTACCTTAGAGCTTTTGAGTAAACATATAGTAGAAAAAATAATCCTCTTCATTGCTTCACTTTGTTCATGTTTACCAAGTTGCTATTTCAATATGAACCAAGTCAAAGATCATGCATGAATAGGACTCAGGCTATTATCTCCTCAGGTGATTTTAGCTTGTTAGCTGGAAGCCCTTGAGGCCATCTAACTCAAAGGCTCTATTTATGATCTAATTTTTTTTTTTAAAATGTTGATTATATAATTAGATATAGGTTTTGTTTGGGACTACTTTCTAAAGTAGTTTTCTAAAAAAAAATTTCTAGTTCTAAGAAATTGTTTTATAATACAATAAGAAAGCTACCCCCAATCAAAGTCATACTTAGGCTTCGTTTGGGACGGCTTTTTTTCTGCTTTTTAAAGCTGCTTTTTAGTACAAGTTTAAATTTTTTTTTACTAAAAAACTGCTTTAAGAAGCAGAAAGAAAGCCGTCCCAAACTAAGCCTTAATCTCTCCCTACACTTATAAATAGGTGTTTGAAGTTTTATATAACATTCAAAATATAGATATGGTAGTCTTACATCACATCCAAAAAGCTATTCTAATAATCTCTTTCTCACTCTGAATTTATCTCTCTTAATTTGATCTACTTGATCATATCCTTTTTTTTTGAATGATTCACTCAATAAAATCAAGCGACTTATCCCAAATTAGTCTAAGGTTTCGATTGGGATGGCTTTCTTACAGCTTTTTAAAGTAGCTTTTAGTATAAAAATTATTATTTTTTCTACTGGAAACATGCTTTAATAAGCAGTAAGAAAGTCGTCCCAAACGAAGTCTAAATTTGTGTCAGCCATTCTTTAACAGGTTCACACAATTTTAATGGACAACATTGAATTTAATATCCTTTTATGTATGATATGCTTTGAGATGGTGCAAATGAGGATCCAATAACTCATAAGTGAGCTTATGTGAAACAAGATTGAATTTGCAACCAAATCATGGATGCATATATAAGCGATAATGGTGAGGCCTAAGAAGAATAAGCCAATGAATTAAGCTCTTTTGTTAAGTGCTCATTATTAGCATCACTTTTGATTCAACAAACATAACTTAACATCTATAAAGCCAGTTTTTAGTTTAACCTATTCTAACCTAACTAGAGTCAACATAATTCATTATTTTCTGCATTTGAGCTCTTTTGCATGCGTCTGAGAGTGTTTTGTATGCATATAAGAGTTTGCACGTGTTTTGGAGTGTGTCATAGGAGTCTGTTTGTGCGTTTAAAAATTTTGAATTTTTTCCTTTGGGGAGTCGCGTTGTTTTCAATAATTACAAAATTTTCACCTTATAACTTCCTGCATTTTGTAGAGAATGATTTAGGGCATTTATATATTTTTTGGGGAATTTTACACAAGGGGTTTTAAAATGCGCGCCTTTCAATCATCTGGAAAATAATACCAAAAAAAATTTGATACATCACCAAAAACCACCTTAATCAAACAGTAATCTTGAGACATATTTGAATTAAAACTTTCAAAATTAAATTTAGGACCACATGAACTCTGATCTAGCTAACATAACCTCAAACTAAATGTTTTGACAAGACAAACCAATTGACATCAAAATTGGTTTAATTTGAGCCCAAACGAGCCCAAATCAAGGGGTTGAAGTATATTTGAAAGCTTCAAAACATTAACTGGACAATAAAATAATATTCAAATATGTCATTCTTATAGTCAAATAGAGCAGATCAACGAGACAAACCTAACAAGCTCAATATCACTTAATTCTAATATCATTAAGGCACTTAAATATTTGATGAAAGCTCAATGATCAAAGGAATCAATATGAACCGTTTAATGGAACACTCCTAATTTGCCATATATATATATATATATATATATTATATATATATATATATATATATATATATTTCATATTTACGGAACATGTCATTCCTCAAAACCTATAAATAGACCCTCACTCTTCACTTGAAGGGGAGAGGAAAGAATGATATATAGGATTAGAAACAATTCTCTTGCATTTATCAGTCATCATCGCTAACGATCACCACCAACTATTGCCACCGACAACCACCATCGCCATTGAGGATTATCATAAAAAATCTCTATCGTCTTCAGAGTTTTTATAAGATTTAACCCTATTCTTAGGTATAAAAGTCTATCTTTGAACGTTTACTTTCTATAATCTATATTGAGAAAATCAGGCTTTGTTATTGGGTATTAATTGTCATATTTGATTTATATACTCTATCCCTTCTTTAACAGTGAAGAAAGTCGGATCTTTATATCACTTACTATCTAGTGGATTTTATAACTAGGTCAGGCCCTGTGATTTTTTTTTTCATTTTCAGGATTTTTTATGCAAAAAATTATTTAGCCTTACTACTTTCATCTGTACGTGCTGAATCTTTTATAACACAGAAACATAAAATAAACAATATACCAACTCAAATTTTCTAGCACAACAATGATATTATGATACAATTAAAATCTTAAAACTGTATTCTACATATAAAATGAGACAATGTAAGAAGGTGAAAAATAATAAAGAAATTGTAATAAACATACAAATTGAGAGTTTCAACACAAAAAGATGTTCCAATAGTATGGATTAAGAGTGTAAACGAATTGAGCTAGACACGAGTCATCCCTGACTTGAGATTAAGCTTGATTAATCGAGCCTAAGCTAGATCTTAATTCTATGAGATTAAGTTGGCTCATTCATTATAAAAAAAGAAAAAAAAAATCATTTAATCATAATAAAATGGTTAAATGAATGAGAAATTAGAAGAAAAAATTAACGAGTCACTTAATATAATGAATTTAAATATTTTGGAATTTATTTACTTAAAACCCTAAATATTAATACATTTTATGTTATTTTCCATTAATATTTTAAAACAAGCTAACTGGTATAGTCGAGGCTATCTCAAATCTGATTCGTTAGCATATCGAGCTCAGCTCACACACTACTTAATAAGTCGAGCTTGAGCCGGCTCACAAGTCGCCTAATATGAATCGACAAATAGAAATACAACATTTGATTTGTCAAGAGAGCACCAAATAAAAAAAAGGAACAAAATAGCCACCAATGCATGCATCAAGATAATCGCCATGATAGCAATAGAAGAGAAGCAGCCAAAGAAACAAATCATCTCAAGAAACTCTAAACCCTAACAGCTAGCTAGCATGAACCTGCAGGCGACATATAACATCAGAAAATGGGCATTGTCCATTGTAACCAATGACACATAGCTATCCAGCTTAGCAGGTTACAAAATTATAAAAACAATAACCAGACGAACTCAAAAGAAGGATGGCCAGCTAGCCGTTAAAGGGCCCCTTTTGTCGGCTGAAAAAAAATTGCAGAATAAAATTGAATGCAGGTAAAAATGAACGGAATGTATTTGAAATCTTTGGAATGGTTTTTTTTTTTTTTTTTTTTTTTTTTTTGGGACATTTAGGCCATTTAAGGCAAACTCACACACACAACGCATACACATAGACTCGAACCCTGGACCTCTTAGTTGGAAACCTAAGCTCTCAACCAATAGGCCAAGGAGAGTTGTGTTTTGGAATGGTTTGGATGAGGGAAAATAGTTAAATACATTTTATTATTTTTTTTATTTGAAACGAAAGAAAATGAATATAGTGTAAAGTTCAAAAATGAGGGCGATGATGATAATGGTTGGTGGTGATAATCAGCTGGTTAGCGGTTGCCAGTGATGATAGTAGGTGGTAGCGACCTACAACTAAAGAATTCAAATACATCAAAATTTTACTCTAGTCACTTTGGGCAATCAAGTCATTAATAAGAGTACACGTTTTAGATATCTTGGATCTATTGTTCAGAGTAATGGTGAAATAGATGGGGATATTATCAGTATAATTCAAGTTGGATGGTTGAAGTGGAGGAATGCATCGGGCTTGTTATGTGATAGAAATGTACCCCTCAAACTTAAGGGAAAATTCTATAAGATGGTATTGAGGTCTGCAATGCTTTATGGTGCCGAATGTTGGCCATTAAAAGAGAAGCATAATACTAAGTTAAGTGTGGCAGAGATGAGAATGCTCAGGTGGATGAGTGGCTTTACCCTTAGAGATAAGATACGAAATGAGCATATACATGAAAAGGTTGGAGTAGCTCCAGTAGAAGATAAGATTAGAGAGAGTCACCTTAGATGGTTTGGTCACATAAAACGGCGGCCTTTCGATGATGCGGTTAGGAGAGTAGAGGTATTAGATTTGACTTATGTTAAGAAAAGTAGGGGTAGACCTAAAAAGACTTGGCTAGAAAATATTAGGAATGACCTTTCTTTATTAGATTTAAACGAGAATTTGACTTTTAATAGGACACAATGGAGAAAAAGGATTCATGTAGCCGACCCCACGTAGTGGGATAAAGGCTTGATATTGTTGTTGTTGTTGTTGTTGTATTTCTTTTGCCTCAAATTAAATACCAATACTTTCAAAATCCGAGCATTTAAAATGATTTATGCAACAGTTGTGAAAATCAAACCAGAAGTACAGGCTCATGGTTCAACCGGGTTTAATCCTTCGACGTAATAAATTCTAATATTATTATAATATAATATAAAATTTTCAATAATTAAAATTATATATATATCCTAAACAAATTATCTTGAACAGGCACAAATCACAAGGACAAATCAAGTTTGAAACTTCAAAAATTAAATGTGGGACAATCTGAACTCTGATTTTAGCAAACATACAGTCGAACTGAGCGTCTCCAAAATACGAACCTGACGACACTAAAATCAACTCAATCCGAGCCCAAATGGGTCCAAATCAAGGACCCGAAGCACTGTTGGAAGGTTCAAACAACAATTTGGATTACCAAACTGTTTCTAAACATAAAATGATTATAGTCGTATTGAGCAGCTCGATGAGACGAATACAACAAGCCTAAGATCATGGAATACCAACATCATTAAGACCTTGAAATGGCTAGCGAATGGTCCACAATCAAGGGATATAACATCGATCGTCCATCCAAACTACTCCCAATTTACTCTTGATCTTCCTCTTATTTACGGACCATGCCACTCTATAAAATCTATTTAGCGCCCCCCCCCCCCCCCCCTTTCTCATGAAATTGGAACCCCAAGCAAGGAATCTAGAGAGAGATTGGAAATCGCTCACTCCTCATCGACCACCGCCTAAAGTTCCGCCGGACCACCGCTTGACGTCGGAGTTCCGCCGGGCCACCGCCTGACGCCCAGAGTTCCATTGGACCATCATCTAACGCTAGAGTTCTGTCGGACCACCATCTAACGCTGGAGTTTAGCATGACCATCACCTAACACCGAGTTTCGTCAGACCACCACCTAAAGCTCAGAGTTTCGCCGGACCATTGCCTGATGTTAGAGTTCCGCCAAACCACCACCTGATGCCCGGAGTTCCACCAGACCACCACCTGACACATGGAGTTCCGTCAGACGACCACGTGATGCCGAAGTTCTGCCGGACTATCACCTGACGGCGGAGTTCCGCTGGAATACTTCCTGATGTTTGGAATTTCGCCGGACCACCACCTAGCGCTGGAGTTCTGCCGGACCATCACCTGATGCATTGAGTTTCGTAGGACCACCACATGACTCCCGAAGTTTCGCTGGACCACCATCGTATGTCGGAGTTCTACTGGACCACCACCGGACGCCAGAGTTCCGCTAGATCCCCACTCGACGTCCGAGCTATACCGAATCGATCACCACCCGATGTGGGACTTCTGTCAGACAACTAACCATCGCCTATAATTCCGCTGGACCACCGCCTGACACAGTGCTTCCGTTAGACCATCACTTGATGCCAAACTTTCATCAGTTCAACAACTGACATCGAGACTTATTCCGGACCATCAACAACTGCCAGAAAACTTACACCTAGTGATGCTGGGCTTTCATACTCGTTTGTCACCAGGCTACAACCATACGGTTGACATTTGTAATCTGATCGCCCTTAGGGACAAGTTAGCCAACTAAACTCAATTCAAATTCTAGGGGAATCATTTTTAATTGAGCTAGGCCCCATGATTTTTCCTCTTTCAAGGATCTTCCATGTAAAAAAATCTCATGCTCTCTATGTGTGAGCTAGATATCCGTCCAATGCTAAGACGTAGAACTAGAACTCTATCGTCGCATAGATTCTAGCCCGCAAAAATAATATAACGCATTAAACACAAATAATAACTAAAGCGGCATGATGTGGCAATGTAGCAATTTTATATTCTAGTTAAATTTATTTGTGTAATAATATTCATTAAATATATATTTAAAATTAATTAAATGAAAAAAATTAATATTAATTTTATTTATTTATTTTTGAGAACGGGTTATCCACCCGCTACCATATCGAAAGGTCGCTTGGCGGCATGACTAATCCTCGGCTGACCTAGAAGAGGCGCCCACCCCAGAAACCTCCTAGCCCGCATTTAATTGATCCCCACTTAAGAGGTGCTATCGTTCGAGGAGAATCAAGCACGGGTTAGGGGTACCGAACTGTGCCCACCAACCAAGCTAAGCATCATGAACCACTTAAAATTTATTAAAATAAAAATAATATTTATTAAACTTGTTGTCGGTTCAGTAGAAATCTAGTTTTCCAACTTGATCGGACCGGTTCATGGTCGAACCGGGCCGGTCCGATCTTATTTTAAAAACACTGCTTTACACCACTTTTTACCTCTAATCAAATGCAACGCCTCATCTTATTAACTGTCTATAATAAATGCTACTTAATTAAAAAAAATACTGAAAACAAAAATCCCAATAAAGCCAATATTAAAACGTGGGCATAAAAAAGGAGTTAGGTACCCGCCCAAAAAGTATCAAAAAATTAAAATATTATTAAAAAATAAAACGGCGATCAGAGTCATGCACCATCCCAAAAACCTTTTGGCCATATTTATAGTAGAAATCAATGTTGCCAATAGTATAATCTCGTGGCATTAAAAGTTATATTAAGAATTCATTTGGTACAATTTTGTTATTATTTTATTTTTTAAATTACTGTCTTAATTTTTATTTAACTATTATTTTTTTTTATTTTTAAGAAATTTTTATGATAGGAAATTATTTTTTACAGCAACTTTAAAAAAAAAAATTTTCTTATAATAATTTTATGACCACATTTACAAAATACTGTAGCTATCCCAAACAAATCATATATTAAAAATTGAGCTATGTTGTTTAATTTGGTCGGTGGGCGAGTACTATTGGAAACCCCCCAACCCTTGCTCGATTCCCCTCGAGAAAGTGGGGCCCAATGAAGTGCGGGCCATGAGATTTTTAGGATGAGTGCCTCTTTTAGGTCAGCCGAAGATTAGTCATGCCGCAATGTACCCTTTTGGGGGTGACAGTTGTTGAATATCCTATTGAAAAAAAAAAATGAGTTAGCAAATTGCCAGAAATTTTTTTAAGATAACTAATTAAATAAGTTAACTAATTTTACTTGATTAATTAAATGGAATATTTTTCAATCATAAAAAATAAAAAGAAGTTCATAATATTTATTAATTTCTTTATTAATTATTCATACAGCTTTTATCTAATTATTAATTTTTAATGATACAAAAAAAAAAAAAAGATTCATATAATAAATCTCACTTGGTGAGATAAAAGCTTAATATGTTATTGATTAATTTATTTCTTCTCATAACTATTGTGGCAGTCTTTCATGCATATAACAAATTGTTGTCAATTATTATCTGCCACCTCTCTGATCATTAAAGATCAATATAATAAAAAAATTATATATATAATTTTTACTGTTCTTTCTTCTTTGATCCCCATTCCTAGGTGAAGTTTTTCCTTTAGGTTTCGCTATACTTGCAAATTTAATTTCTACATGACTTCTCTCGGCATGATCACATAATATTGTAATATTGAAATCACTCGTACCACCATAGGCTTCGTTGCCTTAAATCTTTTTTCTTTTTTAGAGATTTAGGTCATTTAAGGCAAACTCATACACACAATACATACACAAAAACTCGAACCCAAGACCTCTTAGTTGGAAGCCTAAGCTCTCAACCAACAGGTCAAGGTGAGTTGTGTTCGCTACCTTAAATCTTGCCTATCCCTTTCTCGTTGTCAAGGCCCACATCGTGCCCTCATTTCTTTTACCCATGACTTAATCGACAACTTGAAATCTCCTACATTGCTAGAACCGTTGGCTACTAACTGAACACCTTCATCCTTGAAATCTAGAAAAAGAAGAGTAGAAAGGAGGCGAATGGTGAATGCAAACAGAGAAAAGAAAACTGAGAAACTACACATGAAAGATATCAAACAAAGGGCGGAGGCAAATAGAAAAAATAAGAAAAAGATAACAATTATACCTCTCTCAATTCTACAATCGATGTTGAAGAGCCGTGATTATCATATCTTTGATCCAACCGTGAAAGGAAAAAAAAAGCCTCATTTCAATCCTATCTTTGATCTAGCTTTGAAGAAAAAAAGGACTACCCCCTACGATTGTGATATATTTGATCCAGTTAGAGTCACACCTTAATTGATCTTTGATTCAGGCTACCAAAAGCTCTCATCTATCTCCAGCAAATGCGGTCTTAAAGTTTTTACGGGGTGATAATGTAATAACCCAAACTTTTAATCTCTAGAATTGTCCACTTTGGCCTAATAGTCCATGGTTTTAAACCTGTTGGTGTAACTTCCCAGTGGCATCTCAAAATTGCTCAGGGATGAGCAAGCTTAATTACAGAGTTTCTTATGAAAATTTCTAGCCATTACATCAAAAGACGTCTCGATATTTAAGAGTTTAGCTTAAATTTAATTAAGGGATTTAACAATCTCCCCACCTAAGTAACTGATGTCCTCGTCAGTATTTTATCCCATAATCATCTACCAGACAGATAGGATTCTAAAGGTGACCCCTACAAGTTCAAATGGTAGCTCCCATCATGTAGCACTTCGTCCATATAGAGTTCAAAAGATGGCTCTCATAGCGTAACACTTTATCTTATATAAACACTTAGTTCCCATCTTCAGATTGTTGTATTGCTCGATACCATTTGTAACAGCCAAACTCTTAACTACGAGATATTATTCACTTTGGCCTAGAGCATCATGATTTTGCCATCTTGGTGTAACTTCCTAATAGGTTACCCATCCTAGAATTGCTCCGAGATGAGCATGCCTAACTTCGGAGTTCTTGTAAAAATTTCAACCATTACACAAAAAGGCGACTCGATATTTAAGAGTTTATTTGTTTTTTTTTTTTTTTTGCTTAAGGGTTTCATTTATAATGTGGTTATTTAAGATGTGGTAGCATTATTGACATTCTTGTAATATTTAGAGTTTTATGTCAATATTATTTGGAGCTTCAACAAGAAACTCATTAATTCATATAATTTTATATGAAGAAAAAAAGAATAGTAAATTTAAAAAATGGGGTAATGGAAGAACCTAAGGTTGAGATGCTAACAAAGAATAGTAAAATTAAAAAAATAAATAAATAAAATAATCAGAGCAAATTTTAAGACACACAGGGCAACTCGCATGCAAGACATTGTCATTTGCATTAGGAGGACAAACGAGCGATCGCTTTAGATTAGAAAGTGCACAACACAACCTGATTAGGACAAGTCCTATCATGTTGAGTTTGACAGGCAAGTCCAAAGATCTAATTTTGAAAATTTTTTTTTAGATTTTTTACCATATTCATTAAAATAAATGACAAACTACAAAGCTACTAAAATATTTGAATACTGAAAACTCATCTATAAAGTTTCTTTCATTCATCAAAATAAATATTATACTATAGTACATGGCTATAGACAATAGTTACATAACTAAAAATTATTAGTCTGATTATACAAAAATCAAAATAGCAAAATACCCATGACTTTAGATCTGATCGTGAATGTTTAGTCACAACCTCTTTCTCCTTTTCTGATCCTAAAATCAAAAGTAAAATCACAATGAGCTACAACAGCTCAGCAAACCACACAAACCAATCTAAATTTTCAAATATATTTATCAATATTTTTACTAATATTTAAAAATAATTAAATGTAATTTAAATAAATCACTGAACTGAGAATTATAAAACTAAGAAATGTAATAAATATATATCAGTTATTTCTAATTAAATAATAGTATAGAATAAATAAATTAATTAAAATTCAGATCAAAGAGTGTTCAGATCATATTTCTCGGATCCATTGAATCTCAAAGAATTTTGTCCCTTATGGCTCCGTTTCTATTTGTGCTATAGCACCAAAACATATCAAATATTCCTGTTTTAGATAGAATCTCAAAAAACTCTGGCTCCTTATAACCCTAGCAATCTTTTATACAAAATAGAATCTCAAGAGATTCTAACCCCATATAGTTCCCAACATATATAATTTAATCACACACACAATATATATATATATATATAATATAAATATATATATATTATATATATAATATATATATATATATATATATATATATATATATATATATATATATATATATATAATATATATATATAACATAACATTATAATAATTAGAGAATAATGAATATGTATCAAAATTTTATAGTGTTGTATAACAAATACAACAAAAATTCAACTAGGCAAAAATATAATTTCAAAAATTTACAAATTGTCATGGATTGTGTAAAATAATATTTTAAGACTTTTCTTATAATACAACACTATTTTCAACATCAAGATAATTTTATTCAAAAATACCCTGTAAATTTCAAAATCCCATGTGAAATTTTTTTAAAAAATATTTAAAATATGAATAATCATAACTCTATAACATATAACTATTACATAGTAAAAGTTTTACCTATGCAAAGTTATTCCTATTTTTGGTGAAATCAATTTGCAAAATGGGCTCCTAACGATGCCAAAAACTCCACTTGTACCGTTAGGTGCCGATTTCTTAAGAAATTTCGATATGCCAAAAAAATTATGAAATTGAGGAAAGCTAAAACACAATATTATAAATATTCTGTCAAAGACAGTTTTTAATTTGAACTTTAATATGACTCCAGAAATAAAAATATTGAATCTTCAGGTCAAAAATTTTTTATAGAAAATTTAGAGATTTCATAATCTATCCACCTTAAGAAAAATGTCATCATTGACATTCTCAAGTAGAATGGGTCAGAATAACCCTGGATACAACTACCTCATATCATATTCTTTCTCCCAAGTAACCTCTCTACCAGTTCTATGCTTCCAATGTACTTTGACCATATATAAGAATTTGTTTGCTTCTCAATTTTCTCATATCATATGCCAAAATTCTTTTGGGTTCTTCCATATACAATAAATTCGGATGAACCTCAACATCCATCAACATATAATATCTTCTCATAATCAGATATCACTTTCTCAAAGAAGATATATGAAACACATCGTGTATGTCAGACATATGATCAGTTAACAATAACCTATAAACAGAACTACTAATCTTGTAATGATTTCAAAAAGTCTAATGTACCTTGGACTGAGCTTGCTAATTCTTCTCAGATCACCAATCTGAAACTCAACCACATGTGCTTCTGATTATATACTCTTCTATATGTCCTGTGCAGCTCTATAACATCTCTGATTAGTTGAATTTTTTATTGTAGTGTCATCCACAAAAGCTAATCCATCACTTATTTATCTCCCACTTCTGCATAGTCAAATAGTCTATATTTTCGTCATATGAGCTTCATAAAGAGCCATGCAA
The DNA here is from genome assembly GCA_022539455.1 of Dendrobium nobile. NCBI lineage: Eukaryota > Viridiplantae > Streptophyta > Magnoliopsida > Asparagales > Orchidaceae > Dendrobium > Dendrobium nobile. Next base: position 18,609,711 of record CM039727.1, read on the forward strand.
ATGCAGACTGATAACTATTATAACATGCAAACTCTATCAATAGGATATAATCCTCTCAACTACTCCCAAAATATAAAGCACATAATCTAAAAAGATCCTTTATATATCTGAATAGTCCTTTCAACGTCCATCCATTTGCAGATGAAAAGCCATACTTAAGTATAATTTCATGACCAGTCCTTGTAGAACCTCTCCATAATCTAGAGGTAAACTTGCCATCCCGATCAAATACAATCACCTTCGACACACCATACAACATGATAATATATTTAATATATATATGTGTTAACCTGTCCACCGGATCTATCTATTGAAACAAAATGAAATGGGTAGATTTTGTCAGCCGATCGACAACAACCCAAACACCATTATGCCTCTGCCTCGATCTGAAAAAACCCATATCAAATTCATTATTATCTCTTCCCATTTTTACTTTTGGAATAATAATGACTACAAATGTAAAGTTCTGTTTTGCTCCAGGATCGTCCTGGGACGATCAGTGGAAGATTT
>CM039727.1:18610320-18647898 GCA_022539455.1 Dendrobium nobile
ATGTATTAAATTTTATGAATCAGATTTAATTAGTTTTAATTATGATAAATTCTAAAAATAAATTAAATAGAATAGGAGGAATTGATATAGTCTATTAATAAATGAATATCACATCATGCTCATCCATCTTGATTTGGGGCTTCTAACAATATGTCGTTTTAGAGCCGCCGTGAAGAAATGATTTTCCTTCAAGAAATTATCTCATCCTTGGAGTAAGAGAAAGTATAGCTACCCGAGCTGTCATGAATTTCCAAACTTTATGAATCAATTGCCTAACTCAAAAACGAGTGGATCTTAGCTACTTGGGCTCAACCGTACTACCATTGTGGGAAAGGTTTCTTCTCACCACCCAATAACTTAGATTTTATTTGGGACGGCTTTTTTTACTGCTTCTTGGAGAACTTTCTAGTATAAAAAAAGTCGTCCCAAACAAACCCTTAGACTTGGTTAATATGGGAAAGGGACGGACGCGCTATTACGGCCGCGCCTCACTTTAGAACCCCGCTATAAGAAATGATTTTCCCTCAAGAAATTTCTTCACACCATTTTCTCAGCAGATTAATTAAACTAGTAAATCTACATGCTTCTTATCCATCTGCTAAGCATTGATAAAGTCTTCAGTATAATGTTAGTATTTCAATCCAAATAATAAGCATGAAAACAATATCAATCAATTTTGTTCAGGGATGACGTAACACTGTGCAAGAAACAATCAAAAAGAGGGAACTTTGACAAATGAACAGAAGAATTCCACAGCAAATTGATATTTAGGACTCACAATCACTCCGATTCCCTCTGCATCATTGCTCGTCACTGCCTAAATCTTGAATATTTCTCAGTGTTTCAGATATTACTTATTATCTCCTTCTTTATACAAAGCATAATACACAGTGGCAGGAAAAAAAAAAAGGGACTTGAGAGTTTGTTTAGGACAGCTTTTTTATGCTTTGTTTTTTAGATATAATTTCTTTTACTGCTGCTACTAATTTTTAAAAAATTTGAATAGAAAACTACTTTATGTAATAATATAGTAAATTACTTTATCCACAACAATTTCATAATCAACTTTATAAAATACTCCACTTGCCCCAAACAAACCCTCAGTCAACCATTTGTCAACCAGTTCAAGATGAAAGAACTAGTCATAATAGTTAAAATCTTGAACCCAAAATATCCCACTCGCCCCCAAACAGACCCTTATCAACCATTTGTCAACCATTTCAAGATGAAAGAACTAAGTCATAACAGTTAAAATCTTGAACCCCCTCGTTACGAGATTAGCACCCTTGGGCCCACCCCTCTTGAGATATAAAAAGTTATTCTCGGGACATGAAAAGTCACCTTTGGGATATGAAAAGTTACCCTTGGAACATAAAAAGCCTGTATTGATTGTTTGTTTTTAAGAGTTGTATTCTGGGTTCCTATTTGCGCCTAGGTGTGGGAAGCCGATCACCTCTCCAATAGTAGATCACTTGTATCTTGTGGTGTCAGCATCGATTTTCAGTGTTTATTCGATAATAATTTCAGATTTCAATTCTCTATCTCCTATAAATCTATTCATTATTTTCTCGTTGTTTTTAACCCTTCAAGGTGTAACACCACTTAGGTAAGACCAACCTAGCTTTTTGGACTGTTTAGGGGATGTCCAAGCTTAGCATCATATTCAAGGCCATCTAATGTTTATGGTTACTTCCTCACTGTAGCTCAATTAATCAACCAGTGATAATCCTTGACAATATATGCTCACATTTGTTGATTACAAAACTAACTTGATCACGCTCGCTACATATACCTTGAACTCTCCACAACAATCATCTAAGCTTGACTTGGTCAGGTCAAAACTTTGTAGAGATGCCCAAACTCACTACCCTCAAAAAAGATATTTTTGTCAAAACATGCTAAAAAAAAATAAAATAATTCATATATCATGGTCATGAAGTAAGTCATCAGAATAAAGAGTAAGCTTGATTTTCAATGAGATCGCCCCTCATGATACTGAGTAAGCTTGACCTTAAGTGAGATCTCTCATTATTCAACCAAATCAAATACTTTCATTTCACTTTGATACTCTTCCAAACAACTAAATTGCCCAAAGTATTAAAACTTTGATGCACTTCAGAATAAATGAACTTTAATTCTTTTGCCAAGAGTACCAAAACTCGCTACTCTCAAAACCAGATGTTTTTATCACACATGCTAAAAAAATCCATATATCATGATCATAAGTAGGTCAATCAGAATAATTAGAGTAAACTTGGGCTAACTGGGCAAACTCATTACATGAATAATGAAATACAAAAAATTAAACAATTAACAGCTAGAGTCAACATGATAATATATTCTTTTTTATTCTTCTCAACCGTAGCCACAAAGCAAAATTTCTTGACGCTTTATTAAATCCTCATATGTTTGTCTTGCCTTGTTATATACATGATTATGTTCTGCAACATGATCTATACGTTTTTCTTTCTTCTTTCAATTTTAAACCCTTCATCAATAAATGATTCTCAACCATCTTATTGCATGATAATTCGCTTTTGAGACTTAAATAAATAACAATAAAAATTAGAATACAACAACTTTTTGCATTTTTTATTCTAAATAATTTGGATTGTACACCTATGACTGTTTTTGTAGGTACCTTATCAAAGGTATCTTATAGGTTACATTCGGGTCGCATAGAAGAATTCTCTATGGATAGTCAGTCCGAGGGACTCGCTCAGGACTTGGGAAGAAGCTTATCAATGGAGCACGACAGACATACTCCAACCACTTCCTCCATGCAGTCGCCCTCCTAGTGGGGAAGACCTCAAAGTTCCTCTCTCAATTGGACACGTCTGTGTACATTTTAGTCAAAGTCAAATCTTCTATGCGAAACTTACCAAGAACCAAGCTAAAGGAAAAGACATCGCGTCCATAAGACATCTCTCATGATCAGAGCATCATTGAGCTCAGTGATCAACATCAAATCATCGCTCATCCCCTCTCGCTCTAGTGTGGCGACATCAGACCGGCTTCCTATCATGCCGACTTGATCTCTAGACAACCACGGGTACATCTCACCTGCATTATCTTGAACAAGATCGCCACACTGCTCGGCATATCCAGTCGAGTTGTATCAAAGACCAATTGTACAACTCAATTATACAACTCATGTACTTTATACATATTCTACTGTAACTCTCCAAGCCTTATAAATAGGGGAAGGGGGATATAATAAAAAGACCAAACTATCAAAATACACACCAAAATAGAGAGACCTATTTACAAAGAGATATTGTGCTAGTCTTTTTCTTTTTGGCTTAAGCTTTGTAGGATATAGCTCTTATTTTTATACTTTTGGCTAGGATAATAAAAATTATGTCTAAATCCCCCATCTCACTCTTTCCCATTTTCTTTTTGATTTTATCATCCTCACATACAAATCCTCGGCTCACGGGTAGATTCATAAAATACGGTCAGGCATCATCCACCAAACAAATTTGGATTAAACAAGGATATTCTTCAAACTTTTTTGAGTTAGATCTGCGTGCAATACGTCTTATTATTATTTGAGGGAAATAATAATTATTGGTTAGTGGGATCCCTTCAGCAAATACACTCACCAATTTTATCCCTCTCATTTATATCATAACTCTAAAATGACGATTGAAGCCTAGGGTCTCATTAGACAGATTGTTAAAATCAACCTCTACATATTTTTTCCTCTTCAAATATCTATCCATTTATTAATGGATCCTATAGAATATGAATAGTCCTAATTTCAAAGAAAGCAATTGAGTCAAAGAAATTCAATTTTTTTTTTCTTTAAGTCAAAGAAATTCAATTTAAAGAGCATAGTTAATAAATAATAATGAACACACATATTAAATTAAAACTCTTGATATGCCGTTGTTATGTTCATAAAAAATGTAATACATATAAAAAGAGAGGGAAAGTTCATTAATAATTGATTGATATTCAAGCAAGCATGAACATATATGAAGTTCGACAACGACATTGTAATAGAAAAGTACATTACTAACAACGTGCAATAGGCATGCTGAAGGAGGCACTATGCAATTAAATTTCACAAAACATACAACAATGACAAATTTACACATAACTAGAAATAATATATAGAAGTTTGTGCTGTGCACCTCAACTATATAAACAAACCTAAAATGATTTTGAGATCTTAATAAACCTAATTAAAGCAATATTTCACAAATTTTTTATTAATCTTTGTTAAATTCAAAGAATTGGAAATAGAAAAGGCTTAATTTTATTGCTCAAAATTGTCTCTATTTATAGATCTATACAAGATATCTTAATAAATAAATAAATAATTACAGAATCATACATAATTGCTCTAATATAATCTGTCCTAAATCAGCCACCTAAATATGGAGAGAGATCGACGCAATCAAGGTAAGCCTCCCACGGATCCCCATCTTAGCAGTGGGATCAAAATGCTAAGGGACGGCAGAGATCGGTGCAATCCAGGTGAGCCTCCCATAGATCCCCATCCTAGTCATGGGATCTAAGTGTCAAGGGACAGCTGTGATTTAACACTCCTCCTCAAGTTGGGGAATACATATATGCCATTTACAACTTGGTAATTAGTCCCATTGAGGTAGAGTTATCAAGACCCTTGGTAACAATATCTACAAGCTAATCTTTAGATGAAACATAATTAATACATATGAGACCACTGTGTAGTTTCTTCTTTATGAAATGTTTGTCTACTTCTATGTGCTTTGTCCTGTCATATTGAATCAAATTGTGAGCTATACTAATTGTTGATTTGTTGTCACAGTATAGCTTCATGGGTCCTTTCCACTTGATCCTTAGGTTTTCTGGAATCCAGATCTATAGTAGCTCATATATTTGCAAGACCATAGCTCTGTATTCTGCTTATACACTAGACCTTACCACCACATTCTATTTCTTGCTTCTCTATGTAAGAAAATTTACTCCAAGGAATGTGCAGTATCTTGAGGTAGATCGTCTATCTAGTGGTGATTCTATAGAATCTACATCAATATATTTTTATGGGGTTATTCCACAATCTCTTTTGAAGAGAATCTCCTTACCTAGGTTCCCATTAAGGTAGTGAAGTATTCTGTTTACAACTTGCATGTGAGTCTATTTTGGATTTTTCTTGAACTGACTGACCATGCATGCAGCAAGCGCAATATATGGTCTGGTGTTGAAAAGGTAGATCAATTTTCCTACAAGTCTTTGGTAAGCTCCCTTATCTACATTTAGATCTTCTTTAGCTTCCCCAATTTAAGATTTGATTTTATTGGTGTTGGTGTTGGTTTACAAGTACTTGTATTCACAAGCAAACCTAACCAAAAATAAGTACCACAACAAAGAAAACTGCTGTTCATAGCAGTAAAACAGCCAAAACAGTGGAAAATTAGAGGAAAACTGCAGGAAAAATCAAAGCACAACTTGTATTCCACTAGGCGATGAATAAAACAGTAAAGATACAATTTGTTCTTCAATCCGAGAGAAAGAACAACTCTCCAATCTCCGACAACGCCAAGAGCCCAAAGCAAGAAACCCTAGATCTCAAATTTTCATTCAAATTCAAGATGAGAAATAATTTCCCCAATCTCCTAATTAAACACAAAGGACAATTACAAACTTTCTAAAACAGCCCCCCACATTCAAATTTTCCCTCCCAAGATGAATTAAAAACAAAGGGCAATTACAATCCGAGAGGAAGAACAACTCTCCAATCTCCGGCAATGCCAAGAGCCCAAAGCAAGAAACCCTAGATCTCAAACTTTCATTCAAATTCAAGATGATAAACAATTTCCCCCCAATCTCCTAATTAAACACAAAGGACAATTACAAACTTCCTAAAACGACCCCCCACATTCAAATTTTCCCTCCCAAGATGAATTAAGCCAAGCATGCTAGAGATCCCCCCCTCTCTCTCTCTCTTTTTCGCCGCCTGCATGGGCCCGCCTCGAATAAACTTGGACCGGTCCAGCCGGCTCCTCCTGGGCCGGCGGCATATCAGGCGACTCTCACTATTATCATCAAGTCATTATTGACATTTCAAATCATAGTTACGCCATTATCTACCATTCTACGAAAGTTTCATACATGCTTGACACGTGACAGATATCAAATCTCAACTAATTGCCTCTACTGGAGGCTTGCCTTATCCAATCACCACTATAAAAGCAGTTTATCATCCAAAAGATTTGTCTACCACTCCTTTGGTGGTTCTACATGTCGAATTCTAGAATGATCGTGCTTCTGACATTGCATTAACTATGTTGCATGTCATGATTTTGCTATCCGAGCTATCTCCTACTGTTACATCTAGATGTCCCATCACCTGACAATTGCCAGTCAGAATAAAATTGGCTATGTGTCATTTTCGGGAGCTCGAAGGAGTCCTCTATAATGCTCTCTCTTCAGTTATGATTTGAAGTTTCTTATGGAGATTAAACTCTATTATTCTTATTCTATAGAAACAATTCTTCAAAATATTCCTTCAGTATAGTGACATCTCCTTTACTATCTACAATGGAAACTAAATAATCTAAGCAAACCACTTCAAATTTCTTTTCTTACTTATTTTGTCGTCATTCCTCTCCCACTAACTATAAGTAACTTAGTTGTATAAGTTTTATTAACAATACCAAACATGTACTATTCTACATTTCCATCTTATAATCAAGAAAAACTCACATCCACACTTCTTTTGGTGCTTACATAGAGAATCTCAATGACTGAAAATAATTATGGTGACTTGATTGTAAGTGCACCAAAAGATCCTACTCCGATATTCCTGATATGTTGAATGGTGGAACAGCACAACATGCTTACAACCCTAAAAGTACTCAAGATCTTGTTAGGCCAAGAGTCAGGTAAAAAAAAAAGGAACTGGATCAAGAGAAAGAACAAAATCAAGCTTTAATTACTTGAAGATAAGAGTGGAGACAGTGAGAGAGAAAGAGAAAATGGAAGCAAAAGAAAGGAAAAAATTAAGCAACTAAAGGCCAAAAACTATCAAAGCTCCACATTGTTGTTGAGCATGGCAAAGAACCACTCAGACAAGGCTTTGGAGCTCAATTCTCTCTCGAAAGTAGCAGCTCTTTAACGATCAGATGGTTGATCCCAACCCTTGTTGAATAGTGAATATTTATGAGGTTAGACAAAAGGAGCCAATTATAGGTGCCTCTATAACCATTGCGGGCCACAAACCAACTTTTCTCGCACTAACTCACCATAACGATCATCCGCTCTGCCTATGTATGAAGAAAGTCACGACCAAATAGAACACATCATATCTGTTAGGAGTGAACCAATGATAGTCGACTGCCATACACCCAACCATTTCTGTTAGCACCACATATAATCGGATGGATAGGACCTCCAAGTTAAACAATGCAACATTTGTCCAACTTGATCAATTTCATTACTCTTAACGATTTTGAGAAGAATAATGCAATTGCCTGCTGCAATTACACCATGTTCTAAACAGTGGCACACATTTAGAAAGCTACTTCAAAGTTGCCATGAATTGATATGGATAACTAATCTTTGTTTAGAATCAAGCTAAAATTATATTTTGGAATGGCAATTTCTTGGAGAGACAAAAAAGAACATAGAAATGATTGTTCCATTAAGATACAAATGAGACAACTAGTAAGCTTATGTTATGTTTCTTGATCTACATGAAGGGGAAGACACCTTTTGAGTAGGTGTAAAAAAAAGGGGGGAAGAAGAGAGACTAGAGAGGGAGAAACCAGAATTTTTCATTCCATAATATTTTTGTTGACCCATACAACTCAAACTACTCTCAAGGGAAGCGAAACCGGCAAATTTGGCGATGCACATTTTAATGGAACTCATCACTTGAAGGGTCAAACAACCTCTAATTGTCAAACGGACAATGGCATTAAGATCAGGACATCGAATTCTGTTAGGTCGAGGCCCCTCGCAATCGAACCAAATGAGATCGATCAAAAGAGATGACCGACACTCGAAATTAAAGCGCGAGACTGATCAAACGACGTCGGATCCACGAACAGACTTCTTCATTGCATCTGGGATGTTGTGAACCTCTAAAAAAAACTACATTTTGTTTGTTCAATATGGATCTTGGTGGCACGAATCCCGAGGCAAAGCACAAATTTCAATAAAAGTTCGCCCGACTCTACCCAAATGACGTCCGATTGACGAACGAACTGCGTCGTTGTGTCCGGAACACGACAAAACCCTAAATGCACTATCAATTTGTTTAATTGAGGTTGTGCACGCAAATCGAGGCGGTCCCACGTAAAAATTACCCTTGTCAGTGCTCAAACAACGTCGGATTGATGAACGGGCTGCATCGTTGTGTTCGGAACACCGAAAATACCCTAAATGCACTATCAATTTGTTCTATTGAGGTTGCGCACGCAAATCGAGGCGGCCCTATGTAAAAATTACCCTCGGCATCACCCAAACGACGTCCGATCTCGAAACAGACTGCGTCGTTGCGACCGGAACATCGACAATACCCTAATTGCACTATTAATTTGTCTAATTTTGATAGTTGGCAAATTTGACACGTTTAATGAGGCGATCGACACGTTAAACGAGAAAGCTGCACGCAAATCGAGGTAGTCTTTGACTCTCATAGTGCAGTGTTATCATGTTAAATTAATGCAGTCTATAATATATCACTAATTTGGCATCTGAATTATAAAATTATAATGAAGAAATCAGGTGCCGAATAAGGAAAATGTCAAATTCAGATTAATACGCATTAATTGTATTACCTCGCTTTGTTAAGTCGTCTATCAAGAAATCTTTGTTATCAGCTGGCCTTGCCTCGAACTTTTATTTGGTCCGGTGAACGTACGCTCCTTTACGTTCGGCCACCAATATTTTAGCGCCACGTATCATGAAGAAAAAATCGCCGACCCGACCAGCTGTTTTTGGGTTCTCGCCCGTGCGTTTTTTTAAATCCTTGACGAGCCGAACAACTTCTCATCACCTTTTGGATATATTTCAAATACCTAGCAAATACCGAGTTGTACTTAGTTTTTTCTAGCAATACCGAGCAAATATCTAGCAATATCGAGCTAATCCCTAGGAATATCGAGCAAATCCTGAGCAAATACTGAGTTGTACTGAGTTGTACCGAGTTTTTTCTAGTAATACCGAGCAAATACCTAGCAATACCAAGCAAATCCCTAGCAATACCGAGCAAATCCTGAGCAAATACTGAGTTGTACCGAGTTGTACCGAGTTTTTTCTAGCAATACCGAGCAAAATACCTAGCAATACTGAGCAAATCCCTAGCAATACCGAGCAAATCCTGAGCAAATACCGAGTTGTACCGAGTTGTAGAAAAACTCAGTACAACTCGGTATTTGTATAGTTTTGGTCTTCACATAGCGGTATTTCTCGTTTTTTCAAAGCAATACCGAGCAATACCGAGAAAATCGCGAACATAGCATTCCCGGGTTCCGCTCCGGGTCAAGTCGTCGGGCCGCGCGGTAAAGAGTAAGAGCACATGGCGACATGTTATTGGCGGCCGAACGTACCTCTACGTCAGGTCAGAGGACGTAATAATAGTTCCCTTGCCTCAGTTGAACTCTCTGACTTTTCGTTAAAATGGAAAACAAAATGAATGGTTGGGGGAGCCCTTTTTTTTTGTTTCGTTCAAAAGCCTCTCATCCGCCAATAGCTTCCCAACATATAGAAGAACTGCTCTAAACAAAAGCTCCCACCCTGTTCGAAATCTTCAAACCGCACCACCTACAAGAGCCAAATCCCTGCTCTCTACGGCAAAACCCAACCTCCTTCTCACTTCACTTTCGTTACCTGCTCTAGAGCTCCAGACGGTATTTCACAAATCCCTGTACGTGAAGCTCCACTTGTCCGTCTACCTCCTCTCGCCTGCTGCCGTGGAGGTCTTCAGGAACCCCACTATTTAAAGAGAAAAAAGAAAAGGTTGCAGCAGGATTTTTTTTTTATTAATATTATTTGTTTCCAATACATGATCACGCCGTTTGTCTTCTTCTCTGTTCCTTTACAGAAATGCCTCACGTGAACCTCCACTTACTGCTCCAATAGCCTCAAATCATCCATACAGCAGCTTTTGGTTTTTGTTTTATTATCATGTCTTTTTTTTTTGGGAAAAGTAGGGCAAAGCCCAATTTTCATTTATATAAAGAAACCTAGTTACATGTGTAAATCAAAAGCAAAATTGTGAAGACCAAAAGGAAAAGGAGCACACAAGGTGCCAAAATTACACATGATTGCTTAAAACTGAAAAATTCGGGAAAAAACCCCTCAGAGCAGCCAACAGAATAACATCCCGCTTTTGGTTGGAAGATTGATTTGGCTCAGGAAATCAGTCCACATCCTCAAATAGACCAACCCCCGGTTGCCAATAATGCCATCAGGTGTAGACAAGTTGCAGTATTCGCCGTCCAGGGGGGAGGATGCAGACTGCACATCATCGCCCCCAGCCAACAGAATAATGGACAACTTCTCGAGACAGTAGAAAAATAACGTCACAGGAGCATAAAACCATGGAGCCAACGTCCCAGAAAAACCAACTCCAAGCAACAGAACAACCATAAAGTTCAAAATTTTTTCCATCTTCTTAGCTTGATATCCACCACCTTACTAATCAGAAGTTTGAGATTAGAGATAGATCTTGTACGATTTGCAAATTTACGTTCATTTCGCTCGTGCCAGATGGAATAAACAGCAGCCCAAAGCATCAACAGATTAACAGATAAACTACCATAGTTCAATAATACTGAATTGGAAAGAAAGTCAGAAATCTGATGTAAATTTGGCCTCAAGAGGAAGGAGGTAATAGCAGGTAGCATTTTTGAAATAATGCTAAAAGTGTAATCACACTCAAAGAAAAGGTGGGATACACTTTCCTCATGGCAGTGACAGAAAACGCATTTTGGATCAACCTCTATATTTCTCTTTCTTAAAGCGTCTGATGTCTTCAACCCGCCAACAAAACATAACCAAGCATAGATAGAGAATCTTAAAGCATGATGTTTATGCCAAACCACCTTGCTCCACATCACATCCTCCTGAAAACTGTAAAATTCCTCAATGAAAGAACCAAATTTATGTATGTTATCCGATCCCCAAGCAATACATTTATCTCTACCATCACCAGAAATAGGAATAGAATTAAATGCGTTTTGTGTGGTAGAGTTACAGGTAGTAGGGATGTTCCAGTGATCACCAGCCATGAGAACATTTAAAGTCGTATTTTCAGGGAACAAACTGATAAGAGAAGAGAACCCATGAACTTCTTGTATTATCATTTGTCTTGTTCTGATAATCAAGGTTCCCATCCGTTACTTGCATCACAACCATATAAGGCCAACAATCACCTACAGCACATTACACAAAAAAAAAAAAAAAAAAGAGAAGATCCACTTCAAAAGCCCACTATTTTTTTTCTTCCAAATCTCCAATGAAAACAGCCCAAAACTGCAGCCATTTCCTCCATTTATCCATTCACATAACAGCACACTTTGGGGCATCAAAATAATCCACTTTAAAGCATCAAAATCAGTCCACCTTTACTCGGTTTCTTCATCCAAACAGCAAATCAAAAAAAAAAAAAAAAAACAGTCCACTGTGGTCTCAAAATCAGCCCACAATAAATCCATCTCTAACCCACTCATAAATTCAAAAAACAAAAAAAAAATCTGCAGCAAACCATATTCAAAACTGCCCACCTGTAGTTCTCCACTTCTCATTTGGCCACCCATTATCCCAAAATCAGCATATTGTTTCAAGCCCACATTCACCACCAGAAGTCCACTACCTCAACCCCATATTCAAGCCAGCAAAAAAAAAAATCTACAAATCAGCCCACTACAACCCTTCTAAGATACACTTGAAACCAGCATACTTACAAGGCCCAAACAGTAACCCAAACTCCATAAAAATCAGCCCAAAACCTGTTCCAAACTAAAACTACCTTCAAATCAGCCTACCTAGCCCAACATCTAAAGCCCACTACATGAACTTTCTAAACCTGCTACAAACAGCCCATATACCCATCAAAACTAATCTAGAACCTGTACTAAACTACCTTCAAATCAGCCCCCACAAATCATCTCAAGCCCAAGAAACTCCACTTACGTTTCCAAACAGCAAATATCCAATCCCTTTTAAAAAAAAAATGAGCTCCCTTTTACATATAATTTACTTTTTTTAGATATGCTGATTATGATTGTTAATTGATGTATCTAGTCTTATTAATATTCTGTTAATCGCTTGTTATTTTTGTTGGCAACGATTATGCATATGTAAATGTGTAAATATACGTGTATGTATGTTTATGTAAAAAAGAAGAAAGAAAGTAAAAAAAAAAAGAGTTTCAAAAAGAAAAAGAAAAGTAAAAAAAAAAAAAAGAAGAAAAGAAAAGTGTGGAAAGTCAAAAAAAAAAAGAGTGGAGTTTACAAAAAAAAAAAGGAAAGAAAGTTGTTTGTGTGCATCTCACCATCGTCGCCAACCTTCGCGAAGGTATGAATTTCCAACTCAGATTCTCGTTTCGACGTTCGCGGCGCACCGGCAAACCGCCCATACAAGCTTTTCTCTAGCGTGGTGGGAAGGGAACCCGGTGCGGCACCTACGACGATACGGGAAATCATCTAAAATCTCTTTTTTGGCTTTGTGGTGCATCGGAAAACTGCCCATACACACTTTTCTCTAGCGTGGTGGGATGGGAACCCGGTGCGACGCCTACGACAAGACAGGGATATCCATAAGTACCCGCTCGCGGGGAAATGATTGTGTTTTCTTGCAACAGGTACCGAAGACCCATACACACCTTTTTTGGCTTTGTGGTGCATCTTGAATCTGAGGATGATGTTGCTGAAGAGACATACGAGGCTGATGATTATGATGAGCAGCCCGTAGAAGCCGAGCCTGCACCAGAAAAGCTTGAAGATGGCGGACAGGCAGCTACTATGGATGAACTAAAAGAAGTCAACTTGGGGACTGAGAAAGACCCTCGCCCAATCTTCATTAGTTCTCTCCTATCCGAAGAACAAATAGAAGAAATAAAAGAGCTCCTCTGTGAATTCAGGGACTGCTTTGCCTGGACATATGCTGAGATGCCCGGCTTATCCCCTGATGTAGCAGTTCACAGATTAGCAATCAAACCGGAGGTAACGCCCGTCAAGCAAGCTCCAAGAAAAATGAGATTGGAGATTGAAGAACAGGTGATTGCTGAAACAAAGAAGCTTATAGATGCACGCTTTATTTGTGAAGAAAAGTACGCCGACTGGATTGCAAATATCGTCCCTGTGAAGAAGAAGAATTGTCAAATTCGTATCTGCATCGACTTTCGGGATCTCAACAAGGCGTGCCCAAAAGACGATTTTCCACTCCCTGTATCCGAACTCCTAGTGGACAATACGTCCAATTACGACATGTTCTTCTTCATGGATGGATCGTCAAGATACAATCAAATCAAGATAGCGCCGGAAGATGAAAAGCATACATCATTTAGGACGCCCATCGGGATTTTCTGTTACACAGTCATACCCTTTGGCTTGAAGAACGCTGGTGCCACCTACCAGCGAGCAATGACTCACATATTTGATGATTTGATACATCAGAAGGTCGAGTGTTATGTAGATGACCTTGTCGTCAAAAGTCTTGGCCGAAATGATCACTTAAAAGATCTCAGAATTGTATTTGAAAGAATCAGAAAATTTGATCTGAAGATGAATCCTCTCAAATGTGCATTCGGGGTCTCCTCCGGTAAATTCCTGGGATATGTTGTCCGTTATCGAGGCATAGAGATCGACTCCAACAAAATTAAGGCGATCACGAAGATGCCACCACCAAGGAATCTTCGACAGCTTCGCTCATTGCAAAGACAACTGGCTTTCATTCGGAGATTCATATCAAATCTATCGGGTATGTACCAGTCATTTTCAAAGCTAATGAAGAAAGATGTCCGTTTCAAATGGGACGGAGAATGCCAGGAAGCATTTGACAGCATCAAATGATATCTGTTGAATCCGCCCATTTGGAAGAGTCCCTCGGAGCACTATTGGCCCAGAATAATGAAGAAGGCAAAGAAAATGCGCTCTATTACATCAGTCGAAGGTTGATTGGAGCAGAAAACCGTTATTCCCTAATTAAAAAGCATTGTCTGGCGCTGATTTTTGCAGTTCAGAAACTCCGCCACTATATGATATCCCATAAAATCACACTGATATCAAAGATCGATCTGCTGAAGTTCTTGATGACGAGACCAGCGTTGACAGGTCGTTTGGTCAGGTGGGCAGTATTGTTATTACAGTTTGATATCATATACATGCCACAAAAGGCAATGAAAGGTCAAGCCTTGGCAGATTTTCTTGCTGCACATCCAATCCCTGCCGATTCTCCACTGAATAATGATTTGCCCGATGAGCAAATAATGCAGGTCGAGGAGAATGAAAGGCTACCATTCTGGGAAATGTACTTCGACGGGGCATCGTCGATTAGACCTGTCCGACCTCCAAATATTGCAAGAGCCCGAGCCGGCATCGGTCTCATTTTCGTAGCACCCGAGGGAGGCATAATGAGGTTCTCGTTCAGTCTGACTGAACCTCGTACCAACAACGAAGCCGAATACGAAGCTCTATTAACAGGGTTGGAGATTGCGATCGATGTCAGAATCCAACATCTCCAAATATTCGGTGATTCTCAGCTCGTAATAAATCAAGTCCTCGACATTTATAGGGTTGGCAAAGTCGAATTGGCCCACTATCACCGGCGAGCTTTCGAGCTTCTGAAGCAAATACCAAATATCAAAATGGCTCGAGTTTCTCGATGACAGAATGCTAAAGCAGATTGTCTGACCAAAAATTAGCCAAAGAAATGGCGAACATCAACGAGGAGAGTCCTATATTCATCGGGGTTTACACTCGTAGGGTCTTGGAGCCCGCTCTATTACAATTCCCAATAGCAGAAGAGATACCAAATTCAGGCAAGCAGGATATAATTCCAGTTGAGCCTCAACCCCTCCATCAGATTGTCATGGAAAATTATCCGGAAGAATATCATGTGGCCAAGAGACGTAAAGCTAGTCAAGCTTCAGAATCATGGTGGCATTGTTTAGATATTGAAGTCGAAAATGATTGGAGGCAGCTATTCATTGACTACTTCAAAGAAAATAAACTCCCGATAGAAAAGTCTATGGCCGCACAAATTCGTAAAAGGGCTCTGCGATATGCATTTGTCAACGACACGTTGTACCGACGAGCTTTTGATCAGATGTGGCTAAGGTGCCTAGGGACCAAGGAAGCTGATAAAGTGGTAGCAGAAGTTCACGAAGGACTTTGTGGAGCACATCAGTCAGGTCCTAAAATGACTGCTAAAATCAAAAGAATGGGTTACTATTGGCCAACTATGGTTAGAGACTGTATTGACCACGCCAAGAGGTGTCACAAGTGTCAAATCCACGGTGATGTTATACATCAACCGCCAAATCCACTGCACCCAACAATAGCATCCTGGCCATTTGAATGCTGGGGTACTGATATTATCGGGCCGATAGATCCACCGTCCTCAGCGGGGCATCGATTTATTCTGGCAACAACAGACTACTTTTAAAGTGGGCAGAAGCGGCTCCATTCAGAGAGGTCACATCCGAGCATGTGATCAACTTTTTCACCCACAATGTTGTTTACAGATTTGGTGTTCCACGCCGCATAATCTCAGACAACGGTACTGCATTCAAAAGTACAAAAATTTACAAGTTCGTCGATTGGCACAAAATCGATTGTCGATATTCATCCATATACAATCCAAGGGCAAATGGATTGGCAGAAGCCTTCAACAAGACGCTGGTGAAATTGTTGAAGAAGATTCTCACCAAGAATAAAAGGGAGTGGCATACGAAGATGGCAGAAGCTCTGTGGGCCTATCGTACAACCTACAAGACGCCAACCAAAGCCACTCCTTATTCATTGGTGTTCGGTGTTGAAGTCGTATTACCATTGGAGATTGAATTACCGTCACTCAGGGTAGCAATTCAGAACGATCTCACTCAAGAGCAAAATGCCCGCCTCAGAATGGAAGAGCTCGACGCACTTGATGAACTCAGGTTACAAGCTCAACAGAACCTAGAAATCTATCGAGGAAGAATGGCAAAATCCTTCGATCGTATGGTGCGTCCTCGATCATTTCAAGAAGGGGAATTGGTCCTGGTGCTGAGAAGACCAATCATCCCACACCGAAAAATTGGTGGCAAATTCGTATCCAATTGGGAAGGCCCCTTTGTCGTCGAGAAGGTGTACCAAGGAGGAGCTTATCAATTGATCGATTTGAATGGTCAAAGGCCTATGCCGCCCATCAACGGCCGACATTTAAAGAAATATTTTGCATGAAAATTTCATGACTGATATATTTTGTGTGATCAAAATTGTATATGCATATTTATCAATGCATGTTTGCTTATATTTTGAAATTCTCTTGTATAGCAAGAATGCATTTCAAAATTCCTCATCAGACTGGGGGCATTTTAAATATTTATTCGAGTCGACATCGCGCTGCGAATAAATATTTAAAATCTCAAAAGATACAAAGCCTATCCAAAATGTCCCTACGAGACAGGGGGCATTTTAAATATTCATTTGGGTCGACATCGCGCTATACGCCGAGATCCCCAAATGAATATTTAAAATCTTATATTCCAAATCTATTCCATTCTGAAATGTCCCTGCGAGACAGGGGGCATTTTAAATATTTATTAGGGTCGACATCGCGCTACATGCCGAGATCTCCGAATAAATATTTAAAATTATCAATCCAAATATTCTTTTGTGCTAAAGAATACAAATATTTGTTTTCCAAAGTACATGCAGGTGATCTCTCAAAAGATCGAGACAACACCTTCTCCAACAAATCAAGACTCAAAGGTTAAGAAAAAGACTTTTATGGCTACACACTCCTACAAAATTGAGCCGAAGAAGCTTGAAGTCTTTCGACATCCTGAAGCTTAAGGTTCGAATGGGTGCAAAAGGTCGGATACAACAAGCCCAAATATGGCCGGATCGCTGGCAGCTCTGTCTACTCAACAAGCCATAAGAAAGGCCGTAGTAACGAAACCCCCACTTCGTCAACCCGTCAGTAGGGACTGTAGGAAGAACGAAGGCCAATTTGACTCGACTAGTTCAAGTGACCGTAGTCTGCAAAATTCTCTAAAATGACTGGAGAATCAAGGTTCCAGTGGGAAGCTGAGTCTCGAGCAACTACCAAATGTTCGTAGGCTCCAAAATCCAAAACCACGAAGGATGACTCCATATCTGTCAACTTCAGCAAAATATGCATTGGGAAGCGCAATTCCCATAGCTCGTGTCTGAAGCCTGAGTGGGTGTAAGAGGTCGAATCCAACAAGCCCAAATATGGCCGGATCGCTGGCAGCTCCATCTACTCAACAAGCCATAAGAAAGGCCGCAGTAGAGGAACCCCCATCTCAGCAATCAGAGCACAAAGAGCTATCAAATTCTAGCTCTCCCGATCTGATGAACTCAAGTGATTCAGATCAAAGTCTTCTCAAGTGGTTAAGGATCAAGATATTACCTACGTTCGGTACTATCAACTGAATCCAGAACCTGCAAATCCTTCAACAAATCCGTAAAGCACAAAGCAAGGATCGAGGGAATTTTTCTTCAACAAGTCCGCCAAAGCACAAAGCAAAGGACCGAAGAAAATTATCCCAAAGTTCATGAAAAGCTCTAGGCTGAACTAAGTGGATTCTGTCGTCAACAAGTCCGTTATGCACAAAGCTCTGGACCGATGACTTTTCGCTATCGACCAAATACAAACCTAAGAGTTTAGGTCATCAGCATCTACTCCTTCATCAAGCCCGCCAAAGCAGAAAGCGTAGGGTCGAAGGTACAAAAACCACCTTACAAGTCAATAAAGACAAATTAAGTAATTCTCCATAAACGTCCGCAGCACAAAGCGTAGGGTAAAAGAAATCAGTATCTCAATCATCTATTGACACGTCCAAGAGATCTATGGAGAAAGAATATCTTAGTGTGACATTCAAATAAGTTTTGGAGATCCACTAAATGGAAACTCTTGTGTGACATCTAGAAAAAATATCTAGAGATCCACAAGGTCAATCAGTATGCAACAAATGTGATTCGCTCTAAACACGTGCCATATTTGTTGGGGGGCGTTTGTTGACCTTTGCTGTAGTATGCAAAAAAAAAAAAAAGCCTTAAAATGATTACTTGCTCTGGAATTGATGCTGCCCATTCCATATCTCTGCTAAATCCTGCATAAATCATATCCTGTCAACTATCAGCTGCCCAAGTCATATCAGCCAGTGGAGAAATAAAATAATAATAAAGAGCTGAATAACCTATTATATACTCAACCCCCTCCATTTGAACACCTCCTCTCCACTACAATCCGTAACTCTCAACTCCCCCAACTGTGCAGGAACTTGATCCATGCCCTTTCTTCCTCCCTCCCTCACGTGAAACTGCAGCAGCCCTCTATCCTCTTCCATCCATTCTCACTACTCTACACCAACCAGCCAACACTTGAATCCTTTACTCATAGCAGCTGTTACTCCATCTCTTGCAGCTTGTGCATAATCACACGTCACAAACACATAACAACACATTTTAGCCCATTTGAGCCACAGTCCACCTCACGTCTCTCTACTCCTCAGGTTAATTCAGAGCCTCAAACCGAACCAGCTCTCAAGATTTGACAGAATCAGAACGGTAAGCACAAGGATGAGTTTGTGTGGAAGAATAATATCCATGTTTCATTTAATGCTTATCTTCCTCCCGCTTTACTCTATAAAAAAAAATACAAATCTTCCTCCATTCTTTGAGAACCTCCTTCGGTTAGGGAATAATCATAATTCCATTTTTATATCTTCTGAATCCCACACCTTAACATATTTGCTTGCCTTATGATTCTCTCCCCATTCATATAAGTCCAAATCAGCCCAAGGCCCATCACTTCCACTTTGCAAATCTATCTCAAAGTTCTCATTTGCTAACTTCTCTGCAGCCCACTATAGCTTTGCCAACTTGTCCCTTCACATGGAGATTTCTTGCTTACGGCAGCCTGAGTCATAGCAACCCTGTTTTACCCATAAACTCCAGCCCAAAACAGCCCTATTACATTCCAATTTCAAGCCCATGAGCAACCCTTCAAAATAGCTCCACTGCACTCCAAATCAAATCTACAGCAACCCATTTCAAATTAGCCTATAAATCCACGTAGCCCATTCACTCTAAACTTCCTATTTCTCTGTTGCCTTTAAATAATCATCATTATTTGAAATCAATATCATGGCTATCATTATTTGATTTAGTTATTTTGTTATGGACTAATGATGTTAAGTATGGTATCTTTAGAGTTAAGAAATATATATATACAGAGAAAGAGAGATATAAAAAAAAGAGAGAAAAGAAAAGAGATTTAAAAAAAAAAAGAGAAAAGAAAAGAGAAAGTATTTATGCATTTTGTACAGTTCTTTTGCCACTTCGCCGACCCCGCAGGTATAACTCCGAGAACCCGTTTCAACACATTCGTCGAGACAAAACGACCACCTATACACGCTTTTCTTAGCGTGGTTGGAGGGAGTGCGTCACGACGCTTGCGACGAAGCGGGTAATCACCTAAATTCCTTCTTCGAAGTTCGTATCGCCTTGGAAACCCCGCCTATACATGCTTTTCTTAGCGTGGTGGGAAGGGATCCCGGTGCGATGCGCACAATGAAGCGGGGATACCCATAAGTACCCGCTTGCGGGGAAATAACTGCCTTTCTTATAAAATATTTTCAAAAGAATACCTATACACGCTTTTCTTAGCGTGGTGGGGGATCAAAAATACACGGCCGCGGTGTCCTCGAAAGAGGGCACCTACCATACACGCTCTTCTTAGCGTGGTGGGAAAGGCCCAGTTTTCCGTAGTTTTCCCCTAAACAGGGGAGACGCCGGAAGGCTGCCGAAATTTCGGGTGAACGCAATGCTACATTTGGATCTCATTTGAACTCAAGAGAACAGTTTGGGACTTGGACTTGATTGCACTCGAATACATGCAAGAACGACGAAGGACTTATACTTGGACCTTTGAACAATATCTAAGTGACTTAAATAAACTTGAATCCAATAAAAGAAATGTGCAAATGACAAAGAACTTGAAACTTGTACTTGTGGACATCAAACTTGAACAAGACTACAAGAACTTGATTGGAACATTAAGCCGACAAGGCTTGGACTTGAGAATGATACAAGGAGCTTGAATGAATATAAAAGACTTATTGAAGACTTGAGTTAGACTCAAGCCGAGCTGCACTTGAACAAAAGAACTTTGATTTGAACTCAAAAGACCTCATTCAAAACTTAATTCAAACTCAAGCAATTATAATTCGAATAACTTGGACTCTCATTTGAACTTCAACAAAGACTCAAATTTGATTTGGACTCGAGCTTATTACTTGAACTCGAACAAAAAAAAGGAACTAGAACTTGAACTCATATCTGGCATGAGTTAAAGCGTGATATTGGGTTCAAATAAAAAAATAAGAAGTCATAGTCGTGATTTAATTGAAAAGCAATAATCCCAAGCTCATTGTGGCAAGTCATTTTGAAGATAAAGAATTCATATATCGACTAGCTCATGACCCATGTCAAAGAATATGGAGTAAACCTACTTTACTACAAGAGAATTGTAGATGATTCACCATTTGTATAATGATATGCTTGCAAATGATGAAAGTAGTTCATGACGAATGTGGCGAACCTTTACAAAACGAAGATCACCCATATGTATTAAATGAGCAGAACACTTCATAAGGACATGTGGAAAAGCTATAATGAGTGCAATAGATCCTTTGAGATGAGGCATCATCTAGTTGCAAGCAAAATGACAAGCAAGGATAGTGGATCACATAGAAGCAACGACGAGCAGTTATGACATTTATATCAATCATGTGAAAGAGATAGTCACCCAATAGCAAAACACACTGAAAAAAAAAACTATAAAGAATATGATGAGCATTAGTTAGCTCATAGCTAATGATGACTAATTCATAACTAAAGAAGATTAGTAGGCCAACAAATCCAATGATCCACTCAAAGTCAATGATGATGGAGTCATGCAATAAAAGTGGTCCTTTCCTAATATAAATGCAACAGCTTATCTACAAATAAATGGGAAAGATACGCAGCAAATGCAAATATATATGAGTCCTCACAGAAGAACCGCTATATGCACTATGTGCTATTTGTGGACAAATACAAAAGGAAAGGAATTACGATAAATACAAGTTCCTATAAATCATCGTAGGAGACCTGCCATATTCACCAAGTGTCATATATGAGCAAAATTCAAAAGGATTACAGCAAAATGCAAACTCCTGCGAATTGCTGTAAGAGATTTGTTATAAGTCAAATATATCGTCTGCAGGCAAAATGCAAGAAGGCCATAACAAGTGCAATCTCCTACGATCTAAAGCAGGAGATTTGTTAGTGCATATCAATTCGTTTGCTGAAAGAAACAAATAATGCACGACAGTCTACCTGTACGAAGCAACGAATAACTCCATTCAGAAGCTGCTACGCTACGCCACCGGATCTGCAACCTCCGTACAAGCAGACAGAAGGCGTCTATTCCAAAAACACCCCCGCACGTGCACAATAGTTTGTATACACATAGGCACACTAAAAGGGGTAAATGTAATCAAATACCCGCACGGGCCCCGGCGAGCGTGTTATTGGTACACACGTGACGTCTAGAGATGCTGCGCGGATTGACAAGTGAATTCAGGTTCAAAACCGATCCTTCTATACGGGTCAATAGAAGTCGACAGGGTTCGAACCATTAAGCAAATATAAAGTTGTGGCAACCGGTATATTTGCTTTAAAACAATTATATTAGGCCTTCAAGGTCCACAACAATATGAATTCACTAATAAAGGCACGAAGCCTACAAAACCCGATCCTCGGTCAATAGATTGGTCGAGTTGACAGGGTTCGATCAATAAAAAGAAATAACCCCTACAACACCCCGATGATGGCCGTGTTGAATGAAGATCTCAACCGGAGGGGTTCCCAAATAATTTCCAATGCCGTTCAAAATATCCAAAAATCCCAGAAAACTCCACAAAATCCAAAAAAAAAATCTCAAAATCCCAAAAATCCTAAAAATATTTAAAATTGAAACTATCCATCTTAACGCTTAAAGCAAAATTCATCCACCCTCCGCAACAGTTTGTCAGGGTGGACAAATTAAAAAAACACTTCAGCTCTCAAAGAGCTAATGCCTGGTCGAAAATATCACTAGGATCCATTCTCAAACAATCTCTTGCCAGTAAGGACGTGGTACGTGTCCTCTAACCGGCAGTTTCGCCACCAAATGGCACTGCAGGTAAACGGTTATGACCCGGGGCCCTCTGAACCGAGTGGTTTTGCCGCCAAATGGCACCACAGATAGCGGTTATGGCCAAAGCCAATACGCTCCTTAATGGCGTTAAATCCTTGAGATATGAATCAATAGGATATGATCGATAGGGCACAAAGCCCTCTGTCAGCTAAGGTGGATTCAAATTTGTCCCCTTAGACAAACATTCAACCCCGGTCTATAAGGTCCCCTTGGACGAAGCAACCCATGGCTGCCGACAAGGATCCTTCTGTCAGGTTGGGTCGACTACCTCCTCTGACTAAGTAGAACAGGGACCACAATGGCCCGGGACGACGGAACCATGGGATCTTGATCAGGCCTATCATCCATTCCCCCACCATCTGCTTTAAGTGCTAGATGGTAAAATTTCTATTTTTAAATATAAAATCTTTCCAAATTCCTAAATCCAAATCCAGTTCTCCATTTTCAAATATATTGCTGCTACTATATGCCAGATAACACGTATATTCTACGTATCTGATTGACGACTAGCCTTAAACGAAAGTTCTCTCTCGTGATCGGGAGGGGTAATTAACTATAGGGGCTTGCGCCTATAGGAAACCAGAACTCAGATCATAAAGTCCTCACAAAATGAGGGCGAAATCTCTGGGTAGTGTCTTATCTACAAACCCATCTGCCTTCCAAAATTTACCCCGGAACTTATTCAGTTAAAACTCCCTCGCTCAAATAAAAGAAAAGCGCGGCGGGGAGGCCGGGGCCGAATTTTCGGAGCCCACAGCTAGTAGATTAGGTAAATTGGCAACACCTTATTTAATGCACGTGTACTGACATCTAATGAAAACTAGGTCATAAGCATGCATAAATTTACCAATAGTTCTATCAGTATTTGTGGGCTCCGAAAATTCGGCCCCGGCCTCCGCCCGCTTTTCTTATTCGGCGAGAGAGTTTTAACTGAATAAGTTCCGGGGTAAATTTTGGAAGGCAGATGGGTTTGTAGATAAGACACTACCCAGAGATTTCGCCCTCATTTGGTGAGGACTTTATGATCTGAGTTCTGGTTTCCTATAGGCGCAAGCCCCTATAGTTAATTACCCCTCCCGATAACGAGAGAGAACTTTCGATTAAGGCTAGTCGTCGATCAGATACGTAGAATATACGTGTTATCTGGCATATAGTAGCAGCAATGGGTTTGGAAATTGGGCTTAGATTTGGGTATTTGGAAAGGTTTGAAAATTTGGAATTTGAAGGGTTGAGAGATTGATATTTAAAAATAGAAATTTCACCATCGTGCACTTAAAGCGGAAGGTGGGGGAATGGATGATGGGCCCGATCAAGATCCCATGGTTCCGTCGTCCCGGGCCATCGTGGTCCCTGGTCTACTTAGTCAGAGGAGGTAGTCGACCCAACCTGACAGAAGGATCCTTGTCGGCAGCCATGGGTTGCTTCGTCCAAGGGGACCTTGTAGACCGGGGTTGGATGTTTGTCTAAGGGGACAAATTTGAATCCACCTTAGCTAACAGAGGGCTTTGTGCCCTGTCAATTATATCCTATTGATTCATATCTCAAGGATTTAACGCCATTAAGGAGCGTATTGGCTCTGGCCATAACCGCTATCTGTGGTGCCATTTGGCGGCAAAACCACTCGGTTCAGAGGGCCCCGGGTCATAACCGTTTACCTGCAGTGCCATTTGGCGGCGAAACTGCCGGTTAGAGGACACGTACCACGTCCTTACTGGCAAGAGATTGTTTGAGAATGGATCCTAGTGATATTTTCGACTAGGCATTTGACTCTTTGTGAGCTAGAGTTTATTTGAATTTGTCCACCCCGGCAAACTGTTGCGGAGGGCGGATAATTTTGCTTTAAGTGTGTCGATGGATTTTATTTCATTTTTTAAATATTTTTGGAGATTTTGGGATTTTTGTGGAGTTTTGGGATTTTTGGTGGATATTTTGGGTAGAGTTTGAAAGTATTTGGAATGGACTTTTGGGAGACAATTGAAAGTATTTGGGAACCCCTCCGGTTGAGATCTGCATTCAACACGGCCATCATCGGGGTGTTCAGGGTTATTTCTCTTTATGGATTGAACCTTGTCACTCTGTCGGGCTGTCGACAGAGGACCGGGTTTCTTATAGGCTTTGAGCCTTTGAAAGTGAATTCTTTTGATTTTAGGCATTGAAGGCCTAATATGAATGTATTAAAATAAATATTCTGGTTGCCACGGCCACATATTTATTTGTTGATTCGAACCTTGTCGACTCCTATTAATCCGTATAGGAGGATCGGGTTCGAACCTGAATTCACTTGTCAACCCGCGCAGCATCCCTAGACGTCACGTGTGTACCAATAACACGCTCGCCGGGGCACATGCGGGTTGAGAATATATTTTCCCCTTTAGTGTACCTATGTGTATACAATTTATAGTGCACGTGCAGGGGGTAATTTGAAATAATTGTAGACGCCTTCTGTCTGCTTGTACGAATGTTGCAGATCCGGTGGCGTGGCGTAGCAGCTTCTGGATGGAATTATTCGCTGCTTCGTACAGGTAGACTGTCGTGCACTATTTGTTGCTTTCTACAGGTGGATTATAGTGCACCAACTAATCTCCTGTCTTGGCTATAAATGCTTGCTCTCTTTATCACCACTCTTTTACTTCTTTGCTTTGGGTCTTTGATCTTCAATTGCACTTCTAGGCATCGGGTCCCCTACGAATACTTGTAGGTATTTGCATTTATCACTGTTGATCTCTTTTGCTTGTGGGGACTTATACATCTTTTCATAGATAACCCACTGTGGATATATCTATGTTCATAAATGACTCATTACTTATGCAACTTGTTCATTATCAGTGATTGCAAGGGTTGATACATCTCTTGTACACTAGCTCTTGATGTTTGCAAAGAATTATAGTGTGTTTACTTAGAGCCATGTGACATCGTCTGTATGAAATTTATGATTATCTCATGCTTCTCAAATCAACTTTGAATCTTCATTCATGCATGCGTTTATGGATCTATTATCCTTGAAAGTGTCTTCTCAATAATCATTATCCATTGATGTTTAAATATTACTTGAAATGAGGGCTTTGAAATATTTATAGGAAAACCCTACACTATTAGTTGTAGGCATATTTCCATGTTCCTCATTTAGTCATTGTAAGCATGTCACTTTGATTGAATGACTTGAGCCACATTAACTTCACCACTCTTTGTTCATATGACAATTTTCATTTGGGTGAATATGATCGTTCCTCTACGATTGGGCATCTATTATTCGGAGGTCCAATCCATTACTTAGCGATTTGTGTCATGCTCCTCTATGTGAAATATCCATTTGATCTTGATTGAGAACCCATGATTGTCAATTAGTGCTTGCATGTTGATCACATTTGGATGCTCTCCTACATGAGTCCCCTATTTTATTGATTGATGCTTATTTGAACGATACAAAATTTGATTCAACTCAAATGCTTCATTGAGATCCAAGTTTCTTTGAAATTCATATTCCTTGGTTTAAGCTTATGAGTTTAATTCTAGTTCAATGTATAAGGTCAAATTGAAGTTAGACCTTTCTTACATCAAGTTCATTTCAACCTTGGTTCTTTATGTAGCTCAAATTAAGTCCCTTGTTGTCATTTGAGCTCATGATCATGCTCTAACTCAAGTTTTCATTGCAGTTCATTTGCAAGTTCAAGCCTTATGCTTTGATTCAAGTCATATCCACTTGATGTGTAAATCAAGTTCAAATTTGAGTCCAAGTCTGAGTTCAAGTTCAATGTTCTTTGTTCAACTCATGTGGGTTCAAATTCATTGTCCTTTCAATTTTATTTGAGTTTGATTTAAGCCTTTTATTAATGCCTTTTCGAATGTTCAAATGAGTCCAAGTACAAGTCCCATTTTGTTGTTCTTGCATGTCATCCGAGTGCAATCAAGTTCAAGTCCCAAATCGTTCCAAGTTCTTGCCTTATTTCAGACAAAATTTCGGCAGCCTCCCGGCGTCTCCCCCGTTTAGGGGAAAAACCAAGAGGCAACCATTCCCATCGACGCTACGTGAGCGCTTCAGGTAGGTGTCAAAAATGACACCGCGGTCGCGAATGAAATTTTTTTTTTTATCCCCGCCTGCTACGTGAGCATTAAAGGGTTTTTAGGTTTGTTGATTATAAGAAGAAAATGGGCGTTAGTAATACACAGATTTCCCCCCTCTGCACCACGTGGGCGTTCGGGGGTACTTATATGAAAATAAAGAACACATTTTTTTTATCCCCTTCGCCGCAAGCGTCGCACCGGTTTCCCACCCTAAACGCTACTTGAGCGCCTCGGGGGTTTGCCGGCTCGTTGCAAGCTTTGAAGAGGGATCCTTAAATCGTCGCAAGCATCGCACCGGTTTCCCACCCTAAACGCTACGTGAGCGCCTCGGGGGTTTGCCGGTTCGTCGCAAACATCGAGAAAAGAATCATTTTTATTTATTTTAGACTAATTATAATTAAAATAATTAATTATTATTAATGATAATTAATTATCATTAAGTATAATTAATAAAGATTAATTATAATTAATATCAACTAACAATATATAAATTATAATTAATTATAATTATCTTATAATAAATAATTATAATTATAATTAATTAATTATGATTAAAATAATTAGTTATAATTAACAATAATTAATTATTAATAATAATAATTAACTATTATTAATAATAAACTAATTATAAAAATTATAATTAATTTATAACTAATTATAATTATTTTATAAATTAATTATAATTAAAAATAATTAATAAAAATAAAAATAATAACAACAACATATTATATATACATATATATATATATATATATATATATATATATATATATATATATATATATATATATTATAAACCTACAGCTAATGGGGAGATCGGGCAAGACAGAGAGGGCGGCGGGATGGGTGCAAATGGCAGAGGGGGATCGAGCTGGAGTCGGAGAGAGGAGCTTGGCCGGGTGAGTCCTCTCCTTTCTTCCTCTCTCTCTCTCTCTCTCTCTCTCTCTCTCTCTCTCTCTCTGAGTTCGGGATCGAAGGAGCAAAGGGGTCGGATGAGGAGAAGAGGCCGTCGGGATTGAGAGGCGAAGTCGGCTACGGGAAACAGAGGGAGAGGTTCGGTCGGCTTCTGGATCGGAAGTTGGGTAGAGGGTCGAGCGGCTTGGAGAGGGAGAAGGCGTGAGAGATTCGGCAGTGGAGAAGGTAGAAGAGGGGAAGGAGTCGTGTGAGAGAGGTCGGACGTGAAGAGCAGCGAACGAAAGCTTCGTTTGGGTCGGTATTTAACGACACGAGCGGGAAGAGATCGAGAGCTGGATTTCGGCAGAGATTGCGGAGAAGCGACGCGAACGGCGCCGTTTGCAGCGGGATTTGCGGGGTTTGGCAGAGGATTCGACGGGATACGAGGTTTCAGCTGGATTTCTGCTTTGATTTCATCTCCCTTTGTTTCCTTTGGGTATAGTATGAGGGTCAACAAATGCCCCCCAACAAGTGTGGTACGCGTCTATAGCGAACCACATTTGTTGTAAGCTGATTGACCCTGTGGATCTCTAGACATTCATTCTAGATGTCACACAGAGGTTTTCATTTAGTGGATCTCCAAAATTTTGGTTGGATGTCACACAGTGATTTTCTTTTAGTAGATCTCCAAAAATTCATTTGGATGTCACACTAAGGTTTTCTTTTTGACTCTTTTAGATATGTTCATAGATGGTTGAGATACTGATTTCTTTTCTCATGTGCTTTGAGCGGCAGACATTGATGGAGAATTACTTGATTTGTCACTGACTTGTCAGGTGGTTTTTTGTACCTTCGGCCCTATGCTTTCTGCTTTGGCGGGCTTGTTGAAGGAGTAGATGACGGTGACCTAAACCCTTAAGTTTGTATTAGGTCGATGGCGAAAAGTCGTCGGTCCAGAGCTTTGTGCATAACGGACTTGTTGATGACAGAATCCTTTTAGTTCAGCCTTGGGCTTGTGTGAACTTTGGGATAATTTCTTCGGTCCTTTGCTTTGTGCTTTGGCGGACTTGTTGAAGAAAAATTCCTTCGATCCTCGCTTTGTGCTTTACGGATTTGTTGAAGGATTTGCAAGTTTTGGATTCAGTTGATAGTACCGAACGTAGGTAGTATCTTGATCCTTAACCACTTGAGAAGATTTTAATCTGAATCACTTGAGTTCATCAGATCAGGAGAGCTAGAATTTAATAGCTCTTTGTCCTCTGGTTGCTGAGATGGGGGTTCCTCTACTGCGGCCTTTCTTATGGCTTGTTGAGTAGATGGAGCTGCCAGCGATCCGGCCATATTTGGGCTTGTTGGATCCGACCTCTTACACCCATTCAGGCTTCAGACTCGAGCTATGGGAATTGCGCTCCCCCAATGCTGATTTTGCTGAAGTTGGTAGATTTGGAGTCTATCCTTCGTGGTTTTGGATTTTGGAGCCTACGAACATTTGGTAGTTGCTCGAGACTCAGCTTCCCATTAGAACTTTGATTCTCCAGTCATTTAGGAGAGTTTTGCAGACTACGATCACTTGAACTTGTCGAGTCAAATTGGCATTCGTTCTTCCTACAGTCCCTACTGACGGGTTGACGAAGTGGGGGTTCCGTTACTACGGCCTTTCTTATGGCTTGTTGAGTAGACAGAGCTGCCAGCGATCCGGCCATATTTGGGCTTGTTGGATCCGACCTTTTACACCCATTCGAACCTTAAGCTTCAGGCTGTCGGGAGACTTCAAGCTTCTTCGGCTCAATTTTGTAGGAGTGTGCAGTCACAAAAATCATTTTTCTTGACTTTTGAGTCTTGGTTTGTTGGAGAAGACGGTGTCTCTAACTCTTTTGAGAGGTCACCTGCATATACTTTGGAAAACGAATATTTGTATTCTTTTAGCACAAAAGAATATTTGAATTGATAATTTTAAATATTTATTCGGGGATCTCGGCACGCAGCGCGATGTCGACCCGAATAAATATTTAAAATGCCCCCTGTCTCGCAGGGTCATTTTTAGAATGGAATAAACTTGGGATCTTTGATTTTAAATATTCATTTGGAGATCTCGGCGTGTAGCACGATGTCGACTCAAATGAATATTTAAAATGCCCCCTGTCTTGCAGGGACATTTCGGATAGGCTTTGTATCTTCGAGATTTTTAAATATTTATTTGAGGATCTCGGCACGCAGCGCGATGTCGACTCGAATAAATATTTAAAATGCCCCCAGTCTGATGAGGGATTTTGAAATGCATTCTTGTTATACAAGAGAATTCCAAAATATAAGCATGCATTGATAAACATGCATATAAAATTTTGATCATCACAAAATACATCAGATATGAAATTTTCATGTGTGATATTTCTTTAAATGTCGACCATTGATCGGTGGCATGGGCCTTTGACCGTTCAGATCGATCAACTGATATGCTCCTCCTTGGTACACCTTCTCGATGACGAAGGGGCCTTCCCAATTTGATACGAATTTGCCACCGATTCTCCGGTGTGGGATGATTGGTCTTCTCAGCACCAGGACCAATTCCCCTTCTTGAAATGATCGAGGACGCACCATTCGATCAAAAGACTTTGCCATTCTTCCTCGGTAGATTTCTAGATTTTGTTGAGCTTGTAACCTTAGTTCATCAAGTGCATCGAGCTCTTCCATTCTGAGGCGGGCATTTTGCTCTCGAGTGAGATCGTTCTGGATTGCTACCCGTGACGGTAGTTCAATCTCCAATGGTAATACACCTTCGACTCCGAACACTAGAGAGTAAGGAGTAGCTTTGGTCGGCGTCTTGTAGGTTGTACGGTATGCCCATAGCGCTTCTGCCATTTTCGTATGCCACTCTCTTTTGTTCTTGGTAAGGATCTTCTTCAATAATTTCACCAACGTCTTATTGAAGGCTTCAGCCAAACCATTTGCCCTTGGATTGTATATGGACGAATATCGCCAATCGATTTTATGCCGATCAACGAACTTGTAAATTTTTGTACTCTTGAATGCAGTACCGTTGTCTGAGATTATGCGGCGCGGCACACCGAATCTGTAGACGACATTGTGGGTAAAGAAATTGATCACATGCTCCGATGTGACCTCTCTGAATGGAGCCGCTTCCGCCCACTTGGAAAAGTAGTCTGTTGCTGCAAGTATAAAGCGGTGTCCTGCTGATGACGGCGGATCTATTGGACCAATAATATCAGTACCCCAGCATTCAAATGGCCAGGACGCTACTGTTGGGTGCAGTGGATTTGGCGGTTGATGTATAACATTACCGTGGATTTGACACTCGTGACACCTCTTTGCGTGGTCAATACAATCTCTGACCATGGTCGGCCAATAGTAACCCATTCTTTTAATTTTAGCGGCCATCTTGGGACCTGACTGATGTGCTCCACAAAGTCCTTCATGGACTTCTGCTACCACTTTATCAGCTTCCTTGGTCCCCAAGCACCTTAGCCACATTTGATCAAAAGCTCGTCTGTATAACGTATCATTGACAAATGCGTATCGTAACGCCCTTTTTCGAATTTGTGCGGCCATAGACTTTTCTGTCGGGAATTTGTTTTCCTTGAAGTAGTCAATGAATGGCTGCCTCCAATCATTTTCGACATCAATATCTAAACAATGCCACCACGATTCTGAAGCTTGACTAGCTTTATGTCTCTTGGCTGTATGATATCCTTCCGGATAATTTCCATAATGACTTGATGGAGAAGTTTAGGGTCAACTGGAGTTTCATCCTGCTGACTTGAATTTGATACTTCTTCTACCATCGGGAATTGTAATAAAGCGGGTTCCAAGACCCTACGGTTGTAAACTCCGATGAATATAGGCTTCTCCTCATTGGAATTTGCCATTTCCTTGGCCAATTTTGGCCAAACAGTCTGCTTTGGCATTCTGTCCTCGAGGAATTTGAACTATTTTAACATTCGGCACCTGCTTCAGGAGCTCAATGGTTCGCCGGTGGTAATGAGCCAACTCAACCTTAGAAATCTTGTAGATGCCCAAGACTTGATTTATCACAAGTTGAGAGTCGCCGAAAATTTGAAGATCTTGAATTTTGACGTCAATTGCAATCTCCAGCCCTACTATTAGAGCTTCGTACTCAGCTTCGTTGTTGGTCCGAGGTTTCAGTCAGACTGAATGAGAACCTCATTATGCCTCCTTCAGGTGGTATGAGAACAAGACCGATACCGGCTCGGGCTCTTGCAATATTTGGAGGTCGGACAGGTCTAATGGACGATGCCCCATCGAAGTACATTTCCCAGAATGGTAGCCTTTCATTCTCCTCAACCTGCATTATCTGCTCATCAGGCAAATCATCGTTGAGTGGAGAATCGGCCGGGATCGGATGTGCGGCAAGGAAATCTGCCAAGGCCTGTCCTTTCAACCGCCTTTTGTGGCATGTACGTAATTTCAAACTGTAATAACAATACTGCCCACCTGGCCAGACGACCTGTCAACGCTGGTCTTGTCATCAAGAACTTCAGCGGATCGATCTTTGATATCAGTGTGATTTGTGGGATAACATATAGTGGCGGAGTTTCTGAACTGCAAAAATCAGCGCCAGACAATGCTTTTCAATAGGAGAATAACGGCTTTCTGCTCCAATCAATCTCCGACTGATATAGTAGAGTGCATTTTCTTTTCCTTCTTCATTATTCTGGGCCAATAGTGCTCCGAGGGACTCTTCTAGTGCAGCTGTATACAGTATAAGAGGCTTCCCCGGAATTGGCGCTGCTAGAATGGGAGGATTTAACAAGTATTTCTTAATGCTATCAAACGCCTCCTGACATTCTGCATCCCATTTGAAACGAACATCTTTCTTCATTAATTTTAAAAATGGCTGGCACCTACCCGATAGATTTGATATAAATCTCCGAATGAAAGCCAGTTGTCCTTGTAGTGAGCGAAGCTGTCGAAGGTTCCTTGGTGGTGGCATCTCCGTTATTGCCTTAATTTTGTTGGGGTCGATCTCTATGCCTCGATGACGAACAACATAACCCAGGAATTTACCGGAGGAGACCCCGAATGCACACTTGAGAGGATTCATCTTCAGATCAAATTTTTTGATTCTCTCAAATACGATTCTAAGATCTTTTAAATGATCATTTCGGCCAAGACTTTGACGACAAGGTCATCTACATAACACTCGACCTTCTGATGTATCAAATCATCAAATATGTGAGTCATCGCCCGCTGGTAGGTGGCACCAGCGTTCTTCAAGCCAAAGGGCATGACTGTGTAGCAGAAAATGCCGATGGGCGTTCTGAACGATGTATGTTTTTCGTCTTCGGGCGCCATCTTGATTTGATTGTATCCTGACGATCCATCCATGAAGGAGAACATGTCATAGTTGGAAGTGTTGTCCACCAGGAGTTCGGATACAGGGAGTGGAAAATCGTCTTTCGGGCACGCCTTGTTGAGGTCCCTGAAGTCAATGCAGATACGAATCTGCCCATTCTTCTTCTTCACTGGGACGATATTTGCGATCCAATCGGCGTACTTTTCTTCACGAATAAAGCCTGCATCTATAAAGCTTCTTTGTTTCAGCAATCACCTGTTCTTCAATCTCCAATCTCATCTCCTTGGAGCTTGCTTGACGGGCGCTATCTCCGGTTTGATTGCTAATCTGTGAACTGCTACATCAGGGGATAAGCCAGGCATCTCAGCATATGTCCAGGCAAAGCAGTCCCTGAATTCACAGAGGAGCTCTTTTATTTCTTCTATTTGTTCTTCGGGTAGGAGAGAACTAATGAAGGTTGGGCGAGGATCTCTTCTTCGGTCCCCAAGTTGACTTCTTTTAGTTCATCCATGGTAGCTGGCCTGTCCGCCATCTTCAAGCTCTTCTGGTGCAGGCTCGGCTTCCAAGGGCTGTTCATCATAATCATCAGCTTCGTATATTTCTTCAGCACCATCTTCCTCGGATTCGATTTCCGTGCATGTGATTGCCCGGCAAATTTCTTTTTGGAGAAATTTTCGCTTGATGAATCCGATACCTCTATATGCATCTGTATCCTTCTGCCGTAATGGACACGGATTCCTTCCATACCAAAGGCCTAGGCTTGTACGAAGTTGTCGCTTGGTGGTCGGAATATTGACTTGCTTTCGTAGCATTCTTTGAATATTCTTGGTATTGAACCTGGGTAGCCTCGTAGGTAGTAATTCTCCGGAGTCAAGAAGCATGCAATCCCAATCATGGTTCTCTTCTTCACGTATTCCTGTAGAATATAGTACATTCCCTGGCACAGTCCCATTTTTGAGGGGAGGAAGATAAAGGGTAGCTAGTTCTTCAACTTTATGCATCTCGCGCGGGATGATTTCCTTGAAGTGTTGCAAAGGAACACGTGTGACTACAAGTATGCTATCAGAAATTGATAGGCTATCAATTCTTCTAGAGAACACATTCTGCACCGTGTTCATGTAGATGGAGTCGTAGTCATAATCGTCACTTGAATATTCGACCTGTCTACTCCATTCATCCATGGACTGGCATACTTTTCGAGATTTGGCAGGAATAACATCGTCTTCATCTGTGTCACTCCCAAGATGAGGTACATGTTTCTTTTCTTTTGAATGATCGGTGCCTTGGGAAGAGTCGGCGCTGCCTTCTTTCTCCCCCCTGTTTTTTCTCTCACTTCCCGTTCTGGTCGCTTTGCAGTCTTTGATTGATGCTTATAGCTTCGAGGGAGCTCGAAGACTTTTGCTTCTTTGGCATGAAATACCGCGCATCTTCATAAACTGTTGCTTCATGAACTGTGAAGGGCTGAATATCACCAGAGATCCTGAATTCTTCTCCATCTTTGAGATATTTCATACATTGGTGTAATGTTGATGGGACAATGCCATATTCATGCAACCAGGGACGACCTAGCAGCGCCTTGAACGAGGTATCCGCATCAATCACATGGAATTTAGCTTCTGTGTGGAGCTCTCCAAATACAAGAGGGAGCATAAATGATCCAAGGGTTTTCTGCCCTTTTTCATTAAAACCATGCACCATCAACTTATCTGGCCCGAGGTGTTCCACATCAAGGCAGAGAGATCTCAGTGCTTTCAAGCTTATCAGATTCACGGAGGACCCAGGATCAATTAGGATTCGACTGATAATCAGTTTATCGCTCTCTGCAGTAACATACAGAGGACGATTATGGTCTGCAGTTCCGAGCATCATGTCCCTCTTCGGAGAAAGTAATGAATGGCTCATTTCGAGCTTGCAGAACCTCAGTCAAATTGCGTTCAGCAAAATACGCCTCATATCTTTCGGGATCTTTTAGAGCCTGAATCAGAGTCTCTCGAAGGTCTTTAGACATCACTAAGGCATCGTATATGCTGAGTTGTTGCTGGAATTTTTCTAGATGGGATAAGATATTATAATCTATCCCATTGGCTGAAGTGTTCTTCTTCTTGATATCTTCAGGGATAATATCGTCATTGATGATTATCTCTTTCTCCTTATCTTTATTGGAGACCCCTTTCTTCGGTGGAGGCGGCAGTATTTTGCCGCTTCTTAACTGCACTTGAGCAATCTCCTCCGATTCAAGTCATATAATGGAGCATTTTCTTCAGAATCAGCCATTATTGCGTCTAGGGATTCATCTGTTGATTCAGAGTCACCGCCCAGATTTACATGTCCCATCCGAGACGCTATGCTAGGGTCTGATTCATCTTCCTCTGGAAAATACAACTCCTCCGAACTATAATCCATTGGCAAACCATCATACATGATTCAAGGAATTTCTTCAGTGCATTCTCCCTTTTGTCAATGTACTTGTGGTCACCGAGATGACCCGACATATTTCTGTTGGAAGAGAATTCTCATCATCTTCTCCGGCTTCGTCTATCTTAAGCTCTGACATGAAGTCAGCAAGCTGAATAGGTCGCCTCACAGTCTGGTAGTATTCATCCAAGCTGTTGGTAACTCTCTGAGTTGCAGTCATTTTCTCCTTGGGCTTCTCGCAGCTTGGTCTTCCTCTTGGAGGATTTCACCTTTCCGGGCTTTGAAGTGTTAGCTTGATTGGAGAGTTGTTTAGAGTAGAGCTCGTACCACGCGCAAAGCCTTCAAATTCAATACTGGCTCCGTAGGTAGATTTCCACTTCACCCCTGGGAACCCTTCAAGTGTTTCAACATTTTTCACAGTCTTTTTAGAGACCGCAGTCTCCCACTGTTCTTCTTGAACTGGCTCTTTTCTTTCTTCTTTCTTCAACCAGGGGTACGGAAGAGGACGTGACCACCCGAGCTGATTCCTTCTTAGGAGAGACAACACATTGTCGGATAATGTTATCTCCCCTTTTTGATATTTCTTTCAGCCAATCCTTGAAGTTGTAGCAATCTTCAATAGGATGGCTGAGTACCGATGGTATGGGCAATAATTTGGATCACCAGTGTGCTTCGACTCTTCGGGCCCTTGCATTCAGGCAGTTCTAAACCCGATCTCGACACTTGTCGAAATAATTTGGCAACACTCTCCTTTTGAATGAATACTCTTATTCATTTTATCTTTAGGGATTGGAACGTCTATCACCAGTTCCTGTTATTTGTCTCGGGCGTTCTAACACCACCTTGATAGATCTGCTTTTCATTCCCTCTAATATCAGCTTCGGTTGGGGGTTGGGTTTGAGACTTGCTTAGGCCTTTCTTGATATTGCATCGCTGTTTTGTCTTTGTCTATGTTGTTAAATTAGTGCTTTTCTCTATCAGCTCTAGAGAAGAACGTAGAGTCGGCCTCACCCTTCTAGCACCGGGGCTTACCCTTTTTGAGCTTACAGAGTGATTTTTCATCTGGACAAATTCAGTTTTATTCAATTTGGCCACTCTGTCGAGCAAGTCTTATGAATATGTGTTTTATCGTAGCCATGCACAGGAGGGTTTGCATCTTGTCATCATGTTGCCCATTAACAAACTGTACTGCGTGTTCTTCTTCTAACTGCTGCTCACATTTCATGCTCAAATTTCGCCAACGAGTGATATATTTAGTCACTGATTCTTCTCTTTTTCTCTTATCCAGAGCGAGGTCAGCGATCGTGATCTTCTCAGTTGCACTAGCGAATCTCTTCACAAACAAGATTCTAACTCTGCAAATGTCTCACAGGTCTTGGCAGTTCAGCGTACCATTCGAAAGCAGTTGCTGTTAAACTACTAACGAACTGCGGAAGAGTAGGGCGTCTTTTCCTCTGTATTTCCACAGGTGGCTTTAAACTGTGCTAGGTTGCCTGTGTTTATTACCGTTGAAAGTGTTGAACTTTGGGACCGAATACCCTTTCGGTTATGGTACTAGTCGATTCAGCAGGATACGGACGACCCTTGCCCACCAACTTTTACTGCTTGTCAAACAGCTATATATAGCCCTGATCTTTCTGTGATTATTCTTCCAACTGTGCAGCAGTCATCGGGTTCGGAAGTACTTGCATATTCTGCGGAGTGGCTGACGGGTGACATTATGAGTTTCGCGACCACCTCAGGATTAATCTCGTACTCCGAGGCTTGAGGCATTGAAAATGGAGGATCCGGAGGAGGATATGGGCATGGCGCCAACAGCGGCAGTTCTTGCATTCTGCACCATTGCCCCCATTTGAGTGCATCATCTCAGTCATCATCTCATTCAATGAGAGATTTTCTCTGTCTTTGGCTCTCATTTGTCGTCTCATATGTCTTTGCATTTCTGCAAGTGTGACATTCTCGTCACGAAGGGATTCTCCTCGGCTTCTTCTCATTCTTCTTCAGCTTGTGAATGACCACCTCTACCAGTGGTGGACCCAGCTTCACGACGACGTTGATAAACTCGCCTAATTGGCGGTTGTTCTCGTCTTCATCTTCCACCATCAAACATATAAGCTTCCTCATTACATTGGTGTGTCTCACCATATAGACAACTATATCCATGTCCAAGTGTCATTGTTTCTTGTAATTTCTTCTTCTAGATTTTCTTCTAGAATATTCATCCATATTTTCTTCTAAATTTCCTCCATAAATTCATCAATATTTTCTTTCAATATTTTCTTCCCCTTCAAGGAATTCTTTTTCTTCAATGTTGTCTTCCCCTTGCATATTTCCTCATCTTCTAGTACTCGGATCTCCGACCGGCGCGCCACTGGATTTCCGGCTCTTGTTAGGACGGTGACTCTTTCAACCAGCGGACTGCGGTCAAAGTTGGTTTCTTCTTTTGGGTGGGTGGGTGGTTT